>OY764962.1:79596022-79988522 GCA_963668005.1 Melieria crassipennis | reverse complement strand
TATTAAAACTGTTTCATTTCTATTGAAAACTCTAATTGGTTCCCAAGAGCGCAACAGTTGGTCTTGACTGACTTATTTCTATACAGCTCCAGGCCTGCAGCCAGGGGTGGATTCAGAAAAATATTTCGGCGGGGGAGTTCAAAAAGTTATTCTTTAATATTTATAAAATGCCTTTTAATTTGTATGTAGTTTTAAAGTCGATCCTAATATTTCGGGGGGTTTCAACCCCCAAACCCCCCCTGAATCCACCACTGCCTACAGCCTTGGTTGAGAAATTTTTGAATGATTAAAATTTCGTTTCATTATAATAACATAACATACGATTTTTAAGTAGAAAGTTTGAGTTTCAAGATTTAAAAATTCGCGCCAATTGTTTAACTATCACAACAATGACAACTATAACAACAACTAGAACGTTGTCAATGATGAATCGACACACAGTTGTGAAACAGTGAAAGATCACAACGAAGATTATGTGGAAATATCGGCTGAAGAATATCTGAAACAGAACTCATATGTCATCTGTACGAGTAAAGCACAACTGTCGCATCTGGATTTCAATGACCCAGAGAAATTGTAGAAAATCCGCTCTAAGCACAACAAGTACTTAATAGTAGTTTGGTACAGTTTGAGAGCTGACAGTGTAATTGGGCTAAATACGATAATAGATCGTTCAATTATTGAATCAGAGGAAGGACCGTTTGTAAGAAGAGCCGATCTGCATATTTGGCGGATATTGTGTTTGTTACTCACCTCAAAGTTTAAATAAATGATAAAAAAAAAAAAAAACCTATGTATTACTTGATTTCGAAAATATTTATGACTATTTTATTTTAATGTAAGATGACATCTGACTGTGTTTCTCAGCAAAGATCTTTGCTAGTATACACACTTAAACTCTGTCTCAATCAGCATTGAGTTCAACAAGCAGCATCGATTGATTCTTATGATGTCTTTGGGCATAGGTTTCAATAATGTCTAATCAGCATCAGCAATGGGTATCGTCTAACCTAAGCATCAGTCGAACCTTGCGAGGTCTTTGGATCGACTTCGGTATTGCCATCGTCTAAATCAGCATCAACCAAACGTTACGAGGTCTTTAATAAACTAAACATACATAGTATTAAGGTCTTTGTATCAGCATCGGAATCAAAACTAAGTCGGCATATTCTTTGTATCGTTGCCAACATTGTCCAAGTCAACATCGGCCGAACATTATGAATCCATGGTATAGGCATCGCTATTGGCATCAGTATTGCTATCTCCTAATTCGCATCTTCTGATTGCCATCACGTCTCTGGATTGGCATCGGTGTCCCGTTGGACCCATTGGATCGACATCGGCATTATCTTAAGCAGAATTGGCCGAAACTTGTGAGACTAATGAATGCACATCGTTATTGATCTACTTGAAAAATACAAATGACTTCTGCCTAATTGCAGTTTACTTTGATGCAATTTTTGTTTTGCAATTGGTTTTGTCTCATTCATTCCACTGTGCAACGCCCCCAACCCTGACTTGAAACAGTAACGGCAAACAAATTAACTGAAATATGTTTTCTGACGGCGCGCAAATATTTAATTAAATGACGGTTGCTATTTTTTTTTTGGTTTTATTTGTACACAGTAACGACTCAACAACAAAAAAACCGTTCAACAATAACTACACAACAACAAAGCGCCGACAAAATTACGCCGCCGCTTCTACGCGCGTGAATTAATTCGGCATACAACGACTGTGTATGGCGGCCCACAATGAAGGCTCGTTACGCTTTTTTGACTTTAGTCGATCGGTCGCTGTTAGTTAGGTACCGCTGCACTTGGCGCTCGCCACTTGCATCGGCTGAAGTGTCCAGCAGCGCCACGAGCTGGTTGCAGTCTCGCTCGCTTCTCATGCTCAATGAAAGCAAAGACAACAAATTGCAGTCGGTCGGCATTCCAGCGCCGCTTCGCAAATCAGCCAATTCGAAATGTTAACGAATGGCGGCACTGCAACTCATTGTCTGTGGCGGATGCATGAATGGGCGCGCGCGCGGCACTCATCTTGACCACTTTGCTGTCAAGTGCACACACACACACACACACACACACAAACAAACAGTCATGCACACACATTCAAATTTACATATAAAAGCAGTCGTTATTGTTATTCTTTTCAATTTGTTTTTATGTCTTGTTCTCGTTCTGCGGCGATGAATCGTGTGTGTGGGTTGTAAGCTCCAAGTGTTGGCGTTTCTTTTAATATTTGAATTCTAAAAAAGCTTAACCACAAAGAAAAACGAACAGCTGCGGCAAAAGCTTTCCGCCGGTTTCTGCTGGCACTTTGCATATGTGGCCGTGCTGCGATCTTACGCCGAAGTTGGTCACGTTTCTTCTGAGACACAGCTGCTGCTGTTGACTGGGTCTGGAATGCTTAGCCCCATGCACGTCCAATGTGACGTAGACACAAAATGCACTTTTCAAAATCTTGGCTGTTTTTTTTAAAACTTGCCAATCCTTTCAGTTCGCATAAAGTTAAAAATTCCCAGCGATTGCCAAGTAAATGTAAAATGTGTTATTATAATTTTTCATTTTATTTTAATTTTTATTTTTCTATTTAAATCTTCAAATGATTTAAATTCTGTAGAAATTGGTTCGAAATTTATTTCGACATTTTTTATATTGACTCTCTAAATAAAATTTAAGATCCCCAAATTCCAGCAAACTTCAGTCCAAACAAAACTTCACTCTCACTTTTGCAATTTTCAGACTTAAGAAGGCTGCAGCATTCTAATTCAGACCCATGAAATTTACCAAAAATGTATGGGTAATTTCATATCAAACATTCACCTTTAAATTTCCAATTTTCAGACTGAAGAAGGCTGCAGCATTCTACTTCGGATCCATGAAATTTGCATCAATTTATGGCAAATTTCATATCAAAACATTGGAAATTTCAATGTTTCGTAATGTCAAAATTGTCCTACCCAAAAATTCCATTCAAATGTGTTAGTGTTTTTCATATTTCTATGCAAAGACTGAAATTTCCAGCAGATTTTACATGAGTAGTGCTTCAGATTTACTTTGCATACATGCTTTCAAAACAAAAAACTAGTAGTTAGAAAGTTTCTGCGTTAAGGTGTCGAGATGTTCTTCAGCCAAACCGAGATTTTTTGCCCAGCTCTTCACTGGCAATTCTTTTTTTTCAAACTTTTATCTATATATACAAAGTCTGTATGTACATATATCTAATACAATCACTTTAATGCTTAGAGTTTCTTTCAAATTCTTAGGGGCATTCACCTAAGCATTAACCGTTGTCGAAGAATGTGTTGGCTTCAATCACTGTCTGACAATACACTCGATGAGCTTTTTGTGCTGCAACTAAAACATTGTATTAGTTGTTGTGTTAGTTCTTAGTGTCAAGAAGGCCAAAAATACCGTAGCTATTGTTCAAAATACGCCAAATGAAATTAAGAATAATTAACTGAATAAAGAATGCGATAAATTATGAAAATGTTACTGAACAACAGCCAGTGTGGCCATGCTTCCATAGTCCTAAGCTATAACACGATTTATAATATACTAAATATATATGTTAAACTTATATGAAGGTGTGGCTTTAATTGGACTCAGTTGACTTAAAAATACAGTAGTGGTGATATTTCCCATAGAAGACCAATATCTAAGTTTTCCAAATGCCTCAGAAGTTGTTGGCAACTTGCACTCAGATATTGACTGAGTCAACTTGACTAAATCATTATTCAACTTTGACTCAGAGGACTCATAATTACTGAAGAAGAATTTTTACTTTCACTCTGACCACTCGAAGTTGACTTGCAATACTTGTAACTTCAACTCAAAGCAATCAAACAAATGCGAAATTATTCAAAATAATAGCAACTTGGACTTAGAAATTTTAATAACTTAAGCTGATTCAAGAGATGGGCAACTTATACTCAAAGAATAAAAAAATAACAAAAAAAACTAAAAGTCTAGACTTCAAAAACTTGCCAACTTGGACTTAGAGAACTGAAAAGAATTTAAATTGAGTGAAAAGTTGTGCAACTTGAGTTTAAAAGACTGGCAACTTGGACTCAAATATTTAAAAATGCTCAAATGTTCTCAAAACTCTAATTCTGGAAGAGCAATTCAAAATCCTTGGATTCGGAGAACTCTAATTGACTCAAAGACTTATAACTTGGATTTGGAAATTTTAAAATCACTCAAATTGGTATTGAAGTGAATGAATGAATCAAATTAATTGAACTTTAATTCAATGAATTGAAAACTACTCAAAATAATTCAAACGCGAAGCTACTTAGATTTAAAAAAATTGCAACCAAAATTGAAAAGGCTGAAAATGACTTTAATTGATTCATGATATATGTAAGTATGTGGAAAAATCTGGAAAACATTCTGTATAATTCAAAAGTGAAGCAACTTAGGCTTAAAGAAATGCAAAATAATCAAATGTTACTTAAACTAAAAAGTACTCAAATCGATTTAAAGATATACAACTCAAAAGACTAACAATTCACAGACTCAAAAATTTCCAAAAGACTCAAATTGACTCAAAGGATATGCAAATTAGTTTTAATGAATTGAAAACCACTCAATTGTTACTTGGGCATACAAGAACATAGAACTTGAACTTGAAAAACTAAAAAGTACTCAAATCGATTTAAAGATATACAACTTCAACTCACAATCCACAGGCTCACAAATCTCGAAAAGACTCAAATTTACTCAAAAGAGATGCAACTTTGTGTCAATGAATTGAAAACTACTCACATGTTACTTGGAAATTGATTTAAGGATATACAACTTCAACTCAAAAGACTTATCATTCACAGACTCACAAATCTCGAAAAGACTCAAATTGTCTCAAAAGAGATGCAACTTTGTTTCAATGAATTGAAAACTACTCAAATGTTACTTGGACATATAAGAACATACAACTTGAACTTAAAAAACTAAAAAATACTCAAATTGATTTAAAGATATACAACTTCAACTCACAATCCACAGACTCACAAATCTCGAAAAGACTCAAATTGATTTACGAGAGATGCAAATTTTTGTAAATTAATTGAAAACTTCTCAAATGTAAATTGGAATTAGGAGAACATACAACTTGAACTGAAAAAAACTAAAAAGTACTCCAATTCATTTAAAGATATACAACTTCAACTCAAAAGACTTACAATTCACAGACTCACAGATCTCGAAAAGACTTAAATTGACTCAAAACAAATTCAACTTTTTATTGAATTAAAAACTAGGCAAAATAATTCAAACGGCATGTTACTTGGACTTGAAAAACTTGCTACTTGAACTTTCAAAACTGAAAAGTATGCGAATTGATTTGAAAGTTATGCAACTTGAGGTCAAAAGATTTTCAAAAGACTTCACTCGTTTCATTAGAGATGCAACTTAGGTTCTAAGACTCTAAATTTCTGAAAACACTTAAAAGATTTGAAAGAACTTTAATTTACTCAAAGTGGGGCTTCTACTGGGCTCAACGAGAACTTTTGGTTCTTCAACTCAGTAAATGATAGATACATTTTACTGACTTACAGTGGTTGCAACAGGGGTTTAAAGAGCTCAAAACTACGCAAAATAACTTGAACGAAATGCTACTTAGACTCAAACGACTTGCAAGTTGAGCTCGATGAACAGAAAATAACTCAAGTAAATTTAAATGAACTGAAAAATATTTAATTTGTACTGAATTAATTCAAAATTACTCAAAATAATTCAAAACGTATGAATCGTACATTCAAAGACTTGAAAACTTGCAGCCTGGACTTGAAAAATCTACGAGTTCGAACGAGTACGAACTCAAAAGAAAGAACGACTAGAAGTTTAGACAGTTTATTCCATAGACTGTAAATTTGATCTCGAAATACTCAAAAGTGTCCAAAGGCACTCAAACTGCTTAAATGGTTCTACAAGATATCAAATAATATTATCCCATGAGAAAAGATTATCCAATGCCAATAATCACAGCATCTCCCTTAAGCGACTTGTAAGTGAGAAAAATCTTCGACGACGAATCAAATTTTGAAACCATTGCTATGAACATGTAAAAAGCAACTTCACGCTTGAGTGCACGATTGAGGTCCAACTAGCGTGAAGAAGTTGAGTTGAAAATTTAAAAAATAAAACCTTAGTCAATATGAGAACTTCTACAAAACTCGCAATCAAAATTACAATACACAGAGAATAACAACAATAAAAATAACTCAAAGCTTGTCCCACAAAACTGGCTGTGATAGTGGTTATTTTATATATAATGCGTGCTTATGTATGTAAATATGTACTCACATATACAAATTCCCAGACAATAGCGAGCCTAAAGCCATCTACTATAATGCACAGCTTTGTTGATTAAAGAAATTGAATTTCAAATTAATAAAACTCTACAAAAATGTGTTTAGACAATAAGAGGAAAAATAACGCAAACAACAAACAAAAGGAAAAAAACAGAAAAACGGGGAAAAACAGAAGAAAAAAAATGAACAACACAATTTTGCATAAAGAAAAGTATTTAGCAACTATTTGTGGAAAGACTCTAACGAACAATATATATGAACAAAAATACATTTTTTAAAACGATACAACAGCATTCAGGTTGTTAACTCCATTAGCAAATCATTTGCATATCAGTTTTTTTGGACTACGGAATTTTTTAGAATATGCAGCTAAATATAGCAGAATCAACAAATAGTGAACTGAACATTAGAACTTATTATCAGATTTCGGTCTGCCTGATCTCGTTTCCAGGTGCCTTCGATTTGTGCAAGTTGTCTCTATTTGGTCGAGTCAAGTCTAGTAGAGACTTCTTTTGTGATTCCACGATAGGAGGCACGGTCTGCTTTTTCCCGTCGTACAGCCACTTTCACATCGTTTACTGAAGCTCGTTTGACTCAAGCTTCGTAGTCATCAAATAAATATTTAAATATTTGTAGAATTAAACAAAAATGCTAGTTAAGGTATTTTCATTAAACTTTTCGTCTCAACGAGTCATTGTTGTAAATTGCAAATAGTCAGGAAAAATTGTCTTATTAACTCAATATTTAAACAGTTGAATAACAAATTTTTTACTTAAAGTGAAGAGCATAAATTGGCTCAAACGATTTGCAACTTGGGCTCAAAGAACTCAAAAGTGTCTCAACGGACTTAAATCTTTTTAAACAGATCAAAATATCAGACACTTTAATCAAAAGTTCGCTTACAGAGCTCCATATTGGCTGAAGAATCCTAATTAAATTAAAATGAATTCGAAGATCACACAATTTGCTAAAAAGGCTTGCAATTGGGCTCAAAGAACTCAAAAGTGTCTCAATGGACTTGAATCTTTTCAAATAGATAAAAAGATCAGACACTTTAATAAAAAATTTGGCAACTTAGCTCAAAGAGCTCCATAGTGTTTGAAGAGTCCTAATTAAATTAAAATGTATTAAAAGATCAGATAATTTGCTCAAAGGACTTGGAACTTCGACTTAAAGAAGTCAAAAGTATCTCAACTGAATAATTTAATTGAATTAAAATGTATTAAAAGTTCAGACAATTTGCTCAAAATACTTGCAACTTCGACTCAAAAAACTCAAAAGTATCTCAACTGAATAATTTAATTTAATCAAAACGAATTCGAAAGTCAGACAATTCGCTCATAAGGCATGCAAAATAAACATAAAAAACTCAAAAGTGTCTCCGCTAAATACAATTCTTGATATGGATTAGAAGAAAAAGTAATTTACCCAGCACTTTACAACTTGAATTAAAAAAACTTAAAAGTGTTTTAAAAGTCCCAAATTACTTCAAATGGATACATTGAATACAGAAGATCAGACAATTTATACAAAAGGCTTACAACTTGAACTCAAAGAATTCAAAAGTGTATCAACCGACTTGAATTGCTTCAAGTGAATTAGAATATCAGATAGGTAGGCAACTTGAACTCAAAGAACTCGCTCAAAAGTATTTGAAAAGTCTCAAAGTACTTCAAATAAATTAGATGATTAGACAATTTACTCAAAAGGCTTGGAAGTTGGTCTCAAATCAACTAAATGGTGACGGAGATTTCTAGCTGAGACTAAGAGAACTTAACTGACTCAAATTTGACTTGTTAGTTGAACTAAGAAGCAGAAGGAAAACACTCAAATTGTTTTAAATGGATTAGAAAATTAAATCATTTGAAAATCAGTCATTTCAAAGGACTCGGAGAACTTTAACTAAAACTTTAATCAAAATACAAAACTAGTATTTGGAAAGTTTCAGAAAGGATTTGAATCTTTTGCTAATTGCTGTCATGGTGACTCAACAGGGCTGAAAATTAGTACTTCAGTTGACTCAAAAAACTCAACTCAAAGAAGAACTCGATTAGAAGATCAGATTATTGAATTAGACGCACACGGACTTAAAAGCAATTTGAGCTGAAATGATTAAAATTACTGCAAATAAATTCGAAGTTTGGACAAATGACTCGAAAAGCTTAAACTTGTACTTAAATTACTTAAATATACTTAAAAATCAATACACCTCAAACTAATGGGGACGCGAAAGCAAATTCTTTTCAAATGGGTTAAGAATTGCAACTTGATAAATTGTCTTAAAAAAACGGCAACTTGGATTGAGAGAAATTGGAATTTAGTTAAAAAACTTTAAGGTTAAACTCTGACAATTTGTATTTGTTCCAATGTTGAGCAAACCGTGACTCATAAAGTCTTAATAGTGTTTGAGGAAATTCAAATTGATTTAAGGAGTTTAACCCTTTCGACCCCGAAATTTACCCTGTGTCTCGATATTACTTTTTGGTGTTTAAATCATGGAATACTTACCTAAGAAGTGTGCACACGACATTTGTCGCCACGCCTCTTTGTTAGAGCTAGTTTACTTTTGAACAATTTTAGCTTAAAACGGGTTAAATAAATTTTGTATCAATATTTTTTAAATACAGAAAAAGTACTTAATATTTATGGAAAAATACAAAATTATCACTTTTTGATTTCATTTAACCATTATTAAAAAAACAGGGTTTTTATCAAACGCGCCCAATTCGTAGTAGACTTCAATTAGAACACAAACTTTCCCTGATATTGCTGCAAATTATAATTATTGGAAATTATTTTGTGGATAACGATAAATTTTTTGTAATTTGCTTTGTATTCACTTCTGAAAATATTTATTTGTGGGTGCCTATTAAACCAATAAATCAATCTTCTTCAATCAAGCTTTTGTGATAAGATGACAAATAGGTGAACTTGCTCTCAAGCATCTTTGGGGGTCGAAGGTGTTAAAAAATTAGACAATTGATTTACAACTTCGATTGAGGAAATTTAACCCATTGCTGCCAGGTACCAGTTCCGCCCATACGATTTTGATAAAATTTCATACACGACCTAGAAGTGACCCAAAATGATCAGAAACAAAATTTCAGCTTTATATCTCTGCACGTTGCTGAGATATTCATTGGGTATTTTGTACCCATTACGCAGCAATGGTAGCTTTTTTCCTTACTTTGTGAAGTGATCAGCTAAACACGTGAACAAAAGTTGTATTTTTTACAGCTGAGTTAGGAGGCAGATTTTTGAGAAGTTCTAAGGCCACATTTTCCACCTCCGGAAAATTCACAATTTTTGGAGTCTGGTAACTCTAGCTAGATGGCGAAATTTTAGGGTGACCTTCACTAGGTTGAAGTAGTTCCATCTTTACCCTAACTATCCCTATCAATGGTTTTGAGAGATCTCAAACATTGACTTTTTTGTGATTTTTTTAAAAATCATTTTTTCCTTGGGTAAAATTTTACCCATTAGACAGCAATGGGTTAAATTTACTAAAAAGATTTGCAGCTTGAATGAGGACTCGAAAGTGTGCGAGGAAGCTCAAATTGCTCTAAGGAGTTTAATAGATCAGACATTTGACTCAAAAGATTTACAACTTCGATTAAGGGAACTTAAAATATGGAAGTCAAAAGATTTAAAACTTAAACTCAGGGAATTTGAGTTTACTAAATACTTTAATAACCTGTGACCCATGAAGTCTCGAAAGTGTCCAAAGAAATTAAAATTACTTTGATCAGAAGATCAGACAATCAAGATTAGGATCGAATCTCTCAATTTCTTGATGTGAATCTCTCAATTTCTTGGGCTATGAGAACTTAAATTCGTTCAGAGATTTGCAGCTTGAACTCATGAGGACTCTAAAGAAGATTCGAAGACGACTCGAAGAAACTCAAATTGCTTTAAGTCGACTTGGTTATTGCTGCAAATTATGCACAACTTGCAATATTTTCTTTCACAACTTTTATAATATTGTTTGCAATACGTTAATAATGTTATAAAAATTGATTTTGGCGCTAATTAGAAGCACCAAATGTGTTTAGTTAACATTGATTTTCTGTTGCGTCTAATTGAGTTGTGAATGCTATGTTTCTTTATTCCTCGAACATCTAAATTTTAGATTCTAAAACATAAGTTTCGTTTATCATATTGATTCAACAGGAGTCATATATGTTTGTGTATGTGTTCAGTTTGTTATGTGGTACGTAAAGTAACATGAGTCAGTCCTTTCCCCACACATCATTCACAAAGATTCACTCATTTTCTTCTTTCACTTTTTCATCTTCTTCGTGCAACTTGTGGTTATGGTTTTACCCACTGACTTACTGACTGGATACATAATACATACATATGGTACACCTAAATATTACTTTATGAATTCCCCTCATCAGGCTGTCATACTTTGTAATGACGTCGACACTACAACTTATGGCGTTGCAAAAGTGTCAGCTCATCCGTGAGTCATAGTCAATTCCTAAATTTTGTTTACTTTTAGTTCAACGACGCTGGCGTCTATTGTCTTCATGGGATTATTTCAATACTTGTGCGATGCGAGCACACATATCTCTGGCTGCTTTACAACTAGTTGCGATTAAAAAATCTTGCAAAATCTGCAATTACCCGAATGCTAATGCTTACAGAATGTAGACATCTACAATAACACTTGCATATGTACGAGTATGAACCTCTGAGTATGTGGTAATCTTATCTACTTATGTACATATGTATATATTTAATCGTCATGCCATGTTAAGCCATTTGATTTAGACAGCCTTCTGCGAATATGTCTTCTCATGCTAAAGTAACTCAAATTGCTTTAACGTTAAACGATCAGACAATGGATTGACAAGATTTGTTAATTAGATTCCTAGAATTTAACTCGACTCGAAAAATTGTAGGCTTAAATTTATAAGAACTCGAAAGGCACTTAAATTGCTTCAAATTGATTAGTTAATTGTCATAAAATATTTCCAACTTAGAACTTTATTATCGAGGCTTTGTATTTGCTTTTACCCCACGTTAGAATTATGTATAATTGCTGAAACAGTGTTGCCAGATCAGGAGATTTCCTCCTAGATTTAAGAAGAATTGTTTAGGAGAAAGTTTAGGAGATTTATATTTTACGTTAAGGGAATTTTCGGATCCTTAGTGGATTTTTGGGAGATTTTTGGATATCGAAGTTTGAACTTTTAAGCTTACTTACAATTACTTACATACTTAAATCACAATGAAAACCCGCCAAAAATGGCACTTTTTATTTAATTCATTTGTTATATGTTTTGTTTTTGTTAAGTTTTTGTTGTTAAACCGATGATGAATAAAAAAGGCTGCATTAAAAAAATTATATGTATGTATTTTTATTTTTTATGAGAAGTTTAATTCCTTTAAAATAACGCGAATTATAAAAAAATTTTAACAATTTTTGTTAAACTTTTGGGAGGAAATTTCAGTACTTCTTAAGATTTATGAGAAAGTCACTTCAGGTATCTGGCAGCTCTGTGCTGGAAGTAGAGTAGGTGAAGGCGGCCAGTGGAATGCAAACAGTACCGAGTACCGTACTGAATTTGACCCATTTTAAGCGTCAGAAAACTTTTTCACTCTAAAATATTTTAAAAACTAAAAAATGTGTTCCTTGAACCGTTGAGGCGTTCACAAAGTTGTTGCCATATGATTGTTGTCATATGGCAACAAAGGGTTAATGAAGTCTTAGCTTGGCTTTAGAGTTTCTGTATAAATTTTCAAACAGAAAAGACAGCAAGAACACCATTCTTGGTCAATTCGTTTCAACTTTCCTCTTCAAGGTGCTACGAAGTTGTGCTCAAGGTGACCCTATGACGTATAACTAGCAGGGCCCCGCGGCTTTCATGCAAGTTTAAAGTCAATGAGGCCAATTAATGAAGTTCTTCTAAACCCTTTATTGATCGCGTCAGATTTTTATGAAAAAATAGGACATTTTAGTACCAATAAGTTCAATAAGTACAAAATAAAAACTTAAACACATTTTCATTTTGTGTTAAATCTTGGGGTTCAAGTTAATTTCTGAGCTTTGATGTATTCAGAGACCTATAGTCGAATTTTATGGTGAATATTTTCGTGGTAAATTTTTTCCTTAAAAAGTCCTGTTTTACAGGACATTTTTGGCATTTTAGAAAAAAGGGTCAAATTGACCCATACAAATAGTAGCTACAGGGTTAAAATGCTCCACAAAAATATTCTTCGTAGTATTTTACATCAAATTGTTGAACCCATCATATACCTAAAATGTAAGGTTACATGGTTTTCGTATGCCGATTCACCATAAGAATGTGCAAAAGGGGGAAAACTTTGACCCCCTAAAAAAAAATTCAGATGTAAACTTTCAAAACGCCGATACACGTATATTTTTTTGTGTCCCCTCTACCAGAATCCGTTGTCAGATTTCCGTTTTTTTATTTTAAAAAAACTTTGATTTTGTTGTGCAGTGTTATTTCTCATTTGAAGTGCTTTAATCATATTTGAAGTAAATTGGCGTCTTAAATCATGTTTCCCCATAGAAACATTTATTCCGTCGTTGACCCCGTCAAATTTTTATTTGCGAAAAAATGAAAAACGCGTGTCAAATTATTTCTCACTAAGAGTACTTTCACCAAGTTTGAAGTCAAAAGGCGCATGAAATCTTATTTCTCCTCTCGATGACCCCGTCAGTTTTTATTTTCGAAAAAATGAAAAACACGTGTCAAACTATTTCTCACCAAAAGTACTTTCACCCAGTTTAAAGACAATGGGTCCATTAATTCATGTTTTTTCACAGTTTCTCCATACAAATATTAACCCATCGTTGACCCGTCAGATTTCGATTTTCGAATAAATTAAAAACACGTAACGAATTATTTCACATTTTAAGAACTTTCGATAAGTTTGAAGTCAAAAGGCGTAAAAATCATGTCTCTCCATATAAATTTTTAACCCTCGGTTCACCCCTTTAGGTTTTCATTTTCAATAAAATGAAAAACACGTGTCAAATTATTTTTGATTTCAAGTGTTTTCACTAACTTTGAAGTCAATATGCCAATCGGTATGCCAAAGTTAACGCTTGGTACACCCCGTTAAATTTTGATTTTCGAAAAATTGTAAAATACGTGTCGAATTATTTTTGACTTGGAGTATTTTCACCAAGTTTGAAATCAATACACCCATTCGCGTTTCTTCATACAAATCCTTAACCCATGTTTTGCCCTTTTAGACCCCGAATTAAAAAAACCCGTCTTAGCGGAGGTTAATTTTTGAAGATGTAACTACAGTTTAAATTTCATATTTGTAGCTTTAGTGGTTTGGGCTGGGCGATGATGAATCAGTCAGTCAGTCAGCCAGGACAAACTTAGGGAGTGTAATATCTGTTCTACCCGAAAGCTTCTCAAAAGGTCTTCAGACTAGATGTCCCAATTTTCTGACCAGTACGAACTCAAAGTTATGTTTTCTACACAAAATTCTTTATCATTGTAGGAAGATGTGCCATATATCTGTATAGAGCGATTCATGTACTCGAAAACTTTCTTAGATGTTTGATTTTAGTGTGAATTCTTATAAATAGTGAATTCTTATAGAAGTAAAATTTCCAAACAATTGAAAACTATTCGATTGATCCTAAGCAAACTGCATGTAGTTGCTATCAACATTACATAGAATAGAACGGTTCCAAATCGGGTTAGTCAGGAAAGTTCCTTGAGGTCCTGTTGTCCCTAGCGGAGCGAATAAGGGAACAATAAACATTTTGAAATAATTTATGCGACTATTGTTTGAATTATTTTTTGAATTTTCTTTCGCAGTTTGCATAGGGATTATATTTATTTCCGTAATCAGTGACAATGAGGAGGTTCAAACCCACCAAATATCTGTTTGTTACAAATATTTTGAGTCTAAAATATGGTTTCCCTAAAATGAGATCTTATGTGTGTCATTGTCTGTAATATTGGAAACCAAAGTGATGTTGTCTTGTCTTGGCAGATGTAGGACACACACATGGAGAATACTTTGTGTTGAAGCGTCTTTTAGATGATCCAGTGGAATTCTCAATGGTAGTTCATAAGTTCAACAAACTCTTGAACATTCTTCACTGCTAATTCGAGAAATCATTACAAACAGATTCAAATAACCCATCATTATAAATAGATTAACAATTTAGAAGGGTTCTGACCATGTCTGTCTGTTCTTCTTTCTATCTCGAGGGTACAATAACTGTAGAGATATTGAAACGAAACTTGGTGCAAACGTTTAAAAAGTGATTACCATATTAACGCCTTTGGAAAGCTTTTTCTTTTCAAGCATAAACAAATAGCAATGGAGACAAATCGAAAAGTTTCTGTCAATGCGTAGTTCGGTGTAAATAGCTCAATCAAAATCTACTTAAAAACAGTACGGCAGAGTACTTTTTTAAAATCATATATAGTAATGATAGGGTGTAAAATTATTATGGGTGATAACCAGCTGCGATAATTTGCATATGAAATCAGCGATATAAATAGTTGCGATCTGTTATTATAGCAGAATTTTTTTGTTGGAAATTACAGACTGCAAATCGAAAATTATATAAATTGCTACAATGTGAACATGTTAAATGGCATTCAAATTTTGCTGCTGTTTTTTAACTAGTTTTTTGTTCAACATTAAATCAATTTTAAAATTTCAGTGTTGTCCAAAGTTAAATGTTTGATTTAATTGGATTTGTTAATAATTGGATTTTGTTTATAATTGCTTAGCTAAAAAGCGTAAAGGGAGTGAAAGAGCTTTTGGTTGTGGTTATAGGGGGTTTTTTATTGTTACGAATCGGGCATACTGAGGAACTAATACAGGGTGGCGATAAAGTTGTCACCCAGTCTTCTTTGGATCTAATTTGCTTATGAATGAATGAATGAATAGAAAAGATTTCTTCATTCATTCATGCATTCATAAACAAATTAGAGCCTAAGAATACTGGGTGACAACTACTGCGTCGCCCTGTATTACAGTATCTTTCCTAATAAAGTTAGCGAACTGACCTTAGAGAGTTCTCTGGTTCGTCTTAATAAAATTAAAGTTCCAAATAGGAAAACCATTTCAAAGACCAACGATCGTTAATATTTTAAAATTTTTATGTTCGTCTGAGAAAAAATAAATTCAAAATAATTAAAAATTATTTAAAATTATTCAAAATATTTCAAAATACCAACGGTCGATAATACTTGTCGGCCTGACTAGAATACTTATCTATTTTTTCAATATTACATGGAACAAGTTGAGTTTAGATGGAAAAGCCTTGTTGAGGCCCTATGCCTTCGAGCGCAGTGAATAAGAACAAACGATTTTTATGCAACCAAATACTCTGTTATCATAAACATCACAACAGATAATGTTTATTAAGTTTCGAAATTAGACATCCCCTTTTGCAAGGGAGACACCGCGTACTCGTATTTCAACTACGAGACCAATCAATTCCTTGTCCAAACAACCCACTGTGAATTCACAGTCTCTGTGATGGAGAAACCTATCAGTTTCAAGACAATTGACTCATCAGATTTGATCAGAATAAACCACTTTTGATGGATACAAAAATCATATAATTGCGCAAGAGGTAATGATGAAGATTCCATACAATTAACACTGGAAAGACCATTGCGGTCATTTTGACACTTTTTAATTTTTAAATAACTCTATTTTCTTTAGTATTTCTATCAACTTTTGCTTTGGTGACTTTTATTTTTTATCGTAAAAAATTTAACATTTTTTTTTTAATTTATTTTGTAAAAAATTTGCCAAATCTGATGTGTACTTTTCGAGATATTCGCGAATATAATATGAAGTCTTTGTAGGCATGGAAAACTTGCGGTCTTTCTAATGTTAAATTAGGTCCTAAATAGCCCTGGGATTAGTTTTTTATTTTGAAATTTATACATTAAAGAATTTGCCTTCTGCTGGTCACTCTTACACCCATTGCCAGTGCCTTCACCTGTGTAAAGGACAAACCCAAAAACTGCGTTTCGATGATGAACCAGACTGACCATTTGAGGAAGCAGATGAGAGTTGAAATTTCAACTTTAAATAATTCTTTTGTGTGAACAAATACACTCCGTGCCTCCCCCCCTCGTGTTCTAATTTGAATCAATTTGTGTCAATAAAGAACAACTAACTAACTATAACATAATTTTAATCGTATTACATCGTGCAACAGTATTTTTCACACCGGAAAAAATCCATATGTGCGTGAAACTAGAGAGCAAATATAGTAATACTGCGTACTCAAATTTTCATTTCTACATTCTTTGTCCTTTTAAAAGGACTTCAAAATTTTGAAGGGGATAAAAAATAAAAAAAATATAAAAAATACTTAACTTTGTTAGAATACAGCGATATATATACCAAATGAAAGAGGAAAGGCTCAATAATTTAAATAAAATTTATTTTTATACATCTGTGAAAAAAGGATATGAAAAAGGTCCTTTGAAAATTTTAATCCTTGATATCCTTGAAAATGTATATATTTTTTTATTGGTATTAAGACACTGGTAAAATAAATTTTGAGTCTAGCTATCCAAAAACCTTTTGAAATTTCCCTTCATCAGGTTTTGACATGACTGAGTACATTTTAAAGGGCCACGACAATATGTTCAAACGAGAATAGGTTTTCTTACAGTAGTATGAAAACGATTCGTTTTTCCGTAGCAAAAAATTAACCGATTCTGGTTACCATGAGGGTTCATTAAAAAATATCTTTTTTTTAAGGAATATTATAGTAGTTAGGAGCCAGAATGTTGGGTGAAGAATTTATGGACTCTTTTCTTGAACATTAAACATTAATTTTTGTTCTAAGGGAGGATAGAGTGTTTAGAAAACAGGATTTTGGGTGATGAATTTATGGACTCTTGCCTTGAACCTATCAAGTGAACCCAATGTTTGAACGGGTGAATACCCGAAGTGATGGCATCATGGTACTCATTTCCTCTGAACAATTACCATCATGGCCACAAAACATAGGGAAACCTTCCTTCAAATAAATTCCTTGTGCGCCAATGTTCGGAACCTTAACCACAGAGTATAAGGTTGGTATTTCTGTAGCGCCAGAGAATGTCATATAAAGTTTTGTATCGTTACCAATTACTGTTGCCGGTCTCGATAGTCAAGCGGGTAGCGCGCTGGCTTCTCATACCAGAGGCCCTCGGTTCGATTCCTAGCTCGGGCTGGTGAGAGAAGCAGATGAAAATTACAAGAATCGCACAAGTGCACTCTGGGCAGACGATGGCAAAACCTCCAAGTGTGAAAAAAAACTGCCAACCTTCGTCACTGTAGGTCCCCTCCCCCATTCCCATCCGTTGTAGCATATGTTAAAAAAAACAGTGTTGCATACACATTTCAAACGGGTGGAATCTGTGGTGGCACAACGGGCCCATATAGAGGTCTAAGTGTGTATCGTACAGAGGCAGCCACTACTACCTATCAACCCACCTACCAATTACTGGTCGAAGCTCCTAATAGCAAAGCTGACAGCAGAAGCCTCTCCGACTAGTAATATAATTTTATTTCCTAAGTTATCCGAAACAGCGCTGACTCGAGCTCGTGAAGCTTCAAATAAGACTTTGAACGTTGTTAAGTTAGAATGGAAGATGCTCACTAAAGCATAGGAAACTCGTTATGATACAACATTGAGACGAGAAGGAACACCCAATTAAAGCACTTTGACTCACAAGCATTCCCAAGGTCGGTATTCTTACATACGAGTATATAAACTCAATAGTGGAGTTCACTCTTCATAGCGTTTTAGGTGCAAAGTGGCTATCGCAATCTTTCGCTACAACTGCTTTCGAAAACATTGTGAAAATTCAAAAATTGCTACTTTAGCAACTTTACACCTAAAATGCTATGAAGAGTGAACTCCGCTATTGCCTAATGGGAGCATATATTTTGTGAGAATGTCCTAACCTGTTTGTTTGGTAGTCAGACAGAAATTAATAGACTTTTTGCAGCTTCAAATACTTGTGAGCAGTCCGGTTTTCACGAGCGGCTCAGTGAGCTGAACCGTTCCGAGCACTAATCTAAAGTAAACCTACTTTCCTAACGTTTACAGTAAAGAAGCTCACTAAGGCTTACGGTGAACAAGAAGCCTGCAATTCATTTCCATATTTCTCTAACCATGGACGAACATTGACAAATAAAGTGAGGTATTGCGTCTCCTTCTTCATCTTCGGAACGATAATCATAACTGAAGTCGTTGTATGGCAATGATACGAGTATTCTTTGAAGCTGTATCCCATGAGCACTGAAATCTCTGTGTCATGAAGTTTCGTCCTGTCTTGAATACCTGTCCAGATTGCCTGCTGTTTAGTGTTGGCCCGATTCGTTCATCGATGTTGCAGGTAAGGGTCTCTCTCGAGAATCTGTGCGCATCTTCAACAAACAAAGCTAACACAATGAGAGAAGGCTATGTATATTTTATTGAGAACTTGTACCATTTAGTCGCAAAGTTTGTGTTGTCTGTTGTGATCCTTTTGAAGTTTTGCACATGTGTGTTCTTTTTGTTTTATTACTTAATAAAGTCTTCTCGTATTTCTGAGTATTTGACTAACATCAGGAAAATGATTACATGATTCTACTAACTCGCGTTCCAAATTGGAATCGATGTTAATTCCCACTTCGACCGCCGCCAATCAATCAACAACACTTTTAACCGTTACACTCGTCTACATCAACTAATTGTACTTTTATTTCGAATCGTTACAAACACACACATTATCAATGCTCTAATTGGGCATAAACCAATTCAGCAGGTTCGACTTAAACTACTAGCAGCCACTTTCTCCCACCTCTCGTCCGCACCAGCACCGGCGTCCCGTGCCGCTCATGGCACGTAACCATAGTTGTGGTACGTCTGTCCGTACGGATGCTGGTGCGCCAGGTGGTGTTGGTGGTGGTGCGGCAGGTAGGGCACATTGCCAAAGGTGTAGGCGGGCAGCACCGGCGTGGCCGAGTGCGCCGACGACGACATCGAGGCGGTGGTTTTCACTTGGGCGCGTCCGGCGCGTCGGCGCCCAAACAGATCGGCAACGAAGTACGCCGCCACAACGGCAAAGCCGGCACCGATCGCAATGCCGGCCAGAACGTCGGACCAGTGGTGCCAGTAGTCGGAGATGCGCGTCAGCGACACATACCAGGCGAGCATCACGAAGACGAACTGCAGCAGGTGCTTGAGCAGCCGGGAGGCGCCGGTGTTCAGCGCCACTTGCAGGTAGATGCACGTGTACAGCATCGCATAGAACGAGGTGCTGGCATGCGCGCTGGGGAACGCATAGCTGAGCTGCCGCACGGCTATTGGCGGCATGCCGATGCCGCGGCACTTGTACGCCTCGATGTAGCGGCCGTGATTGAGCGGATTGTCGCAGGTGGTGCCGTCCGGCAGCTCCGGCTGGCAGACGCTGAAGAAGTAGGGCCGCAGTCGGCCCACACTGAACTTGGCTATCTCCGCGGCAATCATGTTCATGGCGAAGCCGAACAGGAAGTAGCCCAGCTGCGCGTAGCAGTGACGCAGTCGCTGGCCCAGGTGACAGCAGGAGCTGTCGCCTTGCGGCTTGTCCGCGCTGGCGCTGGATGGCAGACGCCGGCACAGTTCCACGGTGACGATGACGAGTGCGGGAATGCCCAGCACGATGGCCAGCAGCATGGCGACGCCGATGGTCTGCGAGTGGTAGGGATACTGCAGTGACTCATCGTCGCAGAAGAAGCCGCGTCGGAACGGCTTGAACCAGCGATGGATGGCGAACTCGGTGAAGCAGAGCGCGGCAAACAGCAGAATGTCGAGTGCGTGGCGCAGCGATTTCGTGACCTTTGACATTGCGTTGCTGTGTAAATTCAACTCGAATTGATTCAAAGCAGTTTCATGGTATTTTTTAATATTATTTTACTTGAGAACTTTGTTGCTTTCACTGAGATAAATCACGAGTGATTTTTGCGGCACGTAAATTTGGAAAATCCACAAGCAACCAATTGAGCTGACGAATACGCAAAAGAACACCGACTGCCGACAGTCGACCGTTGCACGCGCAGACCGCGCTCGATGATTGACTACTGAAGCCGCAACGTGCGCCACAGCCACCGAGCTCAACTGCTGAGCCGCGCTGAGCTGGTCTGTGCGCCGCGCCGTACCTGCCGGTGCTGCTCTTTGTTGTAGCTGGCGTCACAAAAAAAATTGCCAGTGCTGTGTTTACATCGCAAGGCGAGTCTAGTTTTGTTTACCGCTGAGTGTGGAAAAGTTGGATCAAGAGAAAACGGCGATAACTGTCTTTGTTTTTTCATTAAATTTTCAACTGCATTGAATAATTTCAATAAAATGTTTAGTTGAATATTGAGTTTTATTTTAATTATATTAATTATGGGTCAATTAAAAATGTTACTTAATTATATTTTTGTATTTAAAAATACTATTTTATTGATTAATTTAATGCTAATTATGTTATAATAATTAATTAATTATACTATAATATTATAATAATGAAATTTTAAGCCTTCATAGTCCGTCATAATGAATACAAAATTTACCTTAATTAGTCATAGTTATTTAAATATTATCAATGTAATATTTTTATAACTAATGCATAGAATTCATAATCATAACTTAACAAAACATAACAGTTCACAATTAATTATAGTAACTTAAATATTACTCATTTAATAGTAATTTACTTTTATAGTCACCTATAAATATTACTAATAAATATTACTCTTATAAATATTACTAATAATACAGTAACAATTTGTAGTTAGTCATAGTTATGATTAAAATACTTAGAATATAATAGAATCATCATAGAAATCATAACTATGACTAACTACAAATTGTTACTGTATTATTAGTATTGTAAAAGTTCACAACTAGTCATAATTATAATTAATCATAGTAACATTATAGTCAAATTTTAAACTAATAATAACAATTTTGGAATTTATATTCACAATCACTACAACTAGTCATATAGTATCAATTATAAATAATTCAATAATAAATTAGTTCTAAGTAATAATCAGCCATAATCACAACCAACTCAGCACAGGTAATCATATATAAAATATTATAAGTTTGATTGATTTGTATTCATAGTCAATTTGTATTCATAGTAATTACAATTAGTCATAATCATAATATATATAAAAGTTGACTTTTGACCTTATTGTCGTACCTACTACAAACATTTTCGAAATTAGTACTAGTCACTCAATAAATAGTTTTGATCATTCTATAACTAATCAGAATTACTAAAAGTTTACTATAATTACCATTGTTATTATTATAGTTAATATGTAGTTATTTTATAATATATAGTTATAGTTTATTATAATTAGTCAGCCTTACAATTAGTCACAGTTATTGTTATAAGATAATTGACTTTCGGTTTTCAATTACTACAGAAATTTAACAATTAGTACTAGTCAATCATTTAATATTTTTAATTATACTATAACTATTGAAAATTACAGCAAATTTACCATAATCGCTAATTATTATGCATTCATAGTTAGTCACAATTACAATTGGTCACAGTTATTGCTACAACATAATTGATTTTTGACCTTCATAGTCTTAATTACTACAAAAATTTAACAATTAGTACTAGTCAATCAATTAATATTTGTAACGATACTATAGCTATTCAAAATTACTGCAAATTTACCATAATCGCTAATTATTATGTATTCATAGTTAGTCACAATTACAATTGGTCACAGATATTGCTATAAGATAATTGACCTTCGGTCTTCATAGTCATAATTCCTACAAACTTTTCATAATGAGTAATAGTTAATCAATTAATACTTTGAATCATGCTATAACTAATCACAATGACTATAAATTGAACATAATAGCATAATCATTATTTTGCATTTATAGTTAGTCAGACTTACAATTAGTCACAGTTATTGCTATAAGAGAAATTACTTTCAGTCTTCATAGTCGTAATTGCTACAAAATTTTCACAATTAGTACTTGTTAATCAATTCATATTTTTAATCATGCTACAACTAATCACAATGACTACAAAATTGAACATAATAGCTAATTATTATGCATTTATAGTTAGCCAGACTTGCAATTAGTCACAGCTATTGCTATAAGATATTTGACTTTTGGCCTTCATAGTCATAATTACTACAAATATTGAACATAATGGCTAATTATTATGCATTTATAGTTAGCCAGACTTGCAATTAGTCACAGTTATTGCTATAAGATAGTTGACGTTTGGCCTTCATAGTCATAATTACTACAAATATTTTCACAATGGTTACTAGTCAATCAATTAATATATTTATTCATACTATAACTTGTTAAAATAACTGCAAATTTATCATAATCGCCAATTATTGTATAGTATATGCATTCGTAGTTAGTCCCAAATACAATCAGTCACAGTAATTGCTGTTAGACTCAGACTTTTGAACTTCATAGTCATAGTTACTACGTAAATTTTACAATTAGTAGTCATACTTATTTTCAATGATACTATAATACACTACAAATTTTCCATAATTACTTATGATTTATTATTTCATCATTTATAATAATTTGTTTTTTTTTTAAATAGTCAATGAAAATATACTTTTATTCAAACTACAACTTATCAGAATTACATAATCAATAACATATTAATGTGTTTTTTATGATAGTCAATCAAAATATACTTTTAATCACACTACAACTAATCACAATTACTGCAAATTCATCATAATCATTAATTAAACAGTTAGTATCGTAATGAAAAATAATCGGATTCCTAGTCCTAATTATTACAAATTTTCCACAATTAGTAATAGTCACTGATGTAATCAAGCAGTTACTGCAATCAACTAACTAATTGACTAAACTTTAACAGCTAAATAGCTACCAATCATTAAGCATTAATCATAATAATCACTGATTTAAATAAATTTCATTAGTCAGTCAACACAAGATTTAGTTATATTATTGGAGTTGGAGTTGTGACCTATTTTTAACAATTTAGTACACATTCTCTACTTTACATTCGATCGAAAGAAGTCCAACTGGAAAAGTCTGCTGGAACTGAGCTGGCATCGACACAGTTGTTCGCATGCCAACTAAGTAAATACACAAAAAAAACACGAACTCAAAAAACTTGTATAAACTTGCCAACTTATTTTACCGCATTTCGCTACGCAAATAATTAACGACAGCGCATCAGCTGTTTGGGCGATTCGATGCGGCTGCAACTATGTTTGCTAGTTTCTGCTCAACACGCACCTCACTCCGCGCTGGCAGTGCCACCGGGCCACCGGCATTCCACTGTCAAAATCGTGTGCGCAAAATACCAGTTTGGCCGTTAGCTGCCTCTTCTTCTTCGGGCCGTCTTTCTTTTGGAGATACATTGATGCACAGCGACGCAAACTGGTTTCACGCTCACCTCACAACTCCCAACCAATGCTCGATTCACGTTTTCGCCGAATTTTTTTACAGCTCTCAAGCATCGCTGTCTGTCTCTGCCTTCAGTCTCTTTGGCTCATATCGCACTGTGTTGATTACACTGTGTAACAAAGCCGCAAAAATTGAATTCACTCAAAACCACATCGACTGCGTATTGAAACTTTGGATTGACCTAAAAATGCCAACAAAAATGTTTTGACAGGTGCATTAATCTGGTTTTAAATAAGGTATATTTGTATATGAATATCTAATATTTCGAATTTTTCTGATGCCAATTTTGATAAAATATATGTAAAAATTTTATCGTATAAAAAATCAGTTAAGAAAATATCAGAATCAATATATACCACCGTGCGATAAAAAATTTTACACACGAAAAATTCGATATACTTGCAAAAGTAGGGGCCAAATGTAGTAAAACTGCGTTTTTAGTTTTTCTTTCTGACGTCAGTATTTTTTTTTTAAAGGACTTTGCAATTTCAAGGACATGTATATTTCAAAAAATTATTTTAAAAATTAAGCGCATTGTAGAATAACAATATGGGTATCAAATGAAAGAGAAAAATCCTTAGAATACTAGAAAATTTAATGTTTTGGTGCAAAAGGACGAAGAGGTGTTGAAAATGCCCTTTTAAAAATTTAACCTTGAATATACTTTCAAATTTCCAATCGTTTTTTTTGAAAAAAATATATCTTAAGGACTAATATGTACACTACCACGTCCTTGAATGTCGTCCTTCCAACTTTATTAATTTTGGATATAAAAAATTTAATACTTGTCTCTATATAAAACAAAGATATATTGCACCGTACGACAAACATAAAATATTTAATTAACTCATGTATTAATTATAATATAAGATGAGATTTATGAAATTTTTTCAAGTTGAAGATGTCTACAGGTTGGCTCTAAATAGTCTGAACGATGATATTTCCAAACTCATCAGTTGGTTACATTATTGATTGCCGTCAGCCTGAATCTTAATATAGATTTAGTGGAAAAATATTTTATTTTTAAGTCAGTTAAACAGGACACTCTTGGAAGCATTCTGGGAGTGTTCCTTGTCACAACTCTTAACCCCTTAACTGTTTAATTAAGTTTTAAGCGAAAACATAAACAGAGTAAAATTTTTCTGACTATAAAATTAAGCTATTATGACAAAAAAAAATTAAGTGCCATATCGTCTTACAAAGTATAGTATACCATAGCTGATTTCAGTCACTATGGTGGGCGTGGTCAATCTTATATAGCGTAGGTTTACCCATTGAAAAATCGAATCAAGTTATATTAATGCACTAATATACCATTACTGATTTCAATCGTTATAGTGGGCGTGGGAGGAGGGCGTATTTGGTGGGCGTGGCCAATGTAATATAGCCTATGGCAGTAGCGGCTTAAGAGGGGGGGCGGAGGGGCGGACCGCCCCGGGCCCCGGGCTGCGGGGGGCCCCCGAGAGAAGCTTGTAACTATATAAAAATTTCAAGTTTTTCAAAACTGAAATTCAGAACTGACACTTGTAAAAAACTATTTGCGCTCCACAATGGTTGTTGAAAGACTAAGTCGTTTGTCACTTTTATCAATTGAAAGAGACACAGTATCGACAATTGACTTTGAAATGGCAATAACAAATTCAGTTCAATAAAAGCAAGAACAATAACAATTGTTTTCAAATTTTCAAAAAATTTTCCCTCGAAGATTGCAATTTTCAACTTAAAATTTTGTGCAAAATATGCAAATACAAAATTCTAAGTTAAAAATTAAATATCGTAATCTTAGAGTTTGCTTGTAAACTTGTGTAAATTACACAATTACTTAACCTCATTAAACTTTGTAGAAGTCAAACAAATTTACAGTTATTATAATTATTATTATAATTATTGGTTGGATAAAAACACATGTCCCGGAAATCCGGTTTTCGAAGGCAATTCTATGCTCCTTGTAAGTAAGCTAAATATGGGCTTCTTACATGCTGTTATGTAGGGGAAATATGTTTTTTCAGGACTTTTTTTATAAAGTCACTGCTACTGGGTTTTATAAAATATTTCTGTACATTTCTGAAGATTTCTACTCGACACGAAAAATATACCTAAAAATAAAAGTGTTTTCTAGGGGGTAACTTTCTTGAGAACTTGAAATAGAATAAAATTTAGATGTATGAATCTACAGACTGAAATCCAAAACATGTATGTTTTCCATACCTGACATATTTTGGTCCTGAAAGTTCAAAATAGAAAATTTAGTTAAATTGAGACAATTTCCCTCTTTCATTTGATACCCATATCTTCATCATTGAACAACCGCATATATTTAATATTGAAATGTGTATCTCCTTAAAATGTTAAAGTCCTTTAAAAAGGACTTTTGGGTCAGAGAATTTAATACTGACTATGCCAGAATACTATAAATTATCTCTAGTTTCGCGTCTATATCAAAATTTGGATGGGTCTCGGCAAAAAAAAAAATTGTTTCGCACGGTGTAATAAATGTAAAGTTGGTGTTTTCACTCACTGCATCATAACTTTATCATTTTTCTTTCAATTCTATTGATGTTAGGCTTAATATTTGCTAAAATAGTATATAATTCATTTTAGATTTTAAAACCAGAGAAGATAATTTATTTTTTCTTTAAAAAAATATTCGAAAATTTATGATTTTTTAAATTGGTCGAAAAATTCACATTGTTACAACTTTCACCGTCAGTAATTTCCCCAAATCTCATCTGATTTGGACAATCTATATATCACTAAAAAGCCACTAAGGTATTATCTTCTGAACGACGGACAGCTCGTGTTAATCGGATAATTCTTTTAGGAGATATTTGCTCATAACTGAAACAACAGGAAAAAAATCGTTTTTCGAAGATTTTTCGAAAACGCTTCTTCAAAAATTTTTTGGTTTTCAGTTTCGTGTTCAGCGGCCAAAGTTAGTCTAGAAAAAACTTTTATTTTTAGGTGCACGCGATTGGCCCATTTTTTGTCGACAATCGAATCCTCCTCCTCGGGTAGCTTAAAAAAATGGCCAGATCGTAGTAACGAAGCAAGATTTTCTGTTTTTTTCGAGATTTAAGATGGCATTTGGAAATGACGAATTTGCTCCCCCAAAAGTTTTCTTAATTTCACGAAAGTTTTATCCATTTTTCATTTTTTTCTCTGGGATTCTACTGCTTTCTATAAAATTTCAAGCACATATACGTTTAAAAATAATTTGTCTCGTCGTTTAAAAATAAAAGTCTGTTTACTGTTCAATGGAATACAAATTTTCAAAAAAAAAAGCCAAAAGCATAACCGGAAATTCCCCTTATTAGTTTTGTACGCAAACTTATGCTGCACCGTTTTATGGGGCCCCCCTCAGCCATCGCCGCCCCGGGCCCCCGAGCACCTTAAGCCGCCACTGGCCTATGGTTACCCTTATGAAGCATAGAATAATTTGATATCAATATTGATTTGCAAACATATACAGTCACTTTGTTTTGCTAGTTTAGTGGGCGCGGACAGTGGGCATGGCCGATTCTAAAAAGCCAAATTTTATAACAGTGAGTGGATAGTAGATACATAAAGTTGTCAGACTACCGAATATACTTAAGTGTTAATTTTTTAAAAGATATTTATTTGCCCTTCTTCAGGGAAAAAATTATAGTTGATTCGTGTAATAATCATACGAATGCAATTTTTTAATTCTTTATGACGAGTCGACATAAACAGTTAAGGTTACAAAATCGTCTATCGTTCAGCTTTAATGTCGGGCAATTCAGTAGATTGCAGCGACAGGGCCATACGACTGCAAGATGGCGTCGACTTCAACTGTCGCCTTGTAGACGACTACTTGATTACAATGAAAGCGGTAGCAGAAGCACCAAAATCAAATTCCTAATCACAATCACGCTGGAGCTCTTTCTCAATCCGCTTTCGCATTCGTCTATATCAATTTTAATGTTGCATAATAAATTTCAAACAAATGGCAATGTGTCAAAAATTTATAAAAATTGTAAATTTTAACTAAAATATTACAAATTTATAATTGTTGTTCAAAACACTCACTAAAAGTAAAAATAACGCCAATAAAAACATTTGGTGACAATTGCTTTAAGCTTGGCGACAGCGACAGCGACAAATGTGGTTGGTGATTGTGTAGCCGTACAGTCGCTGCCGTTGTGAATGTTTTCGGAGCAAGATTTGGGAAATTTAAACAGTTAAAAGACACTTGTAAACACCGAATTTCGATGCTGTGTTGTGTATAGTTGCAAAGTTATTCGATATCAAAAAAATTGATTGCACAGGGAATGTCCAATCTTTGCTTTAATCTAATCAAAGAAGAGAATTAATTAATTAATTAAAGAAGAGAACTAAATAGTAAGTCACATATATGAAGTTGTACTGAAAATATGTGTTTCAAAAGCGCCGCATTCCTTGATCAATGCCTCTGAGATTTTACCACGTTGATGCCGTTTCTTGTTAAATTCCAAAGACATTCGCCTGGTAGGTAGAAAAAGGCAGTAGGTAGGTACAAATAACAAGAAGATCTGGTTCAGGTATATGCATAATGTTCCATTCAGAACTAACATACCGACAGACAGACTTTGATTTTTGTATCGGTTAATAGTTTAAATCCTTCCAAATATCTGTTAATAAAAAGTTGTAGTTGGCAAATATGGTTGAAATGGTACTTGGGCTCAAAAGTTGTGTACGAAATCCAATGTTCAAATGAAGTCCTGTGAGCACAATTGTAGAATAGATCAGCTTCGGGACCATCTCCACGAAAAACTAGGTCACAAAAACTATAGGTCGGTCGAGATTGTAGTCAAGTCAGCTCAGATTCTCAATTCCGAGACCAACTCGACTAGAACTCAATTGCCATGAAAACTAGTTAAACAATTTTTATACAATTTGGCATGCGCAGAATTTCGTACTGCGTCGAATTGTAGGGTAACTTGCCTCCGGACTTGCCATACTGACGGACAATTATGTGTTTGTATAAGTAAAACAACAAAAACTTTGTAAACGCGAGATTCATTCCGCAACCGTTGAGACCTTAATTCACTTGTTGTAGTCATAATTTGCGTGATTTTTGTGACTGTTTGTTGTTATTGTTAACGTTGCTTTTTTTTAATGCCATCGGCGCACAGCAGCGCGCTATAATGTTTGTTTGTTATTATTGTTATTAAGTACTCATTGTTGCCATTGTTGTTGTTGTTATTGTTTTTGTTGTTGTTATGGATGTGCTGATGTTTCAGTTGTGGGGTTTTTATTGTGGCTGGTCTCGCGGTATGATGTGGTATGCGAAATGCGCCGCGGTCGCATTAAATTGCTATTTATAGCACTTTTGATATCGTTCAAGTTCAGCACTTTAAATGGTCAAATGGCATCGCATTGACACGAGCGTCGTTATGCTTTTCAGCATCGCTACGCATTCGAATGACCAACGGGTCAGAGAAAATTGAGCCCGATCTGGCCAGAAGCTTTGATAGCATTTAGGTTAGGACTAGTGGACTCGTATAGATCCTATTACAGTTCCGTTGTAACAGCTAACAGTAAGAACACGAATGTTACCACTAAACGTGGGCGTCAGATTTTCGAAGCCTTGCTTTCGAACATCTTTGAAACAGCAAGATTTTAAAACCGTTTTTGAAACTAATAAATATTATAGAAGAAAAATATTGGATTCATAATGAATTTCTGGAGTCGTATTTTTGTTAGACTAGTCTTCCTTTTTTCGTTCAGGATCTCTTAGCATGATTTCGAAATCCGACCAGTAGACAGAGTAGACAATTCTGTATTTGTTCGATACCTAACTTGGTGACCTAAAGTGATTTGAAATTCCTGCACAATTTCATCACTTCATGATTCGCTGTCATCTCTGATACGTTAACCCAATTTCAACACTTTCAGTCGCATCAATTTGTTGCACTATGTCGAAAAATTTGGTACTCTTTTGATCCTCAAACCTGAAGGTAATCGTTGCTTTGATTTTTTAGTATATGTAGACTTTCATTTATTACAGAAAATTGCACATTTACGTTTCGAAATCTATGAATTGGTCATTCCTACTGTGCATCTATGAATCAAAGTCGTCACAATTTACGTACAATACAAGACGTGACTTGGAGACGATAAAAACTGACTCATGTGCTCCTAGATATACTCACATATATATATACATATATCTCTATATTATTGTTTCGGTGCACTTTGGTTTGCTAGGGAAGTTTTCATAGGTTTAATCTTGTTTATTCACTGCACCATGTGAGTCATTTTATATTTATCACACAATAATTAAAATGTTTTTCGTTACTTAGGTCTTAGTAATTGTTTCGAGAGCTATTTTAAAATGGGTATTACCAAACTTTGGGAAAATTGACCCTAACACTCTATGGAAGTGTGAGAATATGAAATTTTTTACGCGTTTAAGTATTTTATTTCTACTACTAAGTGTGTAGTAATTATCATTAATTCAGCTAATATATATTTGCAATGACCTTGAATTCTTTGTCGACCGTAAATAAAATTCCAATATCATTCAAGTATAGGTTCAAAGTTTAACCTCATTGATCTTAAGAGAAACGCGAAAAACCTTGTGCGAGTACTTCGCCCAACTATATTAGAAGTATTCGTAAATAGGTAGCTGGATTGTAATCAATCTAGAAAGACCATCTCAACTAGAACTCCATTGGCACAAAAGCTGGAAGACGTGTGAAACTGTAGTCAAGTCACCTCGAATCCTCAGCTCCAAGATATGAATTGCCACAAGAGCTAAAGGACGTTCAAGACTGTAGCCACCTCGACTCGACTCGACATAACCTCGAATCCTCAACGCTGAGACCATCTCGACTAAAACCTAATTGCCAAGAAATAAATGGACGTTCGAGATTATTAGAAGTAATGGCTTATTACGTGAATAGTTCTCTGGATTGTAATCAATCTTGAAAGACCATCCTAACTAGAACTCCATTGCCACGAGAGCTAGAAGACCTTCAGAACAACTCTACTCGAATCCTTAGGTCCGGTACCATCTCAACTAGAACTCCATTGGCTCGAAAGCTGGAAGACGTGCGAAACTGCAGTCAAGTCACCTCGAATCCTCAGCTCCGAGACCATCTCGATTCCAATTGCCACGAGAGCTAGAGGACGTTCAACACTGTAGTCACCTCGACTCGACATCACCTCGAATCCTCAGCTCCGAGACCATCGCGACAACTGCATTGCCACGAAAGCTAGAAGACTGTTCAAGATTATTAGAAACGTCAATAGGGGAATGGATTGTAATCAATCTAGAAAGACGAACTCAACAAGAACTCCGTTGCCACAGGAGCTGAGAAGACTGTTCAAGAATAGGCGTTACGTGAATAGGTGTCTAGATTGTAATCAATCTAGAAACCCATCCTAACTAGAGCTCCATTGCCACGAGGGCTAGAGAACGTTTAACACAAATCCACTCGAGCTCTCAACTCCGATACTATCTCGACTAGAACCCCATTGTCACGAAAGCTAGAAGTCGTCGAAGGTTGTGATCAAATCAGCTAGAATTACTCAGCTCTAAGGCCATATGGACTGGAACCCAATTTCCACTGCAACGTACAAAGGGACATCTAACACTATAGTCAATTCAACTCGGATTCTCAGATTCGAAACCATCTCGACTAGAACTCCATTGTGACGAAAGCTAGAAGACTGTTTAAGATTATTAGAAGTACTGGCTTATTACGTAAATAGATGGCTGGACTTTAATAAATCTAGAAACACCATCTCAACTAGAACTCCATTGCCTCGGGGGCTACATAGAGAAAGGTCAAAATAACTCTACTTGAACTCTTAGCTGCGAAACCATTTCGATTAAAACTTAATTGCGACGAAATAAGTGGATTTTCAAGATTATTAGAAGTATTGGCTTATTTTGTAAATAGGTGGCTGGATTGTAATTTATCTAGAAAGACCATCTCAACTAGAACTCCATTGCCAGTCGTCGAAGACTGCAGTCAAATCAGCTAGAATTACTCGGCTCTAAAACCATTTGGACTGGAACCCAATTGCCACTAAAAATAAGGGACATCTAACCCTGTAGTCAATTCCCCTCGGATTCTCAGATCCGAGACCATCTCGACTAGAACAAGAATGAACACAAAAGCTAATCAACGTCCAAGGCCGTAGTCAAGTCATTTCGAAAGATTTAGTTTCGAGTCAAAACATGGAAAACAGTGACCAAAGATACAATACAACCAAAAAAACAGCTATCAACAAATCTAAAAATTGGGATAGAAAAAAAAGTGAGCTTTAGAAATTGGAAATTGTAGGCTACCTACAATGGACAGTTAGTTAGAAAGTTTTTATGCGTTTTGATGTGTTTGGCGGCAACTATCGGCAAAAATGGATCACAGTAACTAAATATTTTTAGCATCTATCGTAAATTTGCAACCGTTGTAACAGCATGATTCAGACAACATCTGTTTACCGTTCGCGCTATCTCCAACCAAAGCTCCGCTCTGCACGTGGTTACTTTTATTATTAGAACCGGAGAGAGTTGCTGCGAACAAGCAGAACACTTGTGCGAGAAATAAGCAAAAGCCAAGTAAATATAAATATTTGCGTTGATCTTGGCCGACTTATTCATACTCGTACACTGCATAAAAAATAATGTGGGCTGTGTTTCGAAGATCGGCACACAAGAAAAATTTACGTGATTTTAAAAGACAATACAAACTACAGAATGTTTTCCTTCATTGTTTGCCTTCTCAGCAGAGCAGTGAATGTTAATGAGAGTCCAACGAAATATTATAGAGTTAATCGAAAAATTATATAATTGAATAATGGCACAGCTCACAAGTCAACATTCAGAGTCGATTTTAAGCTGAGTCTTCCTCGAATCGCCTCAGAAAGTCAAACACTCAATGTGATTGGTGCCACAGTCTCCACTTGTCATGGAGCTGCCGTTGCAGATAGATGGATAAACCAAATAGAATCTGAATCGTCTATAGAACCTTCCAAATCAAAATCGTCTCGCTCCAACCACAACCGGGCTTCAAATCAAAGTGAAGACAACCTGACATCGCACTGTAGGGTATAAAGCCGCCTTCTTCTTCTTCAATAGCAGAGCATTCAACTCAAAACATATTACATCAGATGTGATAACAACTTGTTCCCGTATTGTAGTTGTGTTGGCGCTCTTTCTCTTAGTTGCAGTTTCCTCTTATCGGGCACAACTCAAATGGCGCACAACAGATGCATTCATACGTTTTATTGTGCGTCGTTTGGGGCGCGAACAGAAGTGCGCTGACTGTGTGACGACGTCAAGTATTGCAATTAAATGCGTCATTTACAGTGGTACTTCAAATCTGGACTGCACATTTCGGTGGCCTACAAATCGAGATTCAATTGTCCAAACAGTTTGAAGTAACGGGATGCTTCGCAGAGGAATAAAAAGGAACTGGATAGTTCGCAACATCTCAACGATTTGTGAAATAAGAAGTAATTGGATTGAATAAGAAGTAAGTTAGATAGTCTATATGGAACCAACCAAGTCAGAGAGTCCAAAGTAAGGGGACCATGTCATTGATTTAGAGAATAAAAAGTAACCATATAGTCCGCATCATCCCAACGATTCGGATAATCTAAAGTAATCACCATCGTGACGATTTAGAATATCAAAAGTAACCGGATGCCATCTCAATGATATGTTGAATCTAAAATTACCGGATGGTTCACATAGACCCAACGATTCGGAGAATCCAAACTAACTGGATGATCCGCCCGTGTCAATGATTTGGAGAATCAAAAGTAACCAGATGGTCTACATCGTTCCAACGATTGAGAGAAGTCAAAGAAACCAGATGGGCCGCATAGTCTCAACGATTTGGAGAACATAAAATAACCGGATTCTCTCACCGTCTCAACTATTCGGATAATATAAAGTAAGCATCGTGATGATTGGAATATCAAAAAATACGGAATGATACTCATCATCTAAATGATTTGCAGAATCAAAAGTAAGGGATGATTTACATCGTCCCAACGATTCGGATACAAAGTTACCGGATGGTCCACATAGCCCTAACGATTCGAAGAATCCAAAGTAATTAAATTTTGAGAACTCGGAGTAACCGGATGGTCCGTATTATCTCAAAGCTTTTGAGAATCTAAAGAAACCGGATGATCAGGACCATCGCGACGATTTGAATAGCAAACGAAACCGGGAAAATTGGACAAACCGAATGGTTCGCACCGTGCAAATGATTTGGAAGATCAAAAGTAACCGGATAGTATGCAAAGTCCCAATGATATGGAGATTCAAAATAAAAAAGGATGATCCGCACCATTCCAACGATTTACGAAATAAAGAGAAACTAGATACTTCGATTTGTACCAACAATCGGAGAATCCAAACTAACCAGATGGTCCGCATAGTCCCACTGTTTCGGAGAATCCAAAGTTACCGGATAGACCACACCGTCCTAACGTTTGGATAATCTTAAGTAATCGGATAGTCCGCACCAACGTGATGATTCGGAATACCAAAAACAACCGGATGATACCATCTCAATGATTGGGGAATCCAAAATTACCGGATGGTCCACAGCGGATAGTTCGCACCGGCCCAAAAATTCAGAGAATTCAGAGTAACCGGATGGTCTGTATTATCTCATAGAATTTGGGAATCTAAAGAAACCGGATGGTCAGGACCGCATTATCCGCACTTTCCTATCGATTCGGAGATCTGCGAACTGAACGTAAAAATGCGAATGTGGATGTTGTTTGTTTGATGAACATTTTTTCATAGAATTTCTTTTTTGCTGAACACAAAATGGTAAAAAAAACACAGATCACAGATCACAATTTTCTTATGGTCTAAACGGAAACGCAATGAAGAGATTAAGGAGGACAAACGAAACAAACTTCGAATCGAATTGAGCTTCGAATCGAACTAAAGTCAATGTCAGTTCATACGAAACTCATTGACCGTTTGTTGGGGTAAATAAGGTATAGAACCCAATTCTACGGAGTCTCCTCCGGGCTAAGGCGCTACTACTCAAAGAATCACTCAATCAATCAAACAAGCAGAACGTCCTTCTTCCTCATCAATCGACACACTATTTCGACAGCTGAATCCCTGAACCAGTCTACTAATGGATTAGGAATAAACTGAACTTCTCCTCTAACTTGAGTCATATTGGGCAACGAGGGTATGATTACGTGATTGAAAATTTGTTGGGCCCAAATCTTAGAACTTCAAGCAACGTTGTGAATTTTCCGATTAACGTTACTTGGTACTTGGTATCCTAGTGGATTATTCCTTTCAGACGAGATGAGTGTCTTGTGTTAAATATTTAGTTTTGATTGATAGTTTGATTGAGGCAATTTAAGCACCCATCAATTGTAGGGCAGTCTCCTGGCAATAATGATACCATTTACGTGTACATTCATTGAAGGAGGATCCTTGTTTGATCTGAAAGCATAGTTAGAGCGGAACGGCATTCAATCGCAACTGCAACAAGGTGCAAAAGATACTAATTCAGTAAGAGGTTGGATTACCTTTCATTGAAAAGTTTACTGCCTACTTCACAATTGGAAACAAAACAGTGATGAGGTGGCCTAGTGGGCTAAGGAAGACACTGCTGATTGTTTAATTGACAGACATCAGTAAAGATCTCCATAGAAATAAAAACATATTGATTGCTTGATGCTTGGCCTCAATTTGTGATTACTACCGTAAACTTGTGTTCAAGGCATGAAGTTCAGAAATGAGTACATTTAGGTCAGTTTATTATATAAAAAAAATATTTGTATTGTATTTGTAGTAAGTTACTAAAAATTGGAGCTACTTAGTGTACGGGACATTGAACTGAATGAATGTTCATTGGCTTCAATTGCGTATTTCCGCTCATTTATTTTTAGACATCAAGTACAGACACAAAGACAATAATTGAAATCAAGCAGACACTCTGAGGAATTTTCATAATCGCAGTTAGTTGTTATAGTCATATTTCGTTTGTCTCGAAGGCTGTGCGAATGAGTGGTCGCTTATCAGTTGATGGAATGCGTGACAATTATTTCGGGTATTTACACGCTTATCAGTGAAACCGAAAATTGCAATAACCAACACACAAAGTTAGATTGTAAATGGCAAAGACATGCGTTACGATTGTGTTGGGGAAATTAATTTATAAAGTACGCAAAGCTAATAGAAGGAGAGACACTATGAGTGCCTTATGTAACATTGAAAACGGATTTGAAGGAAAATTACTGAGCAATGATGTAGAGAGAGTCTATCTATGCGTCAGGTCGAGTGTACCTTACCGGTGCTTGGTGGGATAGTAAAAGGGTGACGGCAAAAATAATGGAATGATCTGGTCAAAGAGATCCTAGTATGACTGTCGCGTTTAAAATGGTAGCTACAGCACGATGTCAAAGTCTTCTATGAAATGAGTAGCTCGCAAACAATTTATCAGAGGTTAGCGGGGCTCGAAGATACGGAGACCAGGGCAGGTGATCAGGTTAAGACATGAAAAAAGTGTTTGAAAGGGAGCTACAGAGCTATGGTGAAGAGGAAGTTCATCTTGTCCATGGGATGAGTAGATCGGGTGGACTTTATCAGTGATTCGGTAGGTAGGTAGGAATGGTTGCCCCAAGTTGGATCCCACTTAGGTCATGAAACTCATTGTGATACCACAAACAATCGAAATTATGAGATTGAAGTGTTAGCTTCAACGAAGCCTTGTAAACTGAATGAATAGTCTTATTGGCTAGTTTGCCTAGACTTTCTAAAAGGAAGTTGCCCAGATAATTAATCCTTTTCTGAGTAAAGCAGAACAAGTTCAGGTGTGATAGAAGAGAAGGTGTGATATTGAACAGAAATTAAAAAATGGTATCCCAACTAAAATGAATAGGTCTAACAGACTCTATCAGTGATTAGTAGGACAAAGCAGATCAGAGGCAATTGCAAAATCCAATCAGGATGAGTTTTCGTTTGATGATAGAGTTATGACTATTTTGTAGAACTACTTTGTAGGATTAAATAGAAATGATTAAATTCGAACGATCGTTCCTTTCTCATTAATAGTGGCGACCTCTGTACATATTCTGAGCTATAAAAATCCATTGATACTAAACTAAAAGCCTCATTAACTTAGTTCCACTTTCAAATCCACGCGATCATTTGTTCCTAAGAGTTGAAAACAAGAACAAAAACAATTATCATGACCCATCTGCGTTAATTGCAATCAAACACACTCTTTCTGATGCTAATTCTCATCTAGGTAACTCTTCTAGTTCAACTCATTGACGTTTCATGGTCTCAGTTCAGAGCACTTTCGAAGCAATTAAGGCCAATCTTTATTGACAAACCAACACCGGCCGTTATTCTTTCGAAACGAGCCGAGTTTCCTAAAAATGATAACAAATAGTAAACGTTTAAATTTACGATATGTGCACATATTTACGATATAGTAGACAACAATTGACACATTCATTCGCTGTTTGCTTTCAACTTGTGTCTCAATTCAAGTTCGATAACAAATTTCATTTCTCTTTTAGATTCTTATTCGTATACAAAATGTTAAGGAAAAACTAAAACCAATAAAAGTTGTGTACGCCGCCAAGTGCGTCAAAGCAAAGCATTCAGCATGGATCGTGTCTGTTAATATCAGTGAATGCACATGTCGCGACAAAATGCAAAAAACCTCAATAAAATATGAGAGTGTGAAAAAAAACAAACGAAATCAAATAAACAAACTATGAGCGCTTCGATTCAGTCGCCGAGGGCACACCTACCCACTCAATCGGCAGCTCGACTGCAACGGCCTGCAAGTGCCAGAAGTGAAAGGGTCAATATTGATACAATGCAACCGATTGTAGGGTGGGCCCCACAATGTGCCAAGTGTACACAAAGTCCGTGCAATACTTAGTATGTAGCAACAACAACAATATATACTTGAGCAACAAATTGTCACATACAGCAACACAATGCCATATCTATAATCCATAAAGTCGCGATTACAATGGCACTTTGTGGGCGGTTTCCACACTCACTCAGTGAGTTGAACAGTTGAACATTTTTGGCCCAATTGGAATACTAAAATTATGTCAAAAAAGACATAAGCCTAGAGAGATTATCGTTGTTCAACTGACGAAGTACTATAAATCAAAGTCGTATGGGGTTTGCCGAATTTACGTTTAGTTCAAGTTTTAGTATTGGGAAGATAAAGTTTAGTCAAATAAAGACCAATTTTCTGCTACGAGAGATATTAAATATAACTAAAAATGACAAATCAAAATAGTGATTGGGATCATTTGTTCTTGTCTACGCTGGCGAAGAGAGTTGAAACTGCGGGACTTTCTGGAGTTAGTCCTCATGGCTGTGAAACCACTACCATGCGAAACCCCAGTCTGAGAGGAGATGAAGGCTGAGTCTAAACTTAAATCAAAGATAAACTCTTTAGTTTTTGCCCAAAAGATTAGGTTAGATGGAGAAGGTTATGTGCAACAATGCGTAAGTTGGGTAGACCTTATCAGCGAATCAGCTTGACACCCTAAGGCGGCGACAATATCTATGATGAAATGACCAAAACAAGACAAATTCTGAAATGAAATGGCCAGGTTGAGGATAGAGAATAGATAAGGGTATACTGCACTGAGACCAGGAATGATCTATTATGCTCCTTTCAAATTGTTAAAGAACATCCCCTAGACCTACCGCCCTAATGAAACTTAGTAACTCGCTGGGGTTTAGGTGTTTGATGTCCTTTTCTGCAAGCCGAAACTGGCCCAGGTAACGCAACCTGTTGCGACAAACCGCATTACAGTGCAATATGATGTGTTCGGGAGTCCCCTCTGCTGTTTCGCACAGTCTACAGACGCTTACCTGTTCCAGTAATGCTATGCAAATGGCGTCTGGCGACCGACGATTTATGCAGAAGCTGTGGAGACGAGGAGGCAGTGGAATCGGTCGAGCACCTGCTTTGCCACTGTCCATCACTACAGAACCGACGGCTCCAAACCCTTGGGGCAAGGTTCTTCGATGAACTTGTGGAGATAGCGGATGCACAGATCACTGATCTACACAACTTCCTCGCGAAGACCAAATGGTTCCGAAAAGATCCGGTCTGGATCTACAGGGAACCGAACAGATAGGGAGAGGCACCGGTAAATCAAAATGAAGGGAATCACAATGGGCCCAACAGGGCCTCCGAGTGGAAGTGCAAAATGCACACTCCCCTTCTTTAACCTAACCTAACCTACCTGTTCTATCCCGATTGTATGCGTGTGTTTCCTCAATCCGCAGTGCCCAGTTAGAAGACCTGTGACCTGTCTAAGCTGGTTTCTTCTTAGTTTAAGACAATCTTCACACCATTTGGGGTTATAATCTTTGTTGAAGATTTTCGATTGCCGAAGACGCTAGTCCAGAGTTCTGTGTTCCTGGTCCTTACCTCAATTCTCAGTGACTGAAGAGAACCTATCATCAGCACTGATTGTGAGGTAATGAAAGTTACTGGACCTCAACAAACTGAAAATAATTTCTTTAGATGGAATGGGTAGTTTGAACAAATCGTAATTTAATTAAACTTTAAAAGCTTTTTAAAATAGAAGCTACTAGACGCCAATGAAATAAGTATCTTTTTAACTCGGAGTAGACATCATGAGTTCCTCTATGAAGAGGGTATCAACACGGCCTCAAGGTTTAAACAATTTCAACATGAAAGCCGTTTCAACTCGGAGTGGACATTAAGAGTCCCTTGATGAACTCGGTCCCGATGTTCAAACAACTTTGATCGTTTTAATGCAGAACCCTAACAAGAACCCTAATCTCATTGTGCAGAGGTGTCAGGTGTTTGGAACGGAAGCGACGACAAACAGAAAGTCAATTATTTAGATACAGAAGGTAAGTTGAGGATACCCAACCTTGGAGTAAAAGGTGTTTAAAATGAAAGCTGCTAAACAACAACGAGGTAAAAGACCTCTTCAACCAGTTGAAGACATTGCGAGTCTCATCATGAAGAGGGTATCAACACGACCTCAAGGTTTAAACAATTTCGACATGATAGTTGTTTTATAGTATATGAAAGATACTTGATGACGATGAAGGATAAAATCCTTTCAACGCGGATTGGACATTAAGAGTGCCTTTATAAACTCGTTCTCGACCGGTCTCGGTCTTGTCCGTTTTAATACAACTAAGTAGATGAGATGCCTCTATCTATCCAGCAAGTCCCAATAAGAACCTTAATTGCTATGTACAGAGGTACGTGTAATGGGTAGGTCGGGAATACCCATCCTGGGTGTGAGGTGTTTCAAATGAAAGCCTCTTTATAAATAGGTTATAACCTATAACCTCACAATTATCAACTCAGTCTCAAGATTCAAACAATTTCCATATTTTTAATGAAACTGCCAAAATGACGGAAAGTGGTCTAGAAAGTTTCCTATTACTGCTATGTACTTCCTAATGTTGACGGATATTACTAGATGAACAGATGGCCTGATTTGGATAGGTGCAGGTGTTGCGAGTATGTCAGTTTGGGCCTTATCGCTGATGGAAGACTACATGGACTAGCTGGACACAGTCGAAACTAAACTTAAACATTGTCAAAAGGAGATGTGTGCAGATTTTTACCTGGGTTTGGCTTTTTCAGGGGGAAAGAATTTTATTTCAAGAGAGAGAGATTCATGTGTCACGCTGCCCCCTCTCCGGGTCGGGGTCCGGGTTTTCTCTTTTACTTCTTCTACTCAGAGAGTTTCAGTCATTGCAGACAGAAACCTGTGAACCAGCTTTCAACATTTTCTGACATCACATTGAGTTGTTTTTATTTGCAAAGTGTACGTGCTGATTGATCGGCCAGCTGCTCGCTAATCTAAAGTAATCTAAATGCCCATTACTCGTAAAAGCAGCTGTTGTGTTTGTTGTTTCCCTAATTGTGCTTCACTGAGCGAATTTTCAACGCTAATTTTAATTTCGATACGTCAAGTGGATTTCGTTGCTTGTTTGAATTGTTTTTGTGAATTTTTATATTTTACTTTTCACTTAATTATAATAAAATCCGCGACTTGAACCCTGATAACCAAATAGCAGCACACCAAGCACGAACACGAAATGTTGACTGTTCCTCAATTAAAATGTCTGCTGTAAACGCGGCCTAACAGTTGTGCGTATCAATTTTTGACCACTTGTTGTGAACACAAGTCTTATCAGTTTGTTGTATTTTGTGTTGTCACATGTCACAACGTTGGTGCGAACACTAAAACAGAAACAAAACTATTACAACAAAGCTTACGCCCCAATGGGGCCTAACGTGTTAATTACACAAACGTACATATGTGGATATAGTTTCTCTAACCGATATATGTGCGTGTAGATCGCTAAAGCTCGCAGCCGCTAATGTGAAGCATCCGATGTGGACTTGAAAGAGAGCCCACCGAAAGGGCACGAACGCTAGACAGCTCCTACGTTGCGATTACAGTGTATCAGGTTTTTTGTATGTACACAACTATAATGAAAACCAGAAACCTTTCAAGTGATCATTGGCGTGTGCCGCGGCTTACAGTGTTGGCGAGAAGAAAACATCAAATTAGAAAATATATGCAGTAAGTGTGATTTATGAAAGTCATTGTCACAAGATGTGTGTATGAAAAACAGTCCGCCAACTGGTAGGATCACTTCAATGACTATTATCGATGATGAAACAAACTATATGTAGAAAACCTGGAACAAAAACAACTATGAAAGCTATCAGCTTACGTCCCGCGATCTCGAGAACACGAATACCTTGCTTCAGGACTCTCTATGTGGGCAATCTGAAGAAAGTTCAAGTTCAATGTTCTTGGTAGCTTGGAGAGACTTGCAGTGGACTAGAATTTATAAGTACTTCTGGTTATCATTAACCAAAACAATAACATATTATCTGAACTGTTTCTTGCTTTAAACTTTAACACCAAATAGGCCATTGTTCCCATAGTTTATTGCTATTAACAGCACATCCGCAATGAAATATAACCTGGTATTACTTTCGGTTAGCACTAACCAAAACATTTAAATACTGTTTGAACAGTTTCTTATTTTGAACAATAACTTTTAATTACATCTGCAATGAAATATAGCCTGCTACTACTTTCGGTTAGCGCTAACCAATATGCCTATGTATTGTCCAAACATTTTTCTGCTTGAAATAGTAACATTTAATGACACTAGCAGTAAAATATAACCTACTACTTCAAAAAGTAACATTTAATGACACTAGCAGTGAAATATAACCTACTACAACTTTCGGTTAGCATTAACTAAAACATCAAAATATTGTTCAAACTGTTTGTTGCTTTAAACCATAACATTTTCTGACATAAGCAATGAAATATAGTACCATAGGCTTCAAAAAGTAACATTTAATGACACTAGCAGTGAAATATAACCTACTACAACTTTCGGTTAGCATTAACTAAAACATTTAAATATGGTTCAAACTGTTTGTTGTTTTAAACCATAACATTTTATGACATTAGCAATCAAATATAGTACCATATGCTTCAAAAAGTAACATTTAATGACACTAACAGCAAAATATAACCAAATGATTAAACTACTACTACTTTCGGTTAGCATTAACTAAAATATTGAAATATTGTTCAAGCTGTTTGTTGCTTTATACCGTAACATTTTATGACATTAGCAATGAAATAGTAAAATTTAATACACCAGCAGTGAAATATTACCTGCTACTACTTTCGGTTAGCATTAACTAAAACATTTAAATGTGGTTCAAACTGTTTGTTGCTTTAAACCCTAACATTTTATGACATTAGCAATGAAATATAGTAACACTTGCTTCAAATAGTAACATCTAATGACACTAGCAGTGAAATATAACCTACTACTACTTTCGGTTAGCATTAACCAAAACATTAAAATATTTTTCAAACTGTTTGTTGCTTTAAACCATAACATTTTATGACATTAGCAATGAAATAGTAAAATTTAATACACCAGCAGTGAAATATTACCTGCTACTACTTTCGGTTAGCATTAACTAAAACATTTAAATATTGTTCAAGCTGTTTGTTGCTTTAAACCCTAACATTTTATGACATTAGCAATGAAATATAGTAACACTTGCTTCAAATAGTAACATCTAATGACACTAGCAGTGAAATATAACCTACTACTACTTTCGGTTAGCATTAACCAAAACATTAAAATATTTTTCAAACTGTTTGTTGCTTTAAACCATAACATTTTATGACATTAGCAATGAAATAGTAAAATTTAATAACACCAGCAGTGAAATATAACCTGCTACTACTTTCGGTTAGCAATAACCAAAACATTAGAATATTGTTCAAACTATTTGTTGCTTTAAACCATAACATGTTATGACATAAGCAATGAAATATAGTAACACTTGCTTCAAATAGTAACATTTAATGACACTAGCAGTGAAATATAACCTACTACTACTTTCGGTTAGCAGTAACTAAAACATTGAAATATTGTTCAAGCTGTTTATTGCTTTAAACTATACAATTTGTTTAACATTTGCAATGAAATAGTTAAATTTAATGACACCAGCAGTGAAATATAATCTGCTACTACTTTCGGTTAGCATTAATCAAAACATTTAAATAATGTTCAAACTCTTTATTGCCTTAAACTGTAAAATTTGTATGATATTTGCAATGAAATATTATAGCTTTTGGTTAGCGCTAACCAGTTGGCTTTAATATTGCTCAAACCATTTATTGCTTCAAACAATAACATTTAATGACACTTTCAATGTCTACTTCTACCTGCTACTACTTCCCGTTAGCGCTAATTACTACACTTAAATCTTGTTCAAACAGTTTTTGCTTCAAACAATAACATTTAATGATACCTTCAATAAATTATAACCTGTCATACTTTTGGTTAGCACTAACTGAAACATGTCAAAATTGTCTAAATAGTTTTTTGTTTCATAGCAAAATGTATACAACACTTGCAATTGAACATATACTGAAACAACTTCTGGTTAGCACTAACCAAAACAATAAGTATTGCACCATGTTGCTTGCCAAATTGTTCTGACATGATTCATAAATAACAAATCCAACAACAACAGCCATGACTGTGTGAATGCTTTTCGCAAGCACTGCAGTGGCTGTGTCGATGCCCACTAACTGTGCGGATAAGTGTCGAAATGTTGGGCAATTTCCAAAGGTTTTAACGCAATCGACATTGTTATCGCATTTGGATGCTTGCTGGCCGTTTGGCTGCTTCGGGAAATTCGCCTTCTGAGGTGTGTTGTTCGTTGCTTGGCAGTCACTGTGGCCGCGAGTGCCGATCGTATAAGTAGCTGCGCCGCGTCATTGATAACAACGCCACGGAAATTCAATAGCCATGCAAAAAGTTCTACGCGACGTCTAGCGATCGGTTGGCGGCGGGCTTTGTGCGCGTCAAAAGCAATGCGATCGCGACCGCGTCCGCGTCAAGACAGCGTGTGCGCCAGTGAGCCGTGCGCCAAATAGACAGTGACTAGAACGTGGTCGGTTCAGTTCAGTTCAGTGGCGAGCGCGAGGATCATTGAAGTGCAATAGAAATAAACAACGTAAATATAAGCGCAGCTAATGTTTGTAAAACTATTAAAAAAAACAAAAACAATTTAAAAAAAAATAAATTATTTAAATAGAAAAAACTGAAACGCAAAAAGACAATAAAAAAAACAACATTGACCAAAGCGTCCATCGAGCCAACGCGTTCGAAGTGAGTGTCGGCGAGCATGGATCCGTTTCAGCGCGGCTTCTTCTGCACGGACCTGTCGCTGCGCTATCCGTACCACGCCAGCACCATCACCGTCCCGATGCTGATCGTCTACATGCTGGTGCTGCCGATCCTGTTCATCGGCGCCGTCGAGGCGCTGCGCAGCCGCCCGCACTTTCGGCTGCGCCGCTACGCACTGCAACTGGTGCGACCCTTGACGCTGTTCAACGTCGGCTTCCTTGCCACCTACCTGAGCAGCGAGCTGGCCAAGCATGTCGTGGGCCGACTGCGGCCGCACTTTTACGCCGCCTGTCAGCCGCAGCTAAGCAACGGCAGCGTTGCCTGCGAGCAACAGTACAGCATCGACGTCTACGTGGAGCAGTACCGCTGCGGCAATCGTGAGCTGAGTGCGGCGCAGCTGCGCGAGCTGCACGTCTCCTTTCCCAGCGCCCACTCGAGTCTGTCCTTCTACGCAATGCTGTTTCTGTGCTTCTACTTGCACGCGGTGTGGCGCGGCAGCAGGGACACACTGCGCGCGCTGCGCCACCTGTTGCAGTTCGCGCTGCTGCTGGCCGCCTGGTACGTAGCGCTGAGTCGGGTGCGCGACTACTGGCATCACTGGTCCGACGTGCTGGCCGGCATTGTGATGGGCGTGACGTACGCCTGTCTGACGGCCATCTATGTGGGCGACATGCTAAAGCCGCCGATGCAAGAAGACGCCCCCCACCAACAACAGCAGCAGCAGCAGCAAGAGGAACAACAAGAGCAGCCGCTGAAGGAGCATCTGGTGGCCGGCGACTACGAGTGGAAATTGCAGGCGGTGCTGCAGACATAGGCGCGGCGAGGCGATAAGCGAGCGCCAGAGATAAAATTCCTGAGGGCTTACGCGGCGTACGGACGCACTGTGAACGCCCGACGTCGTTGCCAGAGTGCTGCGCACCTACCGTTGTTGTTTTTGCAATTTAATCTGCACCTACACACGTACATATATTGTGATAAGTAATGCGAGACTCGCTTCGAGTGCGACGAAAAAAATTGTTTTCCGAAAAGTACACACAACGCGCACAAAAGCGTCGGGGGGCGGGGCGGGGGGCGGCGGGTGCTGTGCTGTAGTTTGAATAGCATTTTTTGGTGTGCATGTTTTCCGCATTTGTTGTTGTAGATATATTGTAGAAATCTAGCCAAAGTGCCGACCCGCTGCCGTGCCACAGCACTTAACGCCGCGCCCCTGCATGCCGCTGCCGATAATGTGCAGTGGAAAATTGCATGAAAAAACTGCAAAAAAACACAACAAGTACACATACAAAATACAAAAATGCAAACACAACGCAAATGTGCAACTTAATGTTGCACAATTGCGCCGATATGGCAACGTCGACGGCCTCTAATTGTCCACTGAATCACGCGAATGCAACAACGGTGGCGGCAGTGTTTTCCCTCCTTTTTCGGCGCAAAGTGAAAAAATGGCAACAACAATCACAACAACAACAACAACATTGGCAGCAATAAGCAATCTTATGTACTTAGAAAAAACTATGCAACAGCAACAGAATCGAGGCAAATGTAGGCGGCCACTATGAACAAATAAATGTCCAATGTGCCGGTGATCGTTTTTCAGCGGCTGCTTTTATGCGCGCTTTGGCCTGCACTATTAAGTACCTATTTTCTTGTGTTTTTTTTTATTTATTTATTTTTATTGTTATTTATGTTTTTAGCGATTGCAACAAAGTGCAAATTATTGTTTAGATTTTAAGTATGAAAATGCAAATAAAAAAAGATTTAAATGCAGCAATATAAAACTTGAGGCAAAACTTATTACTTCAAAGTACGGTTTGTTATATAGCACGAGAAACAATTATGGGTATGTATGGCCAAATGTTTCCTTACTGTGGGGGGTACAAATATGTAAGTTTTAAGGAATTTTCAATGTGCATTTCAAAAAAGCATAACTAGCACCAAATCGTATGGGATCATCTTGTGACTGTATTCACATTAAAGCGTCACCATTTCCCTCTAACAATCAATGCGTAATTTCGCTAAGAAGTCGACAATATCAACCTTTGTGCCAACAAAACACTATTTGCGAGATTTAGGAATCTTTCTATACAAATCACATGTTGCAAAAGTCGTCAAGGCAACTTTGGAGGCGCTTCAATTCGATGGTCTGCCCAGCCCACCGTATTCACCAGTCATTTCTCCATCCGACAATCATTTGGTGCATTCGATGACTCATGGCCTGGCCGAGCAGCATTTTACTTGTTACGAGGAAGCCAAAAGTTGGATCAATTTTTGGATCGCCTCAAAAACTATTTTTTTTTTCAACGCTATATTCGAATGCTGACTGAAATATGGGGAAAAAGTCGTAGCTAATGATGCACATTATTTTGTATGAGACACATTATACTAACTTCTCTGAATAAATCTTTAACGATTAATGTGAGTTATGAATGAAATGTGAATTTTATTCGAATGGTGTACCGATCTAGTAACACTAAAATTTTATGTTCAATTATTACAGTCGTAAATATTGACCTACAAGTTGTTGTCCTCGCCAGCGTTGGTCGATTTCAAATGTTGATCCTATTGGCATTTTCCTCCATTAAAACTTTTACTGGAGCTCAAAAGACGCTAACGATTTTTGCAAAAGTTGCAAAATCCAAGCGAACCACTGATCCAATCTTCACTCTCAGAGCATCTTTTCTGCACTATTCAAAAATCAGAACAAATACTAAAAGTTTTTGCATACAGCCAATTCGACTGCGAACTGGGTGTTTCGATTTTTTCCACTACTTTGAATTCCTTCCAGCTTAACAGGAGTCGACCAGATTCACAGTTCAGCATCCTTCTCGAGTACTTCTGAAACCGAGCGGATGGTTTTCCTCAGCCAGTTGGTTCCACTTCATGGCCTTCTTAACCCGTTCGCTACTAGTTTTTTACTGGGGAAAGTAAAAATTTTAAATTTTACGTCTTAGGCTTTTATGTGGTTCTATTAGCAGCATTTCATAAAAAATTTTTTAATTTGTATACTCGGACCTTGTATTTTAGAGTGTTTTTCTATGAGAGCAACCACATCGTTCTGGCTGTAATAATTACTTAAATAAAACTTTTTAAACTAAACTTAAAAACTTTTTACGCATAATGAAAATTTGAATATTTCTTCATTTACTTCAGCCAAAAATTAAAAAAATTTATCTAAATTGAAAGAAAACGTCATATTAAAAAGTTATCAATTTATCTGCTTCTTCGTCCTTTACTATGTCAAGATACACCATTAAAAAAAGTTTATACTTCTCTTCTTTAAACTTAAATATTCAGTTTATTAATTTCGTATTTTTCCTAAAACTTCAAACTATTCTAAGGACCAACAAAATATTTATTCTTGAAACCACAGAGGGTACAGACGTCCACAAAGTGGCATGTTGCCATATGGCAACAAAATAGCGAAAGGGTTAGCAATGCGGCCGTCTTCTTTGCGTATAGTGTAATCTGTCCACACTTGACCAGCCGGTCGAGCGTCCTACTGTACAACCTACCGCGTTGTCTTCCTCGGTTGGTTCCACTCTATGAATTTTTTTGCAATGCTGCCATCTTCTTTGCGGATAATGCAATCTTTGATCAGCGCTACGATCTAGCGTCCCCCTCCTCTCTTCTATTGTTGGTCAGTAGGCTCCACTCCATGACCTTTTTTACAATGCTGCCATCTTCTTTGTGGAGAGTGTAACCTATCCATAGTCGAGGATCCTTCTCTAGGACTTGCGAGACCTACCTCTCTGTCGGCTGATTGGTTCCACTCTTTGCAATGCTGCCATCAACTATTTCCTCTTTCGAAACCAGATATTTAGCGGTTGTATTTCTACTTTCTTGATCAACTCAACGTTTACTATAAATAAAACTCCTTCTCGATGGCTCAAACTAATTTCATAACTTCAAAGCTTATAACCGTTTCATAAGTTGAAGCTATTGATTTGAATTCTAGGACAAGAAATACGTTACGCCTTAGAACAATGGGCCTCAGAGTACTATGGCCATAAATCTAACCTAACTGGAGTAAACTTCAATGAATTCATGAAATTTATATTTTAGACCCTCGAGTTGATTTTTCACATATTTCAGACAGACCTTTAGTATCGTCTTAACATCGGATACTTCTAAGAGCAAAATATTTTGCATAATTATATTTATATTTATTATATTTATTATATTTATTATATTTTTATATATTTATTTTTTTATTTTTTAATATTTTTTTAATATTTTTTTTTATTTTTTTTTTATATTTTCATAAAAAAGCACAAAAATAAGATTCAAAATTTCCAAGTCGAGTATCGATACTAAGTATTCACAAACGCAGAAGAAACCGATATATTCTTCATGAAAGTAAAAAGTTATTGTTGGAAATATTAGAATACTTTTTATGAGATTTTAATTCTTTTATTAATTTCTTAATTAATAATTTTAATTCTGTTTTTATTTATTGGTTTCTTAAGATTAACGGCAAAAATTCTCGAGACTCTTTGACATCAAACAAATTACAGACGCAGGTTTATTTATTCATTTTTATTTATTTATTTTTATTTTAGCTAATAACAAAACACGATTAAAAAATCAAAACATCACAAGAAAAACAATTTTATAGCCTGTCAAGTGTACTTAAAGCGACATGATTAATTAGGACATTTATTCTTTATATAATCTTCACTATACTTTAGTATTGTGAACACCGCCTAAAAGGTTATCAATCTAATGCGACTTATTGATCTTCGTTGATGAGCTGTTTGATGCTTTTTGTTTTAGTGTTTACAATAGAATTTGTCAAATTGATTCTTGATGATTGGTTGTTTTTATTTGTATGTTTTATGAAATAAACAAATTGCCCAAAGGTTGTCAAATGTTATTGATGGAAAGGTGGTAAGCATTAAGTGTCTGTCAAGACTCCAGCGAACAATACTGCTTTATTTAGAAGAAATTCAGCGGACAAATTCAGTGGACGAATGAGGTTTGTTAAAAAAATGTGATTTTCAAATTTTATATACATTAAGGGGGTGTTCCCGGGTAGAAGTTTGAAAAAATCGATTTTTTTTTTGGCGTTTTATTGTACCTTATACTATATACTATCACCCCCAAAGTCGTTTTTCAATCCGCAAACTCAGTACCCACTTTTTTGCATGTTAATTGAAGTAATCTCAGCTCTTTTTGCTCCGCTGATACATTCATGTCGAAACTTTAAACGCGTTTTTCTCGAAACCACATTTTTTGTACTGGCCGATAACTTTTCTCAGCAACTATGAGAGGTATCGACTTGAAATTTTGGGAAAATGTTCTAGATAGTTTTCATTGGATGCTAAACCAAAGTTTTCATCAAAAAATTATTGTTAAATATATTTTCAAGCGCTCTAAAGGTAAAAAAAGGTGGCAAAACTGGACAATTTTTTTTCATATGGCCGCCATTTTGTTTCTAATCAACATTTTGACTAAAACTGTGGTTTAGCATCCGCGGAATTTATTGCAGATTAATAATTGCATACCCATTTCTGTTTCAGATTACTGGTTCCCGAAATTTCTTATCGGCCAGCAGTGAAAATCAGCGTGACAAGGTCACATTGACCACTGAAAATTTGTACTTAGAAAATAAAATTTTTTGACACAAATATGAGTTTCTTTTCTCCAAATAATAAGGAACAACAAGCAAAAAACCAGAATATTGCATGTTGCCTTGTAGCTCCAATCAAAAACAGCCTAAAATCGGCATTCTAGACGGGAACACTCACTTAAATTACCGATGTATTTTTTTTTTATGTTGGTACACTTGTCCCCAACATATCAGCCATTTTTCATATTTAGTTTGTCTTTGACAGACATAAAGATAGACAAGCTATAGCAAAAAATTGATCAAAGAATTTTTCATTGAAATGATTGGGCTTTGATTTCGATGTCATAACCCATGGAACGTCTTTAACGTTATTCAAAAGCTTCCTAGCAATGCTCATGCAATGGTTTGTTTGATCAAAATTTAACCATTTCGGAATAAACTTCACTTACACACATTTCATGCCCAAAACATTTTAAAGAAGTGCCTGGCGTAATACAACCCATAAGCCAACATCCTCAGCAAACTTTCTAATAGTGATTCAACCATTCTCCCTAAAAATTTTTTTAACTGCTTCAACCTTTAAAGGGTTCTGAACATGCTGCAGCGGGCCACAGACCATGACCAGCACAGCCAATGAGACAAAAATATGCAACAAGCATCAGTTGTTGTATTTTTTATAGGAATAAGTACCTCAAAATTGCGCAATTTTTCATAGTTTGTTTTTCCTTTGAACCGTGAGTGCCCATCTCTCCCCTAATGCATTTATCTAAAGTAGATTTTAACCCATTTATCTTTTATTGAAATTGAAAATGCTGAATTAATGCGCTGACGTCAAACAAAGAACCAACAAAAGCAATAAGTAAACTAAATAATGGAATTAAAATACGCAGCGCCCGCATTGTCCGCTGCGGCATTGTTTTCATTCGACTTGTACGTCCTCAGTGTTGGCAGCGGCTGCTACAACTTGGCCGCCGTCAAGTTGGTCGAAATATTTATTTTTTGTTTTTCTATGCGTCGTTGCAGTGCTCGGCAATTTCTTTGCACACATTTAATTGATTCCATTTCAGTTTCAATGCAATTTCGCAAACAACAAGCAGCACAACAACAAGAACAATAAGAGCAAGAAAATCAAAGAAAAAAAATGTTAGAGAGACAACAGACAACTTCAATCTGCGCCGCTCTGGTGCTTCCAGTGCTGCCCGGCACAACACTTGCCACCAAGATTTCGGCACGGCACATAGGTGCGACGAACGACGAGCGACGAGCGGCAACGTGGGACAATTTCAATTTCATTTCGTTCCTTTTCACTTGCAAATCGAACGCAACTTTCTGTCACCTATTCGGCGTGTAAACAAAAGGCGAAAGAAACTATCTGCGCACAGTCGAAATCGCATTGAGCTTCGCACGGCTAATGGCCGCCTCCTTTACCCAGCAACAACAACAACAAAAGCCGGCACAATTACTCACACACACACACACACACACACAGACACTGTCAGCCAAACAATGCGCTGCCATGGCTTCGGCAACGACTACAACTGCGACTACAGCTCCGGTTCCGGCTCGGGCTCGGGCTGCGGCTCAGCGTCGGTCTGCTGCTCGTTGCACGCAGCTTTGGTGATTTTATTATTCCATTCAACAATGGTACACTGCATGGTTCAATTATCGTATTTCATGATTCGTTAAACTCACATTCCTCAAAACACGATTCCCAGCACTTGACGACTGCACAAACATACACACACACACACACACACACCCACATGGCTGTATGTCTGGTGCTGCCTTGTGCGAGTAGGCTGTGGCACTGGAGCACGCCACGATGACAACACTTTCTCCTGCCGTCCTGCTTTTGCGATTTCTTCGAACCCTCTAGCAACTACTTGAACAATATCAGCAGCAACAACAACAACAACAACAACAGGAAAAATAAAGGCCACAATAATTTCCATGCGGCCATAAGAGGCGGACCCAACCCACCCACTCACCCATGCACGTGCGCGTACGTGCGAGACACACACGCACACACACACACAAAATGTATATGCAGCACAAACAGAAATCGACGTTCGAGTACAGATTGATTGGAAAATGTGCAAAAATAGACGAAAAATTGGCAACGTTTATTGGCAAATATTAACGCATTTGACTGAAAAGCGAAGAGCGATTTGTTCCATTGTACAGTGCGATCCGATTTGAGTTTCGTATGTCAAATATTAGTTCAAACCAAGACATTTAAGACATGAATTGCTTCGGTACAGTGTTGCCATTAATCTTCACTCAGCGACCCCGGAACACTTAGGACAAAGAAAAAAAGACCTCATAAGAATAGTTTCATTATACCAATTCAGAATTGTTTCCCGGGAACACTTAGGACAAAAAAGACCTCATAAGAATAGTTTCGTTATACCAATTCAAAATTGTTTCCCGGGAACAATTAGGAACACTTAGGACAAAAAAAATAACTCATATAAATAGTTTCGTTACACCAATTCAGAAGTGTTTCTTTTTTTGTGGGAGGTGAAGCAAATTGTCCAATTGGCTTTTAACTGGTCTGCCAGTCAGGAAAAATAACAAGATTCTGGCAGCGAATACTGTTTGAGGGGCAAACAAATTTACGTGTATTTATTGGCATTTTGAGAGTTAATGGCTGATTTTTTTTTTAGGGCGGGTCAAAGTTTCCCCCCTTTTTGCACATTCTTGTTGTGTATAGGCATACGAAAACGATGTGACTTTACATTTAAGGTATATGGTGTATTCAGCAATTTGATGTCAAATACTACGAGGAACAATTTCGTGGCACACTTTAACCCTCTAACTCCTATTTTTATGGGTCAATTTTACACTATTTTCCTGAAATGCCAAAAAATTTCCTTTGAAACAGGACTTTTAAGGAAAAAATTTACCACGAAAATATTCGCCATAAAATTTTACTATAGGTGCCTCAATACACTAAAGCTCAAAATTTCACTTACAAGCCAGGAATAAGTAAAAATGTAAGAAGTCTTTAAGGATTTATTTCGTATCCAACTGGTTTTTCTTCGCTCTGGCCTATAATGCACAAACTAATTTGTAACGGATTTTGCAGGATCATTTGTCATGATCAGGGAAAGGATTTTGAGAACCTAAAAACCTATAACAAAGGCAAAATAAAATAACAAAAAAGGCACGGAAAGGCACTAAAAACTGCCAAAAAGGCAGAAAAAGTCACTAAAAACTGCCTAAAAAAGGCAAAATAGGGCATAAAAACTCTTAAAAAGGCAAAAACAGGCATTTAAAAATAGGAAAAAAATACTAGAAAATCTTTAAAACAAGGGGAACGGTATATATTTATTAATAATTTTATTTCATCTGACGTATGCAACACACAATATTTATACCTCGTTTTTTGTAAAACAAAAGGAACATCAAGGTTTTCAAAGAGAGTTAAAAAACTAAAACTAAGATATTTTAATTGAAATGTAGGCACATATTTTAAATTCATATTTTAACTTCTCATATAAAATCATAACAGCCGTACTTGTATCACAAAAAATTAATAAAATGTTTACGCTAACCGAACTTTTTGACTTTGCCATGTTTTTTCTTTAAATTGTCCACTGCGCAACAAAAAATAACGGCTTAGAAATGATCCAATCAATGTAGAAACATCGATAAGTTAACGAAATTGCAATGTTGCTGCTTACTTTTTTTTTAAGTTTCAAAGTATTTTTGCGAAACAAAATGGGGAAAATATTAAAAACGAAAGAAAAATAAAAAGGCGCGCGACAAATCTTGCAAAAGGCATTTTGTGGCATTTATAGGTAAAATAGGCACCAAAAAACGTCATGTATGGGTGAAAAAGGCAAACTGCCTTTTTAAGGCAAAAAAAGGCAAAATAAAAGTGGTATATTTCTAATCAGGAGGACTTAATTCGTGCTAATTTTCAATCAGAAATGCTCTATTTAGCAGCAAACAAAAAAGGCAATTTCCACAAAATCCTTTCCCTGGTCATGATCAAACATGAACTGGAAGTACTTCGCTAAACGGTTTGAATAAAAATCCATGCTTTGCTATCCTAATAATCTCAACTACTGCAAATGTGATCGAAAAGACAGAGACATTCTTTACCACATTTTATTGGACCTTTATCTAATGGGTCCAAGTGCAGGTCACACAGGGCAGCCACCATAATCTATCTACCTAGGTATACCCCGCTAAAATCAACAGTTATGTAGAGCTTCTGACGAAACTTTCCCAGGTTGCCAAAGAAAAACTCTCCTAGATGAACCTAGAATCTTTCTACGCTTAGAGATTGCAGAACAAGTACATAGGGGATGAGGTGTACTCTCTCCTCTTCCTTATTCATGCATCATTAGAAAATTGCTTAACCTTCTGGTATCAGTTCCTATTAAAGAAAAAAGTTCTCTAGAACAGCCAAAATTGAGAGATGGTTAGATTTGGCGCGCAACAAAAACTGTTTTACTTCTATTCCTTTTGGAGTTAGTTTCTTTTATGGAGATTGAATAGGTTCGAAGCTAGCAAGTTAGAAAGGGATTCCGAGCGTTGTGTTACTCGGTGGTGCCGTGTCGAAGATGATCTTCTATCCCATATTAACCTTGAATGTTCCTATGTTCCCAAACCCAGCATAAGTGATTACAAAGCTGTCTGTTAGTCTCATTGAGATACTTGTAACAGCTAAGAACAGTTAAAAAGAATGATTTATGGAATCGGAAATCAAGATCGTGGCAATTATTCAAAGTCAACAATTCAAAACACAAAAGTTATCCTAGCACTGAATGAAAGGAAAACCATGGCATTGTTCAGAATTAGACGCCACAGTTAACAAATAGCAATGAGATGAAAAGTAGTTGGGCGATCAAAAAGACAATTTTTAGAGATAAATTCTTCAGAAATTTGAAACGATTCAGCGCATTTCTGCAATGTGTAATGTACAAAATGTTGCTGGTAGGTAAAATTTTGAGGTAAGTATAATTTCAGGTAAGTATCTGTTCGACTTTCAAATTTTTAGCTGCTGGTCATGATTTTTTTTTCTTCCTTCCAGGTGATGGTTGCTGGCTGCTGGTTTTGCAATTCGTCGGTCCGCTCTTTCTGTGTCCGTGCTTCTTTCTTTCAGTGGTGAGTGATTTCTGGTGGGTGCTAATCTTTTGGAGTGGTGATCTTTCTGGGCCTTGAGTTGCTGCTGGTTCTCGTGGACAATGATGAAATCTCCGCGGTTTTTCGTGCAAATACAAAATTGTCTGCGGCCTCGGGCAAAAATATAAAAATCTCAGCGGTTTTCTCGCAAGAATACAAAAATCTCTGCGGCCTCGGTTCGCTGCTAGATATATATGCAGCCGAGGGTGATTATTTGATCCGTGGTCGCGTATAACTATGCCTAAGACAAGTTGAATATGATTTTCATCAAAAAAATTTGTCTAGCCTGATTTAACTGTATCCTGATAGGTGACCAAAACTTACCAATTTTCTTCAGCTTTCCTGGCTTATCGCAAAAAGTTGCTGCTACAATTTTGCCCTGAGACTTTATCCCACTGCCGGCGTTGCGGCTATCACACACTATTGCACTACTTAAAATTTCAACTTGCACTTCACTACTTTGAATTTGAACTTTCACACTGCACAGCTGAGGTCTGCTCAAGACCGAGTCGGATGATAGAAAGACAGATCATTCGATCGTGACTTTCTGGCTGACCTTTTGCTCGTCAGCCTACGACGGTCGCTGAGTTCGTCAGTCGTTTTAAACGGTTGCCTATCCTGACTGGTCATCGGTTACAAGTACTAAAATGTTGCGGAAACATTGTTGCCAAGATCTCATATCTGCAACATTTCTTTGTTTATGTTGATCAGTGCATTACAATTCAAATTAAAAGAAGAAATTTTTTTTCAGCGCGAAATCGAATATTACAAATGCGAATGAAAGATATTTCCGGCGGAATATGAAAACAAATTTTAGCCAAAGTAAGTCATCCAGAGGTGTTCGCGTCATTCAGAAACGGAACAAATGGATACAATTTTTATAACTATTATCGGGTATTAATCAAGGTTCCACTCAAACCAACAATGAAAAATAAATACACTGTGCCAAAAAAAAAACACTTTTGTCAAGACCCATCCAAAAGATTATATAGCCGTGATACTAGAGGTCATTAATAGTAACATGGCATACTTAGTTTTTCATTTTCTGATTCGTTGTCCTTTTAAAAGGACTTTAAAAGCTTAAGAACAAAGAATTTATTTAAATATTTGTGGTTGTGTTATGATAAAGAAATGGTTATCAAATAAAAAACGAACGTTGTCGCCTTTAAACTATATTTCCAATTTTAAACTTTCTGAGCTCAAATATGTCAATATGATCAAATGATCAAATATGTTATCTTTGATATGCTTGAAGTGTATTAATGAATTCTTTTGAAAAAATATAAATTTTGGATCTCGGTCTCTAGTAAAATATTTCAAAAATTTCTCTCATTATTTTATCTTTGTTGGTTCAGAGTTAAAAAATAAGTTTCTATCCATAAGCAAGAATTTTGTATGGAAGACGCATTAATTTTTTGTCTATAAAATTAGATAGAAAAATACAATTTTTGAATATTATTATACAATCATTATTTTTGTCCTAAAAGTTCAAAATAGAAAATTAAGTAAAAAATTTTTGAGCTTAATACCATTTGAAATCATATTTGTTACCCACAACTTTTGTAAATCATACATATATATTTATTTATATTTGCTGGGGTTGAACCTCCAAAATTCTCCACTTTTTATCGTGTTTTTTATATGTATTTTTAAAAAAAGAACGCATCGAAGGCTTAGTATGAGACTTTAGAAGACTAAAACCATCTCCCCACTGTCCGCTATCTCTCTGGGACAGCCGTTTGGTATTTCCGGACTTTTGATACTGTGTCACCACCGTCACAGACAACAGTAGGACAAGGCAGATTTCAGTAAAATTTTAACTGCACATACAACCGCGGTACAAAATTAAAAAGTGATCTGTTCTTCATAAAATTTGGTAAACTAGTTATTCATGATCTGCTAAATTGAAATCTCCATTTTATTTTTCTTAAACTTTTGTAGTTTGGCAATGCCTGAGACTAAAATTTACAATTTTCGTCATTTTTGGAAAGCTATAGCAACAAGTGTGCTGGATAGATTTTTCAGATTTTACATTTAATCAGTTACGTCAACATTGATAATTGCAAAGAGTAATAGAAATTGTATTAGGACGCTTTAGTTTTGCAATAAAAATGATAATAATCCATGTATGTTTTGCATTTGTGCAGTTTTTTTCATTTTCCATGCTGATTGCATACTTTCAGGCATAAATAAAATATTGTTGCGAAGAAGCAATGTGCTGAATGCTTGTCTATGCACGAACGCTTTTCCCAGCATACTTTTAGGCATGCACGGCGAATTTGGTATAATTCGCTTGGTGTTATTCCGATATGGCAAGGATGGTTCGCGAACTGTGCGAGAATGGTCGAGCGTGTTCCAATTGGAAGTTGCAAGAAACTTCGGCGCGATAAGAAAACTGGTATATAAGCAGCGCTGCGCAGCGCAACAGGGAGAGTCTGTGTTGAGCAAGCAAAGGGGAAACATGCAATAGTAGTAGTAAAGTAGCAACAAGTGTAAAATTGTAAATAAAGTGATTGTTGATTTTTGTCTGCGTTTGCGCTGAATAACTGAAGTAGTTTTATTTTCAAGTACGAAATTTCCAGTATACGAACTTAGAGAAGTCATTTTCGTAACATTTGGTGTCAGAAGTGGGATTGTGTTACTGAAAGTAAACAACGACAAAATTTATAAAACGCAGACATGGTTAAATTCGAGCTGCTGAAGGTGGACCAGCTGAAGAAGGAGCTGGCCGCCTGGAATGTGCCGACTGCTGGCGGAAAGGTGGAGTTGCAGCTGCGCTTGCGAGAGGCGTGTGAATCACGAGGCATCGATTGGGCTGCACACGAGTTTGGAACGCCGGAGCAAGAGGCGTCGGCCAAGGTGGAGGAATCGCCTGCTGGTGCTGCGTCGCTGCAAAGTACGGCTGCAGCCACTGCGCCACTACAAGCATTGGACAGGAGCCAGCTAATGGTTGCACTTAAAGGCATGTTCGAGACTTCCAACCATGAAATGGCAGCCAAAATGGAAAGCACGAATCAGGAACTTTCGGCGCAAATGGCAGCAAAACTGGAAACTACAAATCAGGAAATTTCGGCCAAAGTCGAAACTGCGAACCGAGAAATGGCAGCGAAATTGGAAACTACGAATCAGGAAATTTCGGCCAAAGTCGAAACTGCGAACCGAGAAATGGCAGCGAAATTGGAAACTACGAATCAGGAAATTTCGGCCAAAGTCGAAAGTGCGAACCGAGAAATGGCGGAAAATTCTGCGCGCATAGAGCAGAAGGTGGGGGAAATTTCCGATAGCCTGAACGTGAAAGTTGAGCATCTCGAGGCGCGAATGGACAATTGGGACAAACGGGTTGACAGTCTGGAGGATGCGGTGAACAGAAAAATCGACGAGCGGCTTAGAGAACTACAGCTACGAGCAAGGGTGCAGTCAGTTGAGGAAAGTTTTGCCATAGAAGTGCCTACTTATGATGGTACTACGTCGTTCGACACATTCAAACTACAATTCGATATGGCCGCTTTGGAGAGTCAGTGGACCGATGTTAGGAAAGGTCGGAGGCTGATACTGGCTCTAAGAGGTCCTGCGGCTGAGGTAATAAAAACCGTTCCGGAAGGTTTCAGAGGTGATTACGACACCGTCATAAGGGCACTGGCAGCCAGATACAGTGACGAGCACAACAAAATGCTGTATTATTGCGAGCTGAAGAGCCGTAGACAAAGAGCCAACGAGGCGCTGCAGACGTATGCGGCAGATATCGAGCGGCTGGTACCACTGTCCTACCCAGAATTCAGCATAGAAGGTTTGGAAAGGCTGAAGATTGAGGCGTTTATTGAAGGTCTTCATGACCCGGAGACACGTCGCAGTACATTGATGATGATGAAGCCGACATTCCGTGAGACGGTGACAAGCGCATTGACGAATGAGGCGGTCTGGAGGGGAAGTTTTCGACATTCATCTGCGGAAAGGAGCCGAGCCCAATCTGGTCGTGTCACGCAAAGCCAGACAGTGAGCTCAGAGGCACCAGCGAGGCCGCGGGCTGTTTCATCTAGAGTCAGTTGCTGGCGATGTGGCAAGCAAGGCCACATATCACGAGACTGCCATCTGCGGGGAAAGCGTTCCGGACAACAGACGTCGCCAAGATGTGCTGACGCTCTGCCACATCATTCTTGCAGAACCGAGCGCAGGCATGATTCGCAAGCCGAAAACAAGGGACAAATTGTGGATGTTCGGTCGGTAAGAGTTCTACAAGAGGAAGATTGGCCTGCGGGAAGGCTACAGAAGGACCAGCGCGAGGATACGGATCTCGCAAAGATCATCAAAGGCAAAGCGCAGAGAGTACGGCCGGACTGGCAGGAGATGGCTGGTGAGAGCCCGATCGCGAAGGCTTACTGGGCGCAATGGCAAAGTCTACGTCTGAAAGACGGCTGCCTACACCGCGAGTGGGAGAGCAGGGATAGCAGGACCAGAAAATCCCTAATAGTGGTCCCGAAAGGTCGGATCGACGATGTCATCAAAGCAAACCATAACGACTCCAGTGGAGAGCACCTAGGCATCGCAAAAACTGTCGCCAAGATAAGAAGACGGTTCTATTGGGTGGGATGCCAGGGGTCTGTCGCCGAGTGGATAAGAGGCTGTGATCGGTGTTCGGCTGCGAAAGGGCCGATGAGAAGATCGCGGAGCCGCACTCAACTAGTCGGAAACAGGTTAAACGCCAGCTATGGTCTACGGGCTAACTCAGAAGGGTTTAAGGAAGGCGATCTGGTAATGCTCAACAACCCGCAGTGGAGGGAAGGTTTGTCTCCAAAAGTTCAAACATCATGGGAAGGACCGTACAAAGTCGTGACAAAGATTAATGACGTGGTGTACAGAGTTCAACGCTGCTGCAACAGAAACGCTAGGCTGAAAGTAGTCCATTTGGAGCGCTTGGCGTCTTACTCCGGCGGAGCCTCGGTACTTGTTCGGGACGAACAAGTCTAAGTGGTGGGCAGTGTTGCGAAGAAGCAATGTGCTGAATGCTTGTCTATGCACGAACGCTTTTCCCAGCATACTTTTAGGCATGCACGGCGAATTTGGTATAATTCGCTTGGTGTTATTCCGATATGGCAAGGATGGTTCGCGAACTGTGCGAGAATGGTCGAGCGTGTTCCAATTGGAAGTTGCAAGAAACTTCGGTGCGATAAGAAAACTGGTATATAAGCAGCGCTGCGCGGCGCAACAGGGAGAGTCTGTGTTGAGCAAGCAAAGGGGAAACATGCAATAGTAGTAGTAAAATAGCAACAAGTGTAAAATTGTAAATAAAGTGATTGTTGATTTTTGTCTGCGTTTGCGCTGAATAACTGAAGTAGTTTTATTTTCAAGCACAATCCAGTATACGAACTTAGAGAAGTCATTTTCGTAACAATATGTTTTGTCGAAAAATAGGTGTTTAGACCACTTTTCAAATTGAATTATTTTCTGATATCGGAAGATATCGGAGGATGTGTTCATATTATTCGTTAAAAAGAGAATGATTCTTAAAATACAAAAAAAAACAGGAACATACTTTTAGATATTTTTCTTTAAGTTTTACTAATTTATGGGTTTTTTAATTTTGAAAAATAATTTAAATGAAATATGAAGTAGAAGCAAATTTTGATGAATTTGCAAATTTTGATAAAACATTGAAAGCGAAAATGGACACATCAATTTTTAATCTATATTGAAAGTTTTAGCAACAATGTATTTTTAGGATTTTTTTTACTCAATAAACTAAAAAACAAAAAACATGTTTAGATTTTTGTGTAAAAAAAGTTCAGAATTTGAGCAGCTCTTGCACACACACTAATTAATTGTGCGCACAGATTTTATGGTTTTTTTAGTTGGAGTTTTATCTTTCGAATGACATCAAAATCGTTCAATTCTGAGACTACGCATTTTTTTAATAGTCTATGGAACGAATCACTGTGCATTGGGTCGAAGTGATTTAAAACGCAGAAGAAACCGATATATACTTCATGAAAGTAAAAAGTTATTGTTGGAAATATTAGAATACTTTTTATGAGATTTTAATTCTTTTATTTAAATATTAAATTTTTTAAATTATTCTTCCAAAATTTTTTTCTTATGTTTTTTTATATATTTAAATTATTAATTATTATTAAATTTATTAATTATTATTAAAAAATATTTACATAATTTGCTTTTTTATTATTAAAAATAAATTTGTCATAGTGAATTTGCGTTCTTTCTCTGAACAATGCATTTTCTGTGCTAAATTTCCATTCGTTATCGATGCATCGAAGTTTTAAGAGAAGTAAGCTGAAGTTAAATGCCCAAATTAAATATTTTGTATTTTAAAAAGTACGTTTGCAGTAAGTTCAGTTGAATGGCCAACGGCTTTAATGACGTGTTGTAGGCCATGGAATTTTTGTAGCAAAACATATAAAATGCAGTCAACCATACAAACTATGCGCCGCAATTTATACATACATATATTATGTATGTATGTATATGTAAATATTTATATATATATGCATGCATTTACATGCATACATATGCATGTAGATTTGAAAACGTATCTGCCGAAACATACACATACGCAGAGCGGACAAACAGCCGCACACACACACACACACACACACATGTAAGCAATTATGCTTCCTTCCGCTCTGTTTGGCACATTTGACAAAATGTGGTCACTTCATTATTAGCAGCCACTCGGCCCCTGGTCCCGGTGCCGCGCGCTCGCCACTGTTGCCTTGCCGCAAATACAACGCACACAAACGCATTTAAGAATGTATTAGTGTGTGTGTGTGAGAGCGGCTTGTACAAGGGGATGTCACTGCCACCGATCCCAAAGGGATATGAATTGTCACTGCACGAACTGCTGTGTGAACGCCGCAACACACACATTTGTCTCATGGAAAAATTCCACAACGGCCATCGATATGAGTTGTGTGCGCTCGCACGTTTCGGCCAAAAACGAGACAGCTTTCTTGATGCGAGACTGCGGCTGAGGTTAGCCAGAGGAAACCACACCTAAACGCCGGCACCCATACGCACACACACACACACACACACACACACACACACGCAGCTAGTTAATTTTTGGCCTTAACGCTACGGTTGCGGCAACGGCAGTCAGCGTCGCTTTCAATGTCCATTCGGCTGTTAAAAGTCAAAGTCGTCCCACACGCACTCACATACACACACACACACACAGCCACACTCACATCGCACACTCACATCACACATCTCAGACACACATTCAACACAACGACATTTTGCAACAAAAAAAATGTAAATTGACTTTTTCAAATGGTCGACCGCAATGATTACCCGACGCACCGTGTTGGCCCATGTCCGTGTCCGGGCCAGCACCGAATGCGGTCGGCGGTGGTGCGTGCATAACGCTCAGCCGCAGCTAGCAGACGTTTGAAATTCGACTATAATTTAAACTGAAAATTAAGCAAACATATGCAGACACACACACACACACACAACGTTGCATTTGGACGTCGATATACGCTCACATATCCCTGCAGGAAAAGTAACTAAACTTTGCAGTAACTAATTTTGAGGGAGTTCAAAATTTGATTCCAGAACGTATGGATTAATTTTTTAGTAGCAAACAAAAGTTATATTCGACCTATGACTGATTGTAAAGTAACGTCGAACCTCACTTATCCGCAAATAAATCAAGCATGAAAATTCATGATATTTTTCTGTATTATTTGCGGGAACAAAAACATTTTTTGTTTTATTCAAAACTAGGATAACCGGATTCTGTATCTGACTGGTGCCAGATGCTTGATATGACTTTCTCCTAAATCTAAAAACTAATTGATTTTTGCCGAAATTTGCAGTAAATCGAACTCCACTTTTGCATGGAATTTAAGACTGCATTTCGAATAGTTGGAATGATCCGATTGAGGTCAAATATGTACCGTTTTGTTCAATGACTAGTTGTAATTTTTTAAATTATGGGCATGAGGCCTCTCTCGAAGAAGCCCTCGTACTTATTGACACCTAGAACACCTAGAACAGACCAAGCTTCCCGTGAAGCAAAATTTTCATTAGCAAAATCGTTCTCCATAGACAGAAACCGGTGGTCATCACTTGGTGCCCGGTCTACAAGATGAATATATAAGAACCTGCTAACCAAGATTACGGAGCTTCTGAAGAGTGATTATCGATGTGTGTGTCCTAACGTTGTCCTGATGAAACACAATTCCTCTCCTATTGGCCACTTTTGGGCAATTTCTTCCTTCGTTCAGTTTCAATTGCTGAAAATAGAGATCGGAATTAAGAGTTTGCCCGTAGAGTAGCAGCTCATCTTACCGAACCCATAGCAAAATCTGACTGTCCTGACAGTCCATCATGGATGGATTCGACTGCAAACGCTTTCGTTTGACATTGTCAAAAGTTATTAGTTCTTCTTTTTAATTAATATAATTTAACTCAAATAAATTAACTGAAAAAACAATTTACATGCAAAGGTAAATAACTTTCGAGTATAGTTTTTTACAAGCAGTTAAGAATTTTAGTCCTACAGGGATGCAATACATGAACTTAATGTGGCACATATTCACTTAAAGTACTAAATGTTGCGTAGGTTTGGTTGGTTTTTGGCAACCAATACAACACCTGGAAGGTTTTCGCATTGCAGCCATTTAAAAACAGTTTGAATGTGATGAATTTTTATATACAATGTGAAAATGACAGATGTCAATTTTCCGAGCAACTTTAACAATACAACAAAATGTTTGATGTTCGAAGTATTTATATGTTGATAATAAATACAATAAATACACAAATACAGTTTTAAGTTAACTTCATTTGGAACTTACAAGAAGGTGTCCCACGTCTGTCAGCTTTCTTCGGTGGAACGATAAAACTAAAAACTTTGTATTATTTTTTGTTTTAGTTATATTACACCGTGCGACAGCTTTTTCCTGACCGGGGAAAATCCATATGTGTGTGAAACTAGACACCAAATATAGTAATACTGCGTACTCAGTTTTTCATTTCTACATCCTTTGTCTTTTTAATAAGACTTCAAAATTTTGAAGGGGATAAAAAATCAAAAATATAAAAAATATCAAATGTCAAATGAAAGAGGAAAAGCGCAAGAATTTTAATAAAATTTATTTTTTATCTATTTATAAAAAAAGACATGAAAAAGGTCCTTTTAAAATTGTAATCTTTTATATCAAAATTTCATTATTCTCGCTTCATTGATTTTGTATCTTTGTATTATTTAAAATACTGATACACAAATAAATTAGAATTTTTGTACTTCATTAGAATTGCAGATTCCGTTTTTTTTTAATATCTTTCGAACCAACAAAGTTAGAGTAATGAAAAGCAGACCGCACGAACTCTGAAACTCTTTTCATTCAAAGTGTCTACGTAACCCAGATCGTTTGAATTTTTAAGCCACTCAACCTCCCAGACCATTCGGAATCTCGAACTTCCTATCGTTTAAAAAGCGCCGTTTTCAACAAATGTCGCCATTTCCTTCAATACAAATTTTATTGTTAAGTTTCTTAACACAGAAAGACCTCAAGTTTTCCATACCTACAAAGACTACATATTACATATATCCGCTGATATCTCGAAAAGTACAAATCGGATTTGGGTAAATGTAATTGTAGAACCCTAATTGAAGAACTAATTGTGGAACCCGTTAAAAAAAATAAAAGTCATCAAAAAGTTGATAAAAATACTAAAGCAAATACAGATATTTAAAAATATAAAAACCGTAAAAATTACCCCAATAGTCTTTCTAGTGTTAATAAGTTCAAACGTTTATCTTTAAACGTTTATCTTTTAAACGCAATCGGTTTTATCTATTAAAATTTTGATTTTTAAAAATTCAATAAATAAGCCATTCAACTGTGTATCGTTCTTTAACAAAATTTCATGATAAGAAAAAAATTATACAAAACAACCAAACATTTTCCCTTTAATTTTAAAATAAAATTTTTATATAAAAAAAATTAATTAATTAAATACACTCACCACCGAAAATTATCCATTACAATCGAATCACTATTTATACAAGGTGCAACCCAAAGTAAACAGGACTTTTATAAAATAAAGAAAACGGATGATTATTTTTGTATAATTCTTTTTATTTATTCAAAATACTCTCCTTCTGCTTCGATACAACGTTTTGCACGGTCCAAAAGCATTCGGAATGAGTGTTTTAGGTCATCGGCCGGCATCGCCTTCAGAATGTTGGTACAAGCCTTTTGGATGTCCTCAACGTCCTTATAACGGTTTCCTTTCATCGGCAAATGCAACTGACCGAATAAGTAGAAGTCACAGGGAGCCATATCAGGCGAATACGGTGAATGATTGATGGTAAAAATGCGATTTTTGGTCAAATAATCGGTCGTAACTAGGGCTCTGTGAGCCGGTGCATTATCATGCAATAAACGCCAACTTCCTTCCTCGCGATATTCTGGCCGAATACGACGAATGCGATGCACCAAACGCTTCAAAACTTCAACATAAAACAAAGCGTTAATTGTTTTTCCCGGTGGAACAAACTCTCGATGAATTATTCCCTTTGAATCGTAGAAACAAATGAGATGAGTTTTGATTTTTGACTTCTCACGGCGGGTTTTTTTCGGATTTGGCTCATCTGGGTGCTTCCATTCGGCACTTTGACGCTTTGTTTCGGGATCATATTGAAAGCACCACGTTTCGTCACCGGTTACGATGTTGAACAAGAAATTTGGATCACGTCTGGCTTCCCGAACGATGTCTTTTGCGTGCTCAATTCTCTGCGCTTTTTGGTCGTCGGTTAAAGTGTGCGGAATGAAGCGAGAACACACTTTACGGAGACCCAAATGTTCGGTTAAAATGCGATCAATTGATGTTTTGGAGATGTTCAATTCCATTTCCATCAATTCCAATGATGATTTTGGCTGCATTTTGATAAAATCACGCACAGTTTTGATGGCATCGTCAGTAATCACAAATTTCGACTGGCCGACGTGTTCGTCGTCATTCAAGTCTTCACGACCATTCTTGAATCGATTCAACCACTCATTAACACGGCCACGGGATAAACAATCATCACCATAAACTTGCTTTAACAATTTAAACGTTTCGGTAAAAGTTTTACCAAGTTTAAAACAGAACTTAATATTAGCTCTTTGTTCGATCGACATTCTCGTACCAAAGTTAAAAACATACTGTCACATTGAGCGGGATATTTCGGCGTCTACTAGACCAAATGTCATGAAATTTAGACAGTATGTGAATGAAAGATGTACCTTTCCAACGCATGTCCTCACACATAGATGGCGCCACCAGAAACGTCCCTATTGCAAAAGTCCTGTTTACTTTGGGACGCACCTTGTATATAAATTTTTTCCATTTTATTTCCAGGTAAGTTTCGCTACGCGTCATTAAAGCCACAAGCTTGTGAAATGTTATCGCTCAGAGATTGTGGTAAGAAAAGCACACTTTACATACTGAAAAGATTTTCGTGCATTTGTTTGCTCATCGACACCCCAGAGATGGCAGTTAGTGTAACTCATCTGCTGCGATAAAAAAATCGTACAAAATTTCTGTGTGTGTGTGTGTGTAAAAGTCGAATGAAAGCATAGTAAAGCTAATGCAAATTTGAAAGCGAATAGAACTCGAGGAATCAAGAGAATACGAAAATATGCAAATAACTGTATTAGAGACTTGTCTTCCCATTGGCGCCTGAAATAGGAAGGGCGGGAGTCTGGTTGAGACAAGAACTCATTTCGGAGAGTGAAATATCCTTTTGACGTCAAGAAACTGTCAAAATAATGCAAAAAGTGCAGAGGCAAATGAAACGCCTCTATTCAACCATGAAGTAGCACAGCGGAAAACGGCGCACACGAAATTCTAGGCAACAGTCGACGGTAATGATGTAAAATAAAAAAATTCGAATCATTCGCATATCCATGAATTGGATTAAAAAGATTCGAGTATTTTGTTGGTTTTTTAGAACCCAGTGAAGTTTGGAACCATTTGATTTTCACTCGATTTGACTTTCACTCGATTTGACTAACGAACACTTCAGTATTTAATTATTTAATCTTTCCATAACCTGAACTGTCCAAATTGTTGAAACCACCTGGACTCTCAGAACACCCAGACTTCCAAAGTGGATTGTGCTAACAACCTAGTTTGAAATTTTTTGATAGCCCAGGGCGTTTGAATTTTGAGGCCTTTCTGATTTCCAAAATCGATACCATACAAATTTTTTGACTATACAAAATCGAGTGCTGACTAAACTGTCGAAAATTTAAAGTTATTAAGTTGTACAAAAGTTGCACTATGCGAAACTTTAATGGGGCTTTTTGATCTCTCAGAATCCCTCAGAAAACCTAGATTTGGTCAAAAATATTCAAAATTCTCAGACCGCTCTCACAATCCAAGTGCAGAGTATTGCACTATTCGTCTGTACTGAACAGTTCGTTTTAATTCTTCTTGAATTCTTTTGTCCAGATTTTTGGGTCATCGACATTTGGACTCTCGAATTCGCATTCGGCTCACAAACTAGAATAGTTTATGCTTTAAACCTGTTTCTCAGACAATACAGATTTTCTATCGTTTTCGAGCTTTAGTCCAATCGAATTCTTAGACTGTTTACATTCTGAAACTAATGTATCCGATTCCCTGTATTCACGGTGAATCTGATCTTTCAAACTATTTTGGTCTTAAGGTTTTTAATATTTCATTCTTATTTTAATTAATGTTTTAGAAATATAATCCATGTAGTTTTAATCAAAATAATTGTTAATAAGAACAGTTGGAAATTTTTGTTAGGCCAGACATTTTAGCCTACCGGACTATAGAATAATCTTACAATCCATATCATCTGAGGCCTTGAACTTTTGCACTTTTGAGTAACACTTTTTTAACGAGGATGAAAATCTTCAGGAAGTTATTAGCCAAGCTAGTTGAATTTTTGTAGGCTAACAACACTTTCGGTCAGTAATTGGTCTCTTGTCTTTTCTTAGACGAAAAGGATTAGTCGTCCAGACTATACCCTTTCTCGAGCAGGTACTTGTGCTTAATGATCCATAACTCATCCTCTTATATGGTTGGAATATCTCATCCTCTAATAACTTATCCTCTTATAGGTAAAGTTATGTTATTGCTTCGATACCTGCAGGAAATATTTCAGAGTTTAATTTGATTAAAAATAAATCAGTCAGACAATTTAACTAGTCCTGAAAGTATTCATCTCTTTGCATCTTTTCGAGGATTTTTTCTATACATTTCATCTCTGAAATGAATTGGATAAATTAAGGAAAATGTATCTTCTTTCAACGTATGACTTGTTTTACCCAGTTGATCCGCCACTTTGTGAGTTGATGTTCCAGTTAAACAAAAATTTTGTATTCCGTCCTTCTTCTTCTTCTTCTTGACTGGCACAACAGCCCGATTACGAGACTAAGGCCTAGCTACCCGCAACCATCCGTGTTGTGCGTGCGAATTTGTACGCAGGTGGAAGGGACCTACAGTTTTATGCCGATTCCGAACGGCGAGTTGGGAGCTTTTTCATAGGCAATGTTACTCTCAGAGGTTTGCCATTTCCTGCTGAGAGGACAGCCGCCGAAAGAAAAATTGTTGTTTTTCTTTTTTTTCAGTGTTAGCAGCAACGGAGTCTTGAACCTGGGTTCGAGCATCACATTTGACTCGCGGCCCAACGCACTAACCAGCTGAGCTACGGTGGCTGCCGTATTCCATCCGGTCATACTTATTTGGTACTCTCCAACCCATAGGACCTTAGGCCCTAAAAATCCTTACTGTCCAAACTACCTACCTGAGACTCTTTCTCGGATGCTCTTAAACCCACCGTGTTCTAGTCACAAAATATTTAAAATACTACCCAGACTGTAGACTCAACGCTCTTTATTTGGTACTTTCCAACCCGTAGGCCTCTCTAAGCCCGAAATATTCGAATAATCCTTCCTATCCAGACTGTTTCCCTGTGACTCTTTCTCGGGGACTCTTAATACCTGCGTTTTCCAGTCACAAATTATTTAAAATGCTACCCAGACTGTAGACCCGAGGCTCTTTATTCGGTACTTTCCAGCCCGTACACCCCTCTAGGCTCGAAATTTCAAATAACCCTTACTATCCAGAATATCTGCCTGAGACTCTTTCTCGGGGACCCTTAAAGACACCGTGTTCTAGTGCCAAAATATTTTTAAAAAATCCTTGCTACTCACTTTAGACTAGACAGCCTTTATTCGGTATTACTTTTCAACCTTGAAATATTCGAATAAGCCTTACACACTGTATTCCCGCGACTCCTTCTTCGAAACTCTAAACCCCACCGTACTTGTAGTTTGAAATATCATACAAATCTTTACTGCTCAGACTGTTGACTCAAGACCCTTTGTTCTGAACTCTACAACCCACCAGACTATGGGTCCGTAAAATTCAAATAAGCCTCACATCCTATAGGCTCGAAACTCCTTGTTCGGAACTTTGCAACTTACCGGATTCTAGGTCAAATAATCCCTATTATCCAAAGTCTGAGACCCAAATTCGTAAACCCAACAGACATATTCCTGAACCATGCAGACTTTTCAACAATCTAGATTGAAAAATCCAAACTCTCGGACCATTCGAACTTTTGGTCCATCTGAACTCAATAACTGGCTGGTTTTATTTCTTCAAATCGTCTGAACTGACTATCGTCCATATACCGAAACCGGATACTTGAAAGCGCTGGTGTGACCATCGCACATCGTTGAGCTGCTGTAAACCAATCAGAGCTCAGTGGCCACCGTTTGCAACTGCCGCTGTTTCACATTGTATTTGCAGTGTATGCGAATGTGTCTGCCCGCCGCTGTGTGAGTGCGGCTGACGCGCTGAGCCACTTGCGAGTTGGTTGAATGCCAAGCAATGCCGGCAGCCAAGAAGAAGAAATCGAGTACAAGCCGGCCAAATAGTATGTTGAACATATGCGGAGAGCAGGCAACACCACAGCACTTTGGCTGCGAATATGCCGCACAACCACACATACCCACACACACACGGACATACAAACGCACACATAGCTGGATGCAATACGCAGACAGTCGCAAGAGAAGTTGTGAGTGCTGCTCTAAGGAAAACGGAAATGAATTGGCAATGTGTGGCGGACAGCAGTCAACAGACGGCAGCTACTTTGGCGGCTGACACCTTTTTAGCGATAGTCGGTTGCCGGCAACAGCAGCAGCATCAGCAACAACAAATATAGCATTCAATTTAAATACAAACGCGAGCGCAAGTAAACTCGTCTCGTCGCTTGTCATCTGCCAATGGAGCAAAGCGTACGCGCAGCTGCTCAGTATGCAGTGTTTATTTTCGAAAGTAAGCGGTAAGTAAGCTGGCATATCCTCTTGCCAAGGACATGTGCCACAGTCATTGGGGGAATAAGTAAAAACCACGTTTATACGGTGCGACGCTGCGGAAGGAGCGCAAAAAATGCCGCACGCAGAACGTTGACAACACGCTGACGTGTTGAGATTCTGACAGGATTTCCTTACCGACAGCGCATACTGAACGCAAGGATTTCTTCGGTTTCGTGACACTTATGCCGCTCGACTAGGTGCTGCGGAGCGATGTGGTGCGTTTTACATTCGGCAATGCTTCTTATTTTTGCTTACCAAATCATGTAGCAACCATGTCGCGGCACGTTTCTGGTGCCCGCTGGAGTTTAATGCTTACGCGGCGCCGCCTTCGAAATGATGCGAAGAAAGGTGAATATTGTCAACAAGTTATTGTGGCGCTGCTGTCGTTGCCATATGTATTTTGTAATAATTTAGGTTCCACTTAATATGTGTAAGGTTAGGTTGAATTAAGCAGATCTTAATGGTTCGAGTGCATTATCCCATTTTAATAATACAAGTAATAAGGAAACAGCTTGTTGCACGTTGACAGATACTCCACATATCATTGTGTTGCACGATAGGGTGCGACGAGCTCCTTACGAGTAAAAATAAATCTAGCAAACTAATTCTAATACATTGGCCAACACATGCACTGATCTTCAAGCCATCTCTTAAGGCTTGATTACACGTAACGAGTAGAGTGACGAGACAGCAACTCGAACGAGTACTCGTTTCGTCTAAACAGTAAGGCGAGTTGTTGATTGAGTCAGTGACCGGATAGAGCTCTCGCCACAGAATCACATTTTGTTTACTAGGCCGAGTACTACTTTACCGTTCTATTTTTCTCTTTTTCGCAGCGATTCGCAGAATCGCTCGTCACATGCGGAATGCGTCACACACAACTTTCCGCTCGGTTGAGTTTAATTGCGCGAGTTGCTTAGTTCAGTTTGTGCATTGTAAAACCGAACTGACTCGCTACGTGTGAAAATATGTTTGAACAACTCGTCGCTTTTGCTCGCCATCCCAATTCTCTCGGCCTAGTACCATTTTGATGTCTCGCCACTCTACTCGTTACGTGTAATCAAGCCTTTAGACAGCTTACTAATCATCGACTCTTAGGGCCCATTGTGCTATACGATAGTTGTATTCGGTATACTCAGCTCCCAATAAATCTGGCAATCTGAGATGGATACTTCTTCCACCAGGCCCGAATTTTCAAACCAACTCCTTGAAAGCTTGCCGATCATCAGGAAGTATACCCGGTGGCTCTTAGGGACCATTGTGATATTCGATAGAGCGTAGTAAGCTTCTTAGACATTAAAGATGGAAACCATCCCCAATTCTGAATGAATATGACGTTTGAAGGTTGTTGAGGACTTCTCCTTTATTAATAATAAACGGATACAATATGAAGTGATGGCGGATGGCCAAGAAAATAATTGATTTAATATTTGGCTGGGCGCACCATACCAGAAAACTTGCTCAATAGCTTAAAGTCAGAAAAGAAAGAGAACCCTGCCCTGGCTTGCAGGTGACAGGTTGCTAGCGCGATCGGGTCTGTTGATCATGTTGAGAGCTGCCACCTCGAGCCCGCCGTGACACGACATAGCTTACATATGTCACAACTGCCGTTGGGATCTCAGACAAAGGTATTCCCATCTCTCCTCATTTTTAAACGTTCCATCTCCCAATCAGCTTGCTGATCGTCGGAAAAATAAAATCCAGACGTCTTCGTGTTAATGATGTAATTATAAATTCATCGACAGTGTTGCCAGATCAGGAGATTTCCTCCTAGATTTAGCAGATTCTTGGCCTTCTAAGAGAATTTTTAGGAGGAAGAATTGTTTAGGAGATTTATATTTTACTAGCTGACCCGGCGAACTTCGTCCCGCACGACATTTGTTGTTTTCTTATAATGAAATATGCGAGATGGCGAATCTATAGCGATGAAAATTTAGGAAGAAACCCAACTAAAGAAAGAGCTACTGATTTATGCAATTGAGTCCCACAAATTAGCAATGTTGCTGCTAAGTTTCAGTAAAGAAATAGATTGCACTTGAACCAAATTTAAATTATATGGGCGGTGCCACGCCCCCTTATTCAATACCCGCACAATGCCCTATGTCGAAGGAGAAAATGGTAGGTTCGTACCAAGTGTCATGGCTGAGCGACTTATAGTTCAGTGAAATATTTGGGTCATAACAAATGTGCCACGCCCCTCGTCCAACGCTTAAAAAATCTTAGCAGTGGAATGATTCAGGAGTACTAAATTTCAGTGTTGTACAACTTACAATTTCGAAGATATTCTATATTAGGTTTCGGCTTGTGTGGGCGGTCCCACGCCCCCTTGTTCAATACCCTCATCATTCCCTCTGTCGACAGGGAAAATGGTAGGTTCCTACTTAGTTTCATTGCTGTGCGACTTAAAGTTCAGCAAAATATTTGGTTCACGAAACATTTGACACGCCCCTTGTCCAACGCCCATCAAATCCTACCAGTAGAATGACTCATCTATGGGACGACGGGGTACTAAATTTCACTGTTATACGACTAACAATTTCGAAGATATTCTCTATTAAAAATTTGGCTTGTATTGGCAGTGCCACGCCCCCTTGTTCGTACTTAATTTCATTGCTGTGCGACTTATAGTTCAGCGAAATATTTGGGTCACAAAAAATGTGCCACGCCCCTTGTCCAATGCCCATCAAATCCTACCAATAGAATGACTCATCTATGGGACGACACTATACTAAATTTCAATGCTGTGCACCTTACAATTTTGAAGATATTCAATATTAAGGATTTGGCTTGTATGGGCGGTGCCACGCCCCCTTCTTCAATACCCGCACCATTCCCTTTGTCGAAAGATATGAATAAATGGTAGGTTCGTACTTAATTTCATTGTTGTGCGACTTATAGTTCAGCGAAATAATTGGGTCACAAAAAATGTGCCACGCCCCTTGTCCAACGCCCATCAAATCTTATCAGCAGAATGACTCATCTATGGGTCGACGCTATACCAAATTTCAATGCTGTGCACCTTACAATTTCAAAGATATTCCATTATTAAGATTTGGCTTGTATGGGCGGTGCCACACCCCCTCGTCCAATACCCGCCGCATTCCCTCTGTCGCAGGACATGACTAAATAGTAAGTTCGTAGTGAATTTATTTGATGTGCGACTTATGGTTCCAAAGTTATTATCTGAAAATGTGGGGAATTCACGGTCAAATATGGCATGGATTTTCCGACTTTTTCAATAGATTTTCTGGAATTTTCTTTTCGCACGAACCTGAACTGACTTAACCCTTAAATGCATGAATTATTTTCACGTTTGCTAAATAAATATAGGCTTTTCTTTTTAACACAGAAACCCACTGAAAAGTGAATTAAATATTAATAAACTACTAAATATTAGCAAACAGATCTCGAATGTGGTTGTCGTTTCAAAATATTATATCGGGGTTTAATTTGAAGATATACACAAATACGTTAGTGTGCCTAAAGGCATCAATATGCATTTGAGGGTTAATACGAATCGAACAAAATAAACCCCATGAAAACACACATACTGCCACTCTCTTTTATATATATAGATATAGATGTGGGGGAATTTTTTCGGATCCTTAGTGGTTTTTTGCGAGATTTGTGGATAACGAAGTTTTTATTTATTATTAAGTATATATGTATTGGGAACACTGGCAACAAAACATTATTTAGCAACTATTTTAATAATCAATAGTTTGTGTTAAAAATTTGTAAGCTTACAAAATGTAAGCTTGTTCTATCTCGTTCCCACTTATTGCTGTTACATTTGTTTACATTTCTTATAACATATGCTTTGTTTTTGTTAAGTTTTTATTGTTAAGCTGAAGATGAATAAAAAAAGGGAATACAAATTTTAGGATTTTTATAAAAAATTTTAGGACTATAAAAAAAAATTTTTAGGATTTTTTTATAATTTGGATTTTAGGAAATTTTTTTTAATTTCACAATTTTTTAAGATTTAGGAGAAAGTCATTTCAGGTATCTGGCAACACTGTTAATCGACACCTTATGCTCAGTAACTATCATTAATAACAGGTGAGGTCCCTTGAAGATAACTAAAATAGCTGATCAGTTTTCACTTTACTTTTCATGGCGAGTGCGAATCTTTTGCAAGATACAAATTCGTTATATATATCAGTTATGTTGGATTCCAGTCATCTAAGAGTACTTTCCACCAGTTGGAAAATCACCAAAATATGCTACTTAATTTATTCGCGTTTCTTTAACTTCATTCCTCAATTGTTATGTTTATTTATTTTGTGATATTTTTTACGGACACTTCCATCTGTGTCTCTGTAAAACTTAAAGTTCATACTTGACCCCAAATACATTGCACCTACTTATGAAACCACTCAGTTCTTGTGAGCTCCACTGGCACTCAAAGAACCACAATCAACTAACTAAAAGTTTTTGATTTTCAAACGTTCGATATCGAATAACTAACCGATTCGATTTGTGGTACTTATTAGCTACATTTTAATTAAAATACAGAAATATTTAATAGAATTCTGCACCCAAGCAACGTCCATAATTGCATTATGGTGCCACCAGGTTTGCAAAACATGAAACGTTGCGTCGAGTTGCGTGCAGCGCACCGAGAAGCTGTGAGCGTAAAATGTCCGCTCGATTTTGTTCTGTACTGCACAGCGCCAGAAGAGCGTAAAACATGAAAACCAATAAACAAAAACTAAGGACAGTACGAAATAAATTACCGCCCTCCACCCCTCACGACCTTAACAACTTACATGGTTGTATGTAAATATTGCTGGCCGCCTACATTGCGCCGTGTCTCTTCAACGCACAGTGGTTTCAAGCAGCTAAATTGTGGAAACAAATTTATTTGATTTTGATATTTCACTGACTTTAAGTTATGTGCGAGTACTTACAAACTAAAAGATATCCAGCTGGATATCTCCAACTATTTCAACATACATATGTACGTAAAATTAATTGGACTTGACGGTTGGTTCGTTTTTGTGAGTTTTGTAGTTTAATCATAAATGTCTGTGCGTGTCCTCCCCACCTATGATGAAGTGATGACTGATCTTCTATCCGAAGAATCCTTGAAGGAAGTTCTTCCTTTTTGAAGGAATGAGTTCATATTTCTTCTTTAAGTTCTTCCTTCTTTATAGAAAGAGTTCTTATTTCTTTTCAGAAGCAAGTAGAAAGAATTATTTCCTTCTTTAAAGGAGGAATTCTCCTTTTTTTTTAGAATGAAGCACTCCTAACTTAAGCGCATCAAGGTCAGAGGTATTGTAGAAATATTCGCGCCCATACGCGTCGGAAACAAACTCTTTCTGCACTGATATTCCAACACACTACGTATTGTGTATTGAAATATCATCATCCAAATATGTCGACGTCGAATGCATCAGCTGAGCAATGTCTGAGCGAGTTATTCGAGAGATTACCCAGAGTGAGGTTATCAGATTATTCATCTTCGCTGAGCATTTGCCAAAGACGAGCTGTAGTTCAAAAGTCTGTAGAACAGAGTCCTTGATGCCCAGAGTGAGGGCATCAGATTATTCATCTTCGCTGAGCATTTACCAAAGACGAACTGTAGTTCAAAAGTCTGTAGAACAGAGTCCTCGAAGTTTCAGTTCCTTTCACTGATGAACCTTTTTTCAAATCGACATACAGCCTTTTTTGTGGTCCCTACTCCATAACCAACTAGCACTCACCAGTCTGTGAACCCATGTAAACAGCGTCGTTATGGACCTAAACTTTGGGTTTTACATGGGTTTTAATGCCCATGTGAAACTACCACCGAAGTTTACATTTACAGATAGGCTCTCTCGGAAGCTTATTGATCTATCGAACACCCCATTAAAAAGGTGCTTCTACCCAACTGATGAATATCCTAAAAGCGAAATGCCAAGGAGACACCATAGGTTAGGTTAGGTTAAAGAAGGGCAGTGTACGGCATGCACTTCTACCTGGAGACCCCATTGGGAACATTGTGAAACCCTTAATTCTTCATTAAGGGAAGACACCATATTCATTTAATAAATTCCGTTTCAGGTTTTTAGTCGAGGAGATACTTCATCACAAATGCTTGCAGTTCATTGCGGCAAATGAAAGAGGTTAGGTAAGTCGAGTAAGATTTGTGCAAGGTCCCCTTCACTCGCAGGTCCAGAAGATCTGTTGTCTAAGACAATAATGTGCAGTGCTAAAATCCATTCTCTCCTTCCGTCTTACAGTCTCTTTTAGAGCCAAGACCAACCAAGATCCCCTTGAAACGAAGAATATATTTTAACTTCCACTGCGTTTGCTAGTTCCTTCAGGTACAATGAGCTTAGGGTGCAGAAGCGATGTTCCATGAGAGTTCGGGTATTGTGTTTTAATGTACTCCAGAACTGAATTATACAGAGATAATTCCAATAAGCTGCCGTATAGGGGTTCAATAGTCACAGTCAGTACAAATCCGGGTATCTTTACAAACAAAGTAGGCCAGAGTAGGGTCCGGGAAATTTGCACAGGAGAACACATAATCCTTCTTTTCTTTCCACCCGCCTTCTCTTTTTTCTATTCCCATTTCCTCTATCAGACTTTTTCTTGAGCCTTAAGTACAATGGGCTATAAAGCCTGAGTGCTTGAGGTAACGACCTCCCTAAGGTTATTTCCTCGACTCCCCCTCACATCCATCCATCCAGGCCAGAGTTTTTTGCCGCCCCAATCAGTCACTCTCTGAGCATTTAAATTTCTTACAAGTCCGCCTGTCAATAGCAAATGACAGTACCTACAGATATCGGTAGTAGGACAGTCATTTATATAGCAGATAGTGCCACACCAATCCACTCTATTTTTTTTGTTTTCTGATGGAGGAAATCTGTGGAGGAATCTTCGAAAGTTACCGGAACACCAGTTTCTCGGTATATCGGATTTCTACCCAGTCTAGCCATCTTGTCTGTTGTTTCATTCCCTGCTACACTAAGTACACCTATGTAGTGACCTGGGTAGGTGCCTTTTATATAAGTTGAAATATATACTCTAAGGAAATTTCCCTTAACGCGGCGCACGGGGATATTTACATCTCCTGTCAATGACTCATGACATTCAAATTGTCCATCTAACGCTGGAGATCTCTCAAGCGAAATTTAAGCACGCTTACAATATTTATTGGACCAATAACACAAAAATTCTGACCCTGACACTGGACGATTACAATCTCTATCCGACCAGTGATACGCAAATCATTGCCCTAACGCTTTAACAAAAAGTGCCCTTTACACGAGGCTGCCTGACCTAAGGACTACTTGGCCTATGGGAAAATCGCCTCCCTGATGTCGCATCTGAAAATGTGTTTTACCAGAAGTTTGAATTCCATTATAAGTTTCATATATCATAAAATACTCTTTTATGCACCACGCCCATTTTTAATTGATTTGAAAACCCCGTACCTCTCGATGGTACACCTCAGCTCACTTTTCTGTGCCACGTATGGCTTTGAACACAAATACAGAGATATGCGAATGGGAAATTTTCTGGGCACCGCTTAATCCCCATAAACCGCATAATCCAATCCACCGTGCAACGTCCTACGGCGTTGCTGCTGTTGTGGTTATCGCTGAGCTTGTTAAGTATTGAAGTGGCCGATGCCGAGGCGGCTGGGGAGCAGCAGCAGCCGAATGGCGCATGGAGGCGCACCGAGACTGCAAGGCCAACGCACAGCCACAATTTCTGCCGCAGCATCTAACACCAGTTCAGAGGCGCACGACGCGCACAATGCAACGCTACGGAAGCGGGTCTGCAGCGGAAAGTGCAGACATGGGAGGAGTACGGAGTGTGCAAAACCCTGGGGAACACTTTGGACGGCAGTAGGAGCTGACGCTGTTACTACTCGTACGCGCTGGCAGTGTGCGCCAGTCGTTGAGCCGACATGTCAGTGTTGCAAACGCAACGCTGCAGGCGAAATCTTGGCTCCCCAACATTGCTGTGCAACACGGAAGCGTCCATGAATGGGCGGCTACTGCTGCTACTCAATTGTTGTTGTTGTTGGCATTGTTGCTGATGATGATGATGATGATGATGATGATGATGATGATGATGATGAGGCACATTGGTGTGGACAAAAGTCACCAGCTCAACGTCAACAACAACACTAACAGCAGCACAGGATAGCGCGATAGTCTGCGCGCTTCGATGGCAGACCGTCAGCTTGCAGGTTAAAATATGTGCTCATGTGTGTGCGTGTGTGTGGGAGAGTGAGTGTGTGTTTGTGTGTTTGAGAGGAGTGTGGCCGCATGTTCATGTTCTGTCCAATGTCCTGTCCATTGTCCGTTCACAAGACTAAGTAAGATCTCGGCCGAGTATGGCGCTTTTTCATAGGCAATTTGACTCTCGGAGGTTTGCCATTTCCTGTTAAAAGCGCAGCCGCCTAATGAAATGTATTTTCTCTATTTCAGTTCGGACTGCAATGAGAAGAAGCATCGTTTCAGATTTCTGAGCCCAATAAAATTGGCCTCAAAGGACAACCTTTATTCGCAATTCGTAAGTGGACTAATCCAGCTCATGTCAAACTCAGTTTGACTATCACTGTGGACTAAAAATGCAGTGATTCTCCTCTTACTTCCGGCGACATACATATGTAGTACTTCATCGCTTTTAGTCTTGTCACAAGCGGCGTCTCAGATCGGGTCCAAAGTATTTCATGCGAATACTTTTGTGTGCGAGTCTAAAAATGCATTACTACCAACTTTTGCTAAATCTACTTGTTATATTTTAAAGCTCTTACTTGTGGAGTTTTTGAACTTTTAATCCTAGACCAACGATTTTTCTGTCCCACGATTCACAATCAACCCATCTTGTGTCATCTTTTTACTTACCTTTCTTTGACCTGTGCCCTCAACCCATACAACCTCAACTAATATATTTCATTGTATGTAACTCCGTCCTCCTCCTACTTTCTCCGGCGCTAGTGACCTTGATCAACCTTTCCCTCCAACCATCTTCGCCCCCTAGTCTACCTCCTACTCTTTTTTCCATTCTTCCCAACATTTCGAAACTTACGACAGTAAACTTGCAATTTATTTAAAAAAACTAACACCCAAAAAACATTTTGACACACATTACAACACATACAGTGAGTAACATTAATATTCGGTTTTTTGTTTCGTGATACTTCAAATGCAATTATATCCATTACCATCAGCAACAAATGAAAAATTTCAGTTCGATTTGAAAATTATATATATTTTATGTTTTTATTTAAAGTTTTTTTTTCAAAAAAATCAAAGAGCACAACGGTTAACAGTAAGAAACAAAAGAAATGGCATATATTCATGCAACATTAATATTCGGTTTTTTAAGTTAACATGAAAATAATGTACTAAAATTGTAGGGTTTCGCAACAAATTAATATTTGGTTGAATAACCATTGTTTTTAATTACTTCGCCAAGTCGTTTGGGCATACTAGAAACAATTTTTTTTAGTAATTGCTACCAATTTTTGTCCATTCTTCGATTAGGCGAGTTTTCAGTTGCTCGATTGAGTGTATTGGCTGCTGGCGGACACGGCGGTCCAATTCTTCCCAAACATTTTCAATGAGGTTCATGTCAGGTGATTCGGGTGGTGTATTCAACACTTTAGGACAATTATAAAGCAACCATTCTCTCACAATATACGCTTTATGTTTGGGGTTGTTATCCTGGTATAATTTAAATGTTTGGCCAATGCCCATTTTTTCCGCCCATTGTTTTAAATTTGTTCTTAAAATATTCAGGTAAGACTCTTTGTTCATTATACCATCGATAACGACCAAATTTCCGACACCCTTAGCTGAAATACAGCCCCAAACCATGACATGACCCCCACCATGTTTAACTGTAGCTGTAAGATTTTTTGGGTTGAGTTCCTGGATAAATCAGCGTTCCCGGAAGCTTAGGCAAGAATTCGCGAAAGACTACGTAGGCAAGAAGCAGAACTGGTGGGAAGATGTAATATTTCTTGACGAAAGTAAATTTTAACTTATTTGGAAGTGATGGACGAGTTATGGTGTGGCGAAAGGCGAACCAGCTACTTACATCTTACAGCTACAGTTAAACATGGTGGGGGTCATGTCATGGTTTGGGGCTGTATTTCAGCTAAGGGTGTCGGAAATTCGGTCGTTATCGATGGTATAATGAACAAAGAGTCTTACCTGAATATTTTAAGAACAAATTTAAAACAATGGGCGGAAAAAATGGGCATTGGCCAAACATTTAAATTATACCAGGATAACAACCCCAAACATAAAGCGTATATTGTGAGAGAATGGTTGCTTTATAATTGTCCTAAAGTGTTGAATACACCACCCCAATCACCTGACATGAACCCCATTGAAAATGTTTGGGAAGAATTGGACCGCCGTGTCCGCCAGCAACCAATACACTCAATCGAGCAACTGAAAACTCGCCTAATCGAAGAATGGACAAAAAATGGTAGCAATTACTAAAAAAAATTGTTTCTAGTATGCCCAAACGACTTGGCGAAGTAATTAAAAACAATGGTTATTCAACCAAATATTAATTTGTTGCGAAACCCTACAATTTTAGTACATTATTTTCATGTTAACTTAAAAAACCGAATATTAATGTTGCATGAATATATGTCATTTCTTTTGTTTCTTACTGCTAACCGTTGTGCTCTTTGATTTCTTTGAAAAAAAAACTTTAAATAAAAACATAAAATATATATAATTTTCAAATCGAACTTAAATTTTTCATTTGTGGCTGATGGTGTTGGACATAATTGCATTTGAAGTATCACGAAACAAAAAACCGAATATTAATGTTACTCACTGTATCTACATATTCTATCCTTTGCTGAAAATTAACTAACGACTGGCATTTGGTATTTGATTCGACTGTTACCAGATGATCTTCGCTTACTGGCAACGTTGCCAGAGCGAAAATGTAAGAGCGACAATATTGCCGCATAAAGCGTAAGCGACGCACAGTGTTGCCAGTAGTGACAAAAATGCCAAAATGCAATTGTATAAGCGCAAAAATCTGAGTTCGAGGTTTTGTTGGAAATACTGCAATTAAGAGAAGTCCGAAGTTTTATGTAAAAATACTGGATAACATAGAAGTTATGAGCTCTTAAAGTAAGCTCTTCCAGCGTTGAAAAAAATTGTGTACAAACAGCACATTTTTGCTTTGACTTTGAGGTTGAATATTTCAAAATAAATTATGAGCAGGTCCCTAAAAGTTTTTACTGTCGTAAGTTTTATATAATCCAGGTCTGGCAAGACCAAAATTTTGTTGATTACTCTCACCTCTGAGCAGTACCGTTATGATGAAAATTAAGTAAAGAAAACGAGTGAATAAAACGTGAGTTCAAAATTTGAAAGTGATTTAAAAAAAAACGTTAAATATCACTTTTGAAATTTGTTAATATTTTATTTTGGCAAGTATGTAGATTATGCTGTACAATTTTTAGCTGCGCATATTTGCGCGAATGGAAGTTATTGGCATTTTTCGGTGAAGACTTGAGTGCAAATTCGCGATATTTTCACAGTTTGGTTGAATGCCAATAGCAATCGGTCAAATAATGCTCTGCTGCTGATGGAAAAATTTGTTGGAGATAGGTTCGGAAAATCAATTACGATTACCATTATATTCGAAATAGAGGGGTTAAGGGGGTCTTCTGCTTACGCGCCCGGAATTTTAGTCTATTTTTGGAAATTAATTGTAAGGAAACTATACAAGATAATTGAAAAATTTTTTTTTTATTATTTTTGTACATGTTTAAACTTGAAAAATGACAAATGCCTTATGTGTGTGGTGAATCCTGCGCCTTTGAGAAGTGGTCAAACTAGTACTGACGAAAGTGTCCGAGTCAACATTGTGGTATGACATCCACCCCCACAGTTGTCGGAAATGTGAAAAGTAAAATAAATTTATTTTCAGTTTTACGTTGGCTGTGCTTCTCCGAGTACGATTTTTTTTATTTTTAAAATTTTTCAAATTATACGGTTTTTTGTGAAAAGTTGTATTTTCAACCACGTTTTTTGACCTGTTGAGGGTCATAAAAATTGAACAAAACAAAATTTCAAAAATCGTACTCGGAGAAGCATAGAGAAGTGTTCTATGAAGAAGTGAAAAAAAAAATTAGTCAAATCCGATGAAAATTACTTGTAGAAGTCATACCACAAAGTATAAAAAAGGTGATTTTCGGGAAAATGCGTTTGAAGATAAAGAAATGCTCGAAACGGCTGGAGGCGGCTATGTTTCCGGCTTCGAAAACCCAAGAAGGAATGTGTTTTTCACGAAACCGTTTATAAGACGTATTCCTTATATCCTCTATATTCAAAAAATGCAAAAAAAAAAATAGATTTTTTCAATCCGCGTAAGCAGAAGACCCCCTTAATGGAGTTTTGACAGTACACTGTGATTTTTTTCGTACAGAACCAAAAGTTGACAACCTTACTACTTCACTTGTATGGGAGGCGCACCCTGGTGGTGCATTTTTGAACTTGAATTAATTTTGTATTGTTGGCATTCAGGAATGTTCACGATTGTTGAATATATCATTCAAATCGGTGTTTCTTCGCTAACTTTACTACATTTACAAGTGTTAAGTCAGTTCCATTGAAAATTACTAGTTTTGTATAGCAGCCACCTTAAGAGTTGGATGTAGGGGTTAGGTGTGTATAGAAAAAATATTCAAAAGGGAAAATAAATGGGGGTCAGTCTTACATATGGTACGTCTGGGACCAACCTGAGAGCAGCGGGAGCCCACGTTTTAAAAACGATGATTTTGTATGGGAGCCTCATTAAGTGTTGGTGATAGGGGGTAGGTATGTTCGAAAGAAATATTCAGGAGGAAAAATTACTGGGGGTCAGTCTAAGATTTTAACCCTCTAAGAGCAACTTCTGAGCAGCTGTGGAGCAATTTATCGAGATTTTATTTTCAATCACTTTTGAAAAAAGCGCATTTTATCTATATACACATTTATAAATAAATTTAAATTAAAATACAACTATTTTAAATGCAGATTTTATGAACTAGGATAATTTTCATTGTTAAGGGGGTCTTCCGGTTTGTTGGGCGATTTTCGAGCGTATATTTAGAAATTTCTTGTGAACAAACCATTGACGCTTTTTGAATCAGTTTTGGTTTTTTTTATTGAGCAAGAACAAATGTTGAACATATGTTTTTTACAGTATTTTGTCAACCATGTAAGTAACCTCTAGATGACCTTGAGTGTGCCTCCTCTAAAACGTCGAGTGAAACGGTGCGCACGATTCCGGTCGTATAAAGAGTCTGAAACATAAAATTTTTTTTTTTATTAACTTTCATTATGTTGGCTATCGTTCGATCGAGCGGTTTTTTGTTATTCAGATTTTTTTCGAAATGGCGAGTGTAAATCCAAAAAAAACGGAATTTCTGTTCTTTTTTTTTGTCGTTATAGGCTGTAAAAATTAAACTAATTATAATTTTCGAAAACCGCTCGATCAAACGATAGCGACATTCATCCTGAACGTTACAAAAAAAGTGTCCCAAAAGACGAAGTGGATTTTTCAAAATCGTGCGCACCAGCTGCAAAAACACAACTTTTGGGAAAACGCATTCAAAGATTTATCGTGTGTTTACAGATCGCAAGAATGTTATGCTCGAGGGGCAATAATTCTTGAACCATGAAAGATTTTGCTGAATCCTTTGACCACGAAATTCCTAAGACTTCAGAGATTAAAAAAATGTAAAAAAAAAAAAATCGATTTTTTGAAACTGACAAACCGGAAGACCCCCTTAATATGAAGTTTTTTCGAATCCGTTTGTATGGGAGGTGGTCGAAGTTTTAGTCCGATTTCATTGAAATTTTGCACAGTAAATTCTTTACTCATACAATAACTGTATACCAAATTTCAAATTTATATACGACCACTCCTATTTGTCACTCCGCTATATGAACTCGCAACACTGTGCGACGCCCCCTAGCGGCTTTTGTGCTACAAGTGATCTAACTGTATGCGATAGCTGAATTAAGTTCTCGCAGTTGGTTTGTGTTTCGGATTAGATATGAGATTTGCTGAGTGCTTGCGATCGATGCAGTGTTGCGTTCTTTTAGGCGACTGCATCAATTAGGGAAAGCTTGAGCTCGATTTTGTTAAGGTTTTTCAACACTGTAGAGTGGAATACCTTCATTGAGAGTACTGTCTTCTGCAGTTGGCCACATCGAAAGATGATGGGTCTTCTTTTACTTGATGCTTATGACGAGTACAGAGAGAGAGAGATGAGGTTTGCTGAGTTTTGGCTGCCTGCGATCGATGCAGGAAAACCTGAGTTCGATTTTGTTTGGGTTTTACAACACTGTAGAGTGGAGTACCTTCTATGAGCATACCTTGAGAATACTGTCTTCTGCAGTTGGTCACATTCGATGCCTACAACTGGGACAGGGAGAGATATGAAGTTTTATGATTTTTTGCTGCCTGAGATCAATGCAATTTTACGCCCTTGTGGGCGACGACATCATTTAAGTATAACTTGAGTTCGATTGTGTTTAGGGTTTTCAACTCTGTAGAGCGAAGTAATTTAAGAATACCGCATTCTACAGTTAGACACATCCAGAGATGATGGGTCTTCTTTAACTTGATGCCTAAAATGGAGACAGGATCTTACTCTTTGACCTCGACCGAAAACTGCTCGACATCGATCTTCAGCTATCTTGAACTCCAACTATCTTGGCCTTGATCTCCAACTACCTTGAATACAGAGAAAGACTTCAGCAGAATAGTTCTATTAACACAGAAAGACCGCAAGTTGTCCATACTTACAAAGACTTCATATCATATTCTGATATCTCGAAAGCTACACATGGGATTTGGCTAATTGTTGAATAATAATTGAATTGAATAATTGAACCCTCATTGTAGAACTACTTGTACAACCCGATAAAAAAAGTCATCAAAGCAAAATTTGATAGTAATACTAACGAAAATACAGATATTTTAAAATGTAAAACCGTCAATTTTACCGCAATTGTCTTTCTAGTGTTAAATATATGCAATAAGGGTTCAATAAAATAGCAACACTTTTTAAAATATGGCCAAAACAACATAATTTGAGGTTCAAACCATTGCACAGTAATTCAACTCCATACAACCGCGGGACAAAATTAGAAGGAGTGGTCTGTTCTCAATAAAATTTTGTATAGTAGTTTATCATGGTCTGCTGAATTGAAATCTCCATTTTGTTTTTTTTTTTAACTTTTGTAGTTTGGCAATGCCTGAGACTTAAATTTGCAACTTTCGTCATTTTTGGAATGCTAGATTTTTCAGATTTTACTTTTAATCGGTAACATCAACTTTGATAATCGCAAAGAGTAGCAGAAATTGTCTCAGGACCCTCTGGTTTTGCAATAAAAACGATTATAATAGATGTATGTTTTGCATTTGTGCAGGTTTTTCATTTTTCAATTCAATAATTGCATTCTTTCGAATATATTTTATTCGAATATTGAAATATATTTTATTTAGAAAATACTTCAATTTGAAAAGTGGTCAAAACCCCTATTTTTCGACAAAATATATTCTATTTAAATTTTTATTCAAATAAAATATATTTTGTCGAAAAATAGGTGTTTTGACCACTTTTCAAATTGAAGGATTTTCTAATACCGGAAGATATCGGAGGATGTGTTCATATTATTCAATAAAAAAAGAATGATTCCTAAAATATGAAAAAATCCAGGAACATAGTTTCACATACTTTTTAGATATTTTCCTCTAAGTTTTGCCAAAATGTCAGGCTTTTAATTTTGAAAAATATGTTAACTTAAACTTGAAGTAGAAGCCTCAGTTTAGCAATTTTTGAGAAAACATTAAAAGCGAAAATGACTTTATATTGAAAGTTTTAGCGACTTCTTGCTAATCATGAATTTTGACGATTTTTTTTTAATTAGTAGTTTGAAATACGGAAAACATGTCTTTAACTTTTTTTGTGAAAAAAGTTACGACTTTGAGCAAATTTTGCAAACACACACTAAATAATTTTTCGCACAGATTTTTTGGAGTTTACTTAGTTGGAGATTTACCTTTCGAATGACATCAAAATCATTAAATTCTGAGACTATAAATCTTTTTAATTTTGTCTATGGAACGAATCACTGTGCATTGTTAAAATTAAAGTACAGTGGACTTCCGAATCTTATGTTGTACCCCCAATTTGTTAAATCTAAAAATTAGTTAATTCGATCGAATTTTTTTTTATTTTAAACCATCCTTTTTAAAGAAATAAATCTCACATATTCAGTTTTTAAACAAATATCTTGTTTTATTCCAGCATTTTCAAAATACAAATATTGCTATGTATGTATGTACAGTGAAAAAGTCTTCGATGCGCGATTGCCTCTTTAGCGCAAGTAAACTTTTCTGTATGGCAATTCCTCTTGATTGATTATTGAAATTTAAATTTTGAAAAGAAAAAAGCCGACCGAACGCAAAACAAATCCTGTGAAAATGATCAGTAACGCATACAAACAGTTTTAACGTAACAAAAACAAAAACAATTGTTCACTTGACGAAACCAAACATTCATTGTTATTGTAAAGAATGTGAATGCTCAAATAAAAACAATTTGAAGTGTAAAAAACAACATAAATATTCGTTATATCGAATAGCAAATTTCTAGTGTCCGACCGAAACCACTTTTTTGGACCGAAACCGAAACCGAATATTCGGTTTTTTTTTAATATTCGGCCGAACCCGAAACTTTCTAGTTGAAATAAAAATCACCATATCAAGCACTTTTTTCAACAAACGAATTTTACATTAAGTAAATAAAGAACAAACAAACAAACGTAGCATAAATAAATAAATACTTATTAATAAAAACAATTTATTCATTTTTTTAAAAACGTAAACAAGAAGAAATCACCCTTTCGTACCTTACTCGATAACATTCAAAATTAAATAATTTAATATTATATGCTAAAAAAAGAAGTTTATTTACATTGCTGGCATCTAAATTACTCCTCTTTTTACTATATATCTGCTACACAATAAAATGTAAAAAATATTCTAGAAAGTTTCGGTTTCAGCTATTCGGCCATTTTTTGGCCGAAACCGAAACCACTTATTTGGGCCGAAACCGAAACCGAATATTCGGTCGGACACTACAAATTTCACTTTCATTCGTAATATATCGGGTGTTTTTTTTAGAGGTTTGTTTTTCGAATAGAGATAAAACTGGCATTTTGTGGTCAAATCTGGCAACTCTAATGTCATTTATGTTCAGTTTGGTTTGCCATTTCATCATGAACAGGTTGACAAAAGAACAACGCTTGCAAATCGTGCAAATTTATTTCGAAAATAATGGTTCAGTTCGCGAAGTTTACCGCAAGCTCCGTCCATTTTATGGTCGACATAATCGTCCATCAGAGCAATTAATTCGGTTAACCATGGGTCGTTTTCGCACTACGTTTACTCTATGTGATAATACGCATCCGCAGAGACGTCGAACAGTGCGCACCGAAGAAACAATTGCCGCTGTAGAGCAAAATGTTGAAGAGGACCCAGTCAGAAGAGGAGTCAGTTACCGTTAATGGAGACCGGTATAGAGCCATGATAACCGACTATTTTGTTCCCGAATTGGATGGCATGAATGTGGATGAGTTGTGGTTCCAACAAGACGGCGCTACATGCCACACAGCGCACGTCACAATCGATTTATTGAAGGAAACATTCGATGAGCGCATAATTTCGCGGAATGGACCTGTCAATTGGCCACCAAGATCGTGTGATTTGACACCATTGGATTATTTTCTTTGGGGATATGTGAAGTCGCTCGTCTACGCCAACAAACCAGAAACGTTAGGGGACTTGGAAGCCAACATTCGTGGCGTTATTGCCGACATACGGCCCCAAATGCTTGAAAAAGTGGTTGAAAATTGGACCTGTAGAATTGGCTTTATTCGAGCCAGCCGCGGCGGCCACATGCCCGAAATCATATTTAAACATTAATGGCATAAAATTATCCTTCCAATAAAGCCAAATTGATGGACATTAAAACGATTTTCTTGTGTTTTATTTCAATTCGAAGTTCTATACCTCTAAAAAAAACACCCGATAGAACCATCAATGGAAAAAATTTGGCCGTACGGTAAATCGAAAATTCGTTAAATGGAAAGTTCGATATACTGGACGTCCACTGTACTCAATGAAAAGAGAAAAATGGAGAGAACTCAGAAGTAAGGCAAACAAAACCGAGTATAATAGTTCATTTTCTTCTACCAAGTTCTCTTTTTTATTGGGTTTTCTAAAACAAATAATTCTAATATCATGAAAAACATCTTAAATTCAAGCATTTCAATCAATATTTCCATTATTAACAAAAGTAATTCTACCTAAAACACTTGCAAAACTCATTTTCAAAGTTTAAATCGAAAGACTTCCTTCGGCTTTCTAAATTTAAAATTAATCAGCGCGTACAACAACAAAATTTATATATTGTATAAACAAAAACAGAAAAACAGGGGGAAAAAATGAGCGCGCAACAAAGGCAACTTGCCACATCAACTAACCGTCGTGGTCAGGGCAGGTCCGTCAATGTTAAGTGGTGGCGTACGATCCGAGTGACTTCAAAAGTCGCCCGCAGAGCATGTCTGCACGGCTGGCCGGTGCTGGTGCCGGTGCTGGTGGATGGCATTTTGTGCCACCCACTGCCAATGCTCGACGTTTCGAGTGCAGTGCGCGACAGAAGCGAGGAGGGTGACGCGTTTAAATGGACAACGGCAAAAGCCAGATTTCCAACATGCGTTCGAAAAGGGAACATCAAAGGACCCAGCGCGACAGAGACGATGTCCACACAAATACAACAGCAACAACAACAGCAACAACAACGGCCAAACAGAGCCACGAGGTCGGTCGCACACGCGCTGGTCGAATTTAATAAAGTGCACACTGCCGCCAACGGAAGGTGGAAAGTGGCTTCGTTCGTTTAAGTTTACCTGCACTGCGCGCACACCGAAGGGCGCACGAGGTGCAAGGACGAGCGCGAGTGTGCTGGTTCGTGGGGTGTGCAGTGTAAAAATTTAACGGCATCGATGCTTTTAACCCTTTGGCTGCGATTAATCACCGACCACGTAGCGATGTGTATGCAAAACGCTGCGATATACTAAAATGTTGCCTACTTATAAGCAGAGAGTAAATATAAATAAATTACCTGGCCACCCCAGTGCCAACTGTCGACTGCCGACTATTGGTGCAGGGAGTGCATTCGTTACTACGAGCACTTCGAGCACGGCGCCCATTGCAATGCGTTAATTTGTTTTCCATTTTCAAGTTATAAATTGTCACAACTGTTGTGCTGGAGTGCCCCCTGCCACCCGACCCCCTTCGAATGGAACTCTCGTCAACACCTCAGACGTTACGGCGTGATTGCGGCAGTCGTACTCGGGAATACTCGCAATGTTCCTCAACCACCCCCAATGCATTTGGCTGATTCTTAGTCTGTCGCTTCACTTGTTGTGGGCTGTGTTTACGGTGGCAAATGATGGGCCACTAACTGACGTTCGCAAGGGTCTAAATAGCAAAAGTGCAGTAACATAAATTACAGAGTATCCGGCATTGCTCGAGGTGAAACGAGGTGCAACGCCCTCCTTGTTTGAGGCCCACAACACTACATCTCTCTAAATGCACCGCATGACTCAGCAGCGATCCGAACAGCTTTTCAGTGCTCTTCAATGTAGTCCTGAACTTATAGAACATGAAAAGTTACAATGGAAGTGAAAAGCACAACCTTAGGTATGCTTTGATGTTCATCTTATAATTCAGTTCAATTTCCCTGAACGTATTTGTAACAAAGTTCCTCCAATAAGAAGATCCCATCTCTGCAGTGGATTTCCACGGATCCAATCCATGTTTTCCTGAAGATCTGCAAACTGTTCTCTGCAGTACCTTTTACCTCTTCATTTAAATAATGAAATCTTTTGCCCCCAAAAGAAGTCCTTGAAATACAGCAAGAGCCAACTGTCCGAGAAAGCTTAATTTTGGGATTAGGATGGATGTTCCAGCAGTTCAAACATAAATTCATTGTTTTCCACCTTTGCGAACAGGTCCGTTGTGAGAGTTGATGAGACATTATTTGTATTCTCTTCTGTAAGCGAGCAGAACATTCTCAAGTTTTGACTCAAGATTCTTGTTTCGAACCAAGTCACATTCGAAGACCGCTTTCGATCTACTGTTTAGCTTCTTACTTTGATTCAAACTCACCCACTCGAGTAACAGTCTGGTTGAGAATCACCCACCCAAATCTCATTCGAAAACTGCGTTTGATCTACTTTTTAGCTTCTCGTTTCGGTTCAAGACTCCCACACCCAAGTCTCTTTCGAAGTTATATTCGAAAACCGATTTCAATCTCTTTTTTAGCTTCTTGCTTTGGTTGAGAATCAGCCACCCAAATCTCATTCGAAAACTGCGTTTGATCTACTTTTTAGCTTCTAGACCGCGTTCGATCCACTGTTAAGTTTGTTGTTTTGACTCAAGATTCTTCTTTTGACCCAAGTCACACTCGAAGACCGCGTTCGATCTACTGTTTAGCTTCTTATTCTGATTCAGACTAACCCACCCAAACCACATTCGAAGACTACGTTTAATACGCTTTTTAACTTTTTGTTTTGGTTGAGAATCATGTACCCAAATCTCATTCGAAAACTGCGTTTGATCTACTTTTTAGCTTCTTGTTTCGGTTCAAGACTCCCACAGCCAAGTCTCATTCGAAGACCGAGTTCGGTGTACTCTTAAATTTATTGTTTTCGCTTTGTATTACCGATCCAAGTCTATTTCCAAGACCGAGTTCGATCCACTGTTTAGAATCTTGTTTTAGCTCAAGATTACCTATCAAGTCTCATTCGAAGACCGAGTTCGATCTACTTTTAAGTTTACTGTTTTGGCTTAGTATTACCGATCCAAGTCTATTTCGAAGACCGAGTTCGATCCACTGTTTAGATTCTTGTTTTAGCTCAAGATTACCTATCAAGTCTCACTCGAAGACCGAGTTCGATGTACTTTTAAGTTTATTGTTTTAGCTTAGTATTACCGATCTAAGTCTATTTCCAAGACCGAGTTCGATCCACTGTTTAGTTTCTTGTTTTAGCTCAAGATTACCTATCAAGTCTCATTCGAAGAACGAGTTCGATCTACTTTTAAGTTTATTGTTTTTGCTTTGTATTACCGATCCAAAACTTTTTCGAAGACCGACTTCGATCCACTGTTTAGATTCTTGTTTTAGCTCAAGATTACCTATCAAGACCGGCTATCGAACACCGAGTTCGATCTACTTTTTAGTTCATTGCTTTGGTTCAGTATTACCGATCCAAGTCCATTTCGAATACCGAATTCGATACAGTTTTTAGCTTATTGCATTGACTCAAAATTACCTATCCAAGTCAAATTTAAAAATGTTTTCGTTCGTTTTAATTCAGTTAAATTCAATTCAATTTCAATTTGAGATGATATAAAAAAATTGTGATGGAAGATCGGCTAAGCCTTCAGCTGAACATAGTCTATCGATCTTTTATCAATCGATGATTTTCAGACCATTTCTATTATTTTTGCTATGATTTCAAGTATTAATGCATCTTTGTTTATTTATTTGTTTATTTTTAATGCATTTTTGGACATTTCTTGCTTAGTTCCAACTCGTTTAAACTCAGCCACTCAGTTGTATATAGTTTGAAATAATTTTAAGAAGTTCTTACAGTATTTGTTCATGAATTGACTATAAAACGCGAAGTGTTGCAATGATTCGAGAAAAGAAAGTGTACTAAGAGATAGGAACATTAGAGATCTAATCCGTGATTTGCTTAAACCTCTTCGGAAATGTAACCTGTGACTTTGATTTTGAGTAACTATTGTTATGATAAAATAAGTGAAATAAGTTCGGTATCGATTTAAACGAAAATATTCTTAAATTCACATTGGTTGCAGGAAAGAAAACGAAAACAAAAAAATGTCTGTATTACTTGGCGAGCTGTTGAAGAATGAAAATGTTCTTATAGTGTTTCAGGTTTTCTTACACCTCTGACAAATTTAATATTCTTTGATGAACGTTTTGGAATATGTGAAATGTTACATTTTTTTAATGAAATATAACTAAGGACATCTCTAAGAACGTCTAAGATCCAGCCACCCATGGAAGGATTCTACAGTTTTAAACCGATTCCAAAAGTCACATTGAACGCTTTTCCATGTTAAATTTTTTCTTTTTTGTTAAGAAGAAAGTCACTCAAGTGCATTGATTGAGTTAATACTCGAGCCCACTGTCCAATAACTTTGTGCTTCAAGGCACTGGCCACTGATTCACAATGGCCTAAACATCGCAGCAAAAATTCTGCAGTCACACCTCATGAACCACGCAACGTTATGCATGCAGCATTACTGAAAATTGCATACATTTTTGCAATATCTGACAATGTGAGTTTGGGGAAAGGAAGTGCACACATAATGAATACCAAAAACGATTTTATGCAGCGACAAATTAACTTCAACCGGAAATTGACACAAATGTAGGGAAAAAAAGAAAATGAAATAATGAGAAGTTGCAAAAGCATTGGGCACTTGAATGTTTATTGTTCGTCGAGTGAAATATACGACACTCTGGGGATGTTCTGATGTGCATATTAAAACGATTTCCAAATGCAAATTTGCATTCAATTGAAATGGGTTTTACTTAAAGGATATTCAGCTGATAACTTACTGACAAGTACCGGTTATCGCTAAGATGATTCGGGTTTTGCATAAGTAAAGTTTAAAGCAAAGCTAATTGAAAAAAATGATTCGGAATTTTTTTGTCAGTTGAAGTAATTGTTGGAGCTTTTGATTGAATAACTGATTAAGATGGATTCGGACCTTTGTCATAGCAGTAAAGGATATCAAATTTCATTCTAATGAATTGGCAGGTTTTTTGGTGTTTTTTTCAGTGATTTATTAAGTTCCCATACTAAAACGTCACTAACTCTGGAATATTTTATCTGCTTAGGTAATCCGCTAATTGAGGGACTAGAGGACTGGAGGGACTAAGATTCTTTACATGGGCTCGTTTATTTATAGATATTTACTGTTACTCTTAACGTCAAGGACATCCAACTGGTAGCATTACAGACTTCAACGAAGTATATGCGAGGTGTTAGGTCCAGCCGGGGTAACGTAACCTATTAGGTCTCTTGAGCTAAAACAGACACACGAACATGTTGATACTGACCACTAATATAGCTACATATTTCTCTAGACCCCTAGAGTTCCCTTCATGGCATAACTTAGTTACAATGATCCAACTGCAGGATATGAAAATGTCTTCTCAAAAAGACCAAGTCCATGTTTCCCAATGCGTACATTCTGCCGGATCCTTGTACGATTACGGATGTATGGATCCTTGTACGATCCTATTGTGGTCACACGAACTTTGCACTGATCCCAACGATACCGTTTGATGGATTCCCGATCGAACAGGGTATTAACCATAGAATGAGTTGGAGCACAAACTTACCAATGATTGCGAGTCCATAAATAAATTGTTAGATAGTTTACTGTCATAACACCATCGATATTTGGCTTTAATATTCCAGAAAATATGAGAAGAAATTCGTGTCACAAGGTAAGTTGAACCTGTGATATGGATTTATAATTTGAGGAAAATACAGTCATTGCACAGTGATTCGACTCCATACAACCGCGGGACAAAATTAAAAGATTGACCTGTTCTTCATAAAATTTAGTTAGCTAGTTAATCATGATCTGATGAATTGAAATCTCCATATTGTTTTTCTTAAACTTTTGTAGCTTTTGGAAAGCTAAAGCACCAAGTGTGCTGGCTAGATTTTTCAGATTTTACATTTAATCGGTAACATCAACTTTGATAATTGCAAAGAGTAACAGAAACTGTATGATAGCCCTTTAGTTTTGCAATAAAAATGATAATAATCGATGTATGTTTTGAATTTCTGCAGTTTTCAGGGATGAATAAAATATATTTTGTCAAAAATAGGTGTTTAGACCACTTTCCAAATTGAATTCTTTTCTGAGATCGGAAGATATCGGAGGATGTAATTACATTATTCGATAAAAAATAATGCTTCTTAAAATTTTACTTTCACATACTTTTTAGATAGGTATTTTCCTTTAAGTATTGCCAATTCTCAGGTTTTTAATATTGCAAAATATTTTAAATTCAAAGTAGGGTACAAGCCTCAGCTTTGCAAATTTTGAGTAAATATTGAAAACGAAAATGGACACATCAGTTCTTAATCTATGTTGAAAGTTTTAGCAACTTGTTGCTTACAATGAATTTTTACGATTTTTTTTAATCAATAGACTAAAAAACATAAAACATATGTTGAAATTTTTTTGTGAAAATAGTTCCTAGTTTGAGCAGCTCTTGCATACACACTAATTAATTTTTCGCACATATTTTTTTGGGGGTTTCTTAGTTGGAGTTTCACCTTTCGAATGACATCAAAATCGTTAAATTCTGAGACAATACAGTTTTTTATTTTGTCTTTGGAACGAATCACTGTGCATTGGGTCGAAGTGATTTAAAACGCAGAAGAAACCGATATCTACATCATTAAACCTTCCACAACGGGCTGGTGTGGTCTCCTTAGGGATCTGCTACCTTCGTCCTTTCAAACTAACCTAACCAAACCTAATCATTGAAGCAAAATGTACCTGCTGAAAAAAGGAAGTAGAGACATAACCTAACTTAACCCAACCTAACCTAAATAAAATTCTTGCAAGAGTCTACACGACGTTCATTCCACAACAGCAACCAGCCCCAATCACCGAGCTGCATTAATGTTACGCATTGCTGAAGAGTTCCCACTTCTGTGCGCTGATTGGCGATACGATCGCTGCGTCATCTCAGCGTCAATGCGTAAAAATGCCGTTTGGCAGCAACTCGCAAATTTCTTCGTTATTAATGAACCTTTTGGCATTTAGCGTGGCAACGGAACATAACTCATTTAGCACATAAAGAAAAATGCCGCGACCGACTGGCGAGATTTACATATTTAAATTAAAACGCAAAGCCAAACAGAAAAGTAAAACAACACAACGTCAACAATTGTGGCAGCGCATACAACGTGCCAGACATGCGTGCAGTGTTGTTGTTGTTGATGCAGCGCAGTGGGAACGAAAGCAGCCTTAACCCACAAAGATGCGCTGTGCTGTGGCTTAAAAAAAACAACAAAGTTTTTATTGATTCTTTTTTGCAGTTTTGCAAATAAATTTTAAAGCAGAGATTAACATTTTGACAGTAAATTTTTTGGCGCAAACAACTAAAACGTTTCGGTTGTTTGTTGCTTTGTTTTTTTTTCTGCTTTTGCAATCGAGCGGGATTTGTTGTATAGTCGCAGACGGTGAGCCCACAAAGCAATTAATTCCCTGTTCTGACGTTTAATGTGTTAGCTGTCGGCTGTTGTTGGCATTTGCTGAATTATTCTTGCCGATCAAAGTAATTTCCAAGAAATCGCTCAGTATGAGAATGGCTAATATTTATATGTTTAAGCCACGTACTGGAGAGTTACTCTGTCAATATTTTATACCACAGTGACACACACAGGATTTCATTTGGGGGGGAGGGAAGGCGAAAGTCTGTACACAACTTTAGAGCCAACAAGCTCTCGGCTCCCATTTTTTCTTGGAATATTGGTTGCCCCTCCATCTGCTATTTCACGTGCAAGTTTTGTAGGACATTTTAGTACCAATTTTGATTAAGTACGAAAGAAACACTTAACCCTTTCGGAACTTCTTTTTTGTTTTTAACTTTAAAAATCATTCTTTTCCATTTTATTACTGTTTAAGCCTACATAATGAATAATCAACAGTCATTTTTTAAAATATTGTTCGAAAAAGTGGTTTTTGGGCATCATGAAATATGGCATAGTCAGAAATAAAAAAAATCGTACAGGTATAAAAACCTTCAGAGAAAAATACAAATATTGAAAAATATAGTATCCACATGTTTTTGACCTAAAACAGGCACTAAAAAGAGGCTATGCCATATGGCATAGAATAACCGAAACGGTTAAACACATTTTCAGTTTTGGCTTAATTCTGGCGTTCCAGTTAATTTCTGAGCTTTGATGTATTCACAGACCTACAGTAGAATTTTATGGTGAATATTTTCGTGGTACATTTTGTCCTTAAAAAGTCCTGTTTTAGAGGATATTTTTGGCATTTAAAAAAAAGGGGTCAAATTGACCCATACAAATTGGAGCTGCAGGGTTAAAATGCTTCACAAAAATGTTCTTAGTAGTATTTTACATCAAATTGCTGAACACATCATATACCTTAAATGTGAGGTTACATGGTTTTCGTATGCCGATTCACCATAAGAATGTGCAAACAGGGGAAAACTTTGAACCCCTAAAAAAAATGCAGACGTAAACTTTCAAAACGCCGATACACGTATATTTTTTTTGACCCCCTCCACCAGAATCCGTTGTCAGAACCTGGTTATTTTTTGTGTTGTACAGTGTTATTAAACGTTTTCTTTATGTTTAATTTTTGTTGTTGAATTTGAAGCAAATAATGTGTTAGATATGCATCTGAACTTTCGTACTATTTACTTGGAGATACGTTTTTTTTTAGAAATAAAGGTTTTTAGAAATACGGATTTTTTCGATCCATTGTGTTTTTAAGTCAACTATTCCAACTTTGACAAGTTTGGTTGACAGTGTTCTTCATAACACTAATTGACACGAAAAATTCCCCTTAAAAGAAAAGGATAATTCGTCTTCGAGCTATGTACTCATAACTAAAATAATAGGAAGAAAATTGGTTCTACAAAGATTTAAAACAAAAATTGTCTAGAAAATACATTCTTTTGTTTAAAGGTTCATGTGATTAGCCCATTAATTGTCGATTAGTGTAATTGTCATCTTGACAACGTACTGACACTGTTTTTTTTTAATAACACAGTGCAACAAATTCAAAAAAAAATTCCGGGGGAAAAGGTCAAACATATCTCATTCGATAGAGGACCTTAGTAGGTGAAAAAGCGTCAGGGGATTTTTTCCGGGATGTTCGAGTTTTTTTTAAATGCAGTTTAAAGATGGCGGCTTCGTGCCCCTTACTGAAACTTTTAAAACATCATATCTCTTGACTCAAATGTCAGAAAGCAATAATTTTTACGTCAAATGAAAGCTAATGAGATGAGGTCGAAGAAAAAATATCATTTTTTTGTAAATTGTATGGAAAAGGACATAAAGGACATCAACTAAATGTTTATCCTTGAATATCCTGGAAACCATGCGAGCTAAATTTATATAAGTGACTTCTGGTAAAGAAGCATTCAAAGATCTATACTGCATATTAATTTCATTTCAATCACTTTCACTGTTAAGCCACTACAGCGTTTCGAAATTTATACACTGCTACTTTCATGTTTTTATGTACAGAATATCTCGTAGCTGCTTACTAAAAACATCGAATGTAGCAAAACACATTTTTTTAATCGTTGTAGAGTCTTAACTGTAAAAGTGATTTACATGAAATTTATAAGCAGTTTAGATGTTTGAATGCTTTTTACCAGAAGTCACTTATATAAATTTAGCTCTCACGGTTTCCAGGATATTCAAGGATACAAATTTAGTTGATGTCCTTTATGTCCGTTTTCATGAAATTTTTCAAAAAAGGATAATGTTTCTTAGACCTTCTTCATATTTTAAATTGTTTTTACTCTTATATTTTTCATAAATATTTTTCATTCTTTTGTTTTGTTAGAAATACCAGAGGCCATAGGTTCTATTTCCAGCTGGGGCTGGTTAAATCTACATCTACTTCTACGACGGACGATGGCAAAACCTCCAAGTGTGAAAGGATAATTGCCAAAAATTGCCTCCTAGGTTACCTCCCCCTTCCCCTAATCCGTTTGAAAAGAGTGTTGTAAAACATGTTGGAAAAACAGTGTTGCGTACACATTTCAAAAGTGTGGAATTAGTGGTACCACGACGGGTCCATAGAGAGGCAGCCACTACACCTTACCTACCTATCAATTGAGTGCTTTAAGGATCTGTCTGCAAGGGTTAAGGTGTGTCTAACGAAGCCAAGAAACTGAATACGCTAAGCTCTTTGAATGAACTCAATTGATGAGCGAAAAATAGGTGACCCTTTTAACGCTTTTAAATCAAACCTGAAATCCGTTCAACTCCAAGTTTCCGAGGACGCAAAAGCGGAAAGTTGTAGTCGGACAAAAGTCTTTCTAATGAACTTATAAAAACGTATACCTATAAGTTTCGCCTTTCAGCCTCTTTGCATGATCTTTTGTAAGCACTTTCATACCAATTTCTTAACGGGTTTTCAGAACTTGGTTTTTTCGTTTCATCATTCGAGTGCATCTTCCAGCTGTTGCTCGAGTCCGAGTCCCGGCGGTTTAATGCGATTTTAAACACCACACCCATCAACACAACGCCAACAGTCCAACTCTTTTGCATTTCACCCATTCAAGGCACGTATTTAGGACTTTTATTTCTGGACGAAATATTAAATTCCAAATTCACCCAACTGCACGAAAGACGCCCGAGCGCAGCAACAGTTCAAAAGCCGTACAGCCGATTCGTGGGCCGGGGCGGCGGGCGCGCGCAAACGAAATCATTGCGCTGAAGCAGAGCAAAAGTGAAAGAAGATGAATTATTTTTTATTATACACTTGAAATGTCAGCGTCATGCTGCTGCGTGTTTGTGTGCCCTGTGTGCAACACATGTTGGGCAACACGGTTGGCAGGATTCCCGGTTGATTATTTGCCGTTGTTCGTCGTTTTATTTTTTCGGTGGAAACAAATACACCAAAGAAAACGCGAGTGGCAGCGAAAAACCAACAAGAAAACTCCGGGCAGAAGCAATTGATTGCAATGAAAGGGATAAAGGAGCGAGCGCGTCGGCATGGGGACTGGCGACGGCAGGAAAACGCAACCAGGCACCGCATGAATTCCTACACTTAGACCGAGCGGCAGCGACAGACGACGACTGCGTCTGTGCCGCAAAAGGCGGAAAAATGTTAACATTGCGAATATGAGCGCGCTTCCACCGAAAGCGCCCGCTGCACGCGCTCAGCCGGTGCCGCGGGGCACCCGGTTGACTCATATGCGAAATGCGCGCCACCGGCATGCCGACGAACGGTGCCGGAGAAGCTGGCGGCTCGACGCCGCTGCGCGAATTGCCACTGAGTAGGGGGAGGGGGACGGGCTGAGTTCACATGCATTGCCGCTTGATTTACGTGAATTCCGTTACGAGAAATTATTCATATTAAAATTCTTGATTTCAATTTTCAGTGACAAAAAATCGTACGCGGCCAAAGCGTCAACTTTGCGAAACGTAGAACGCAAACGTAACTGCAGGACTTTAGGTTAGGCTATAAGATTTGCCTATTCAGTGTTGTTTGAGTCGAAGAAGTGAAGTCCAAAAGAGGTTGTCACCCCAGAAATTGTCGATAAAATCCATGGAATTTTATTGAATGATCGGAGAATGAAAGTGCATGATCTGACGCTAAGGGCATCTCAACTAGGTTAGGTTAGGTAACGTTATGGTGGCTGCCTCTGTAAGAGACACATTCGAAGGCCTATTGTGAGGCCCATTTTGATACCACAAACTCTACACGTTTGAAATGTCTACGCAGCACTGTGTTTCCAACATGTGTACAACAGACGTTTCAAACGGATTGGAGGAAAGGGGAAGGGGACCTACAAGGGGACCTGGGAATCAAACCTAGGGTCTCTGGTATGAGATGCCAGCGCGCTACCCGCTGAACTATCGAGGCTAGCCAGGGCATCTTGACTAAGAGGGTACACAGAATTTAACATAATTATTTGGACATGAAAAAACCACCCGCGCGATGTGTGTCGCGATTACTGGCACTTGTTATCACTTCAAAGGAAAGTTTGGCGATATTCAATCGCAGTTCGGATACGTTTTTGTGCACTTTAGTAACATTACCTTCTAAATTGATCATAACAACCCTTTACTGGGTTCGGGCCTTCCGCAAATGTTCTCTCCAGGGCCCTCGGCTTTTCGCGCTTCTCCAGTTGGTTACACCAGGTTAGGTAGGGTAGGGAACGGGCGGGTGTGCGGCAGGACCGCTTTTGGTTACATCAAAAGATGATAGGGTGTCTTTAACGTGGTTCTTCCACCGGAGACACGATCTCCCTCCTCGCCGTCGACCTTCAATTAACGCGTCCAACACCAACTGTGGGTATGCAGTTGTCATAAAGATGAATTATCGTTGAAAACTTTAAGATCGGTTCTGATGTTTAGTTGTTCGAAACCAGAGAACTTGTTCAATCTAACCTTGTCCCGTGTCAGGCTTCGGGCTGCATGGTCTGTGTTAAAAGTTAAACAGTAATCAAAGAGCCCCTTAGCCAAAGTACTTGGGGAATCGCATTAACTTTGATTAGTAGGGAACTCCCGAGTTCTGGGCTTCCGTTAAAAACTAACTTAAACGCCCAAAACCTGAGAACGATAGGGTCTGTTCTAAAGTTTAGTCGGTGAAAACCAGAGAAGAAGTCCTTGTTCAATCTAAGCTTATCCCTTGCCAGATTCCGAGCTGCATGGTCTGTGTGTGAGTTAGGTATAAGTTAGAGTACTCGAATATTCGCCTTTCCTGACATTGGACCCCCACTAAAATCTAACTTTAACGCAAATTAACTTATTTTGCAGTTATTCTCACCATTGAAAAGGTTGTTCACTGTCCTTGTAGATATTTCCAGCATGTTATTCAATATTTATTTTTGATTAGTCTGCTCTTCTGCTCTGCTATTCTTATTACATACAATGAACACCACCCAGACTGGGAGATCTAATTGCCACCACAGTCTCGGTTTGCGCACTCGGGTTTACACAGACATGTCAGCTGATACTCCCAACTAGCTACTCGTATGTACATTCTCGTACGTAGACGTTTCGGGTAACTGTCGCTTAAGAGTTGGCAGTAGCAATGACTTTGGCACAGCAGCAGCAGTAGTAGCTGGGTAGGGACACAGTTAAAGGTGGAGGTCGCGTAAGTGTAGAAGCTGGGTGCTGGAAGCACTCAATTGTGCCGAGCACGCGCTCACTGGCGGCAATGATGAAAATTTATTGGTGCATTTTGCAATAATTCGGGAAATGGGAATTTATTTACACTTACACACACACACACACAAACGCTCATTCATACATACAAACACAAACGCCCGTAGACTTTATGCATTCGCACGAGTGCAACTTATGCGCACTTTAATGCTGTAAATTGCGTACGTAGCTGGCGGTACTTGAGCTGCGTAGGCGACTACGAATGTCTTTAAATAATGGTGCGAAAAAAATATGGACAATTTTTTTTTATTGGTTAATTCACAGAGTACACCGATGATGCAATGTTTGCTTTGGCCTTTAAGACTAAGTAATACTTAAAGTAGAGCTTAAAATCCTTAGAGAAATAGGTTGCTGGAGATACAGAACAAAAGATACCTACTCACAAAAGTGTTTCTAATCAAAGAGATTGACGATGGTTATAGAGCTCAAAAGATTCCCACAGAGATTTTTGATAGAGATAGAGATAAGAAAAACCTCACTTCCGAGGACGTGTCTTTTCGCCGAGATGGTAGGTGTAGATAAAGACTAACAGATACCTACTTACAAAAGGGTCTCTAATCAAAGAGACTGACGATGGTGATAGGAACAAACAGAACCCCACCCAGTTTTAACGGTTTTCCCTTTTAGAAAATTCTCAAGTGAGCTGGTCGGTACACATAGAGAGCAATGAATTTACTTACCCTGAAAAGAGATGAGCGATAAAGATCTAAACTATCAGATTTATTTTTCTAAGAAGATGGTTCCCTTAAGTAAGATAGTAAGGTAGATAGAAAGATATCTACTACCAGGCAAGTTTCTCCGTATTGAGAAAATCGATTGAGATAGAGACTAACAGATTGTTACACCCAGGGAGGTCGATGAAGATGTAGACTAACTGATATCTAGTTCCAAGGAAGGTATTTCTCCACAGATGACTAGCAGAAATGCTTACCCAGATAGCTCCACTTCCAGCAAAGTGTGAACTCACTAATATGGTCGGTAGGCATAACAACCAAGTCCCAGTAATGTGTTTTTTCACCGAGATGTCTCTACCGATCATCCGAATCGGCAGATATCTATTCTCAGGAGGAAGTTTTCTAACAGAGATGGTCGATAGAGGTAGGGACCAATCGATTTTTACATACAAGAACTTTTTGCCTCACTGAGATGGTTATTACAGATAGAGGCCAACAGATCTCTACTCCTAGAGGGCACTCTTCTTACATATAAAGTTGATGCAAATGGAAACTAAAAGATTTCTGTAGCCAAAAACGTGTATCTTCAAAGAGATGGTCGGTGGTGATAGAGATCAACAGAGTTTTATTGCCATGAAGAAGTGTCCGCAGTGACATGGTCGGTAGACATAGTAACCAATTCCCAATATGGTGTTTTCTTACAAAGATGACTCTATTGATCATCTAGAACAACAGATCTCTATTTCTATAGAGGTACTTATCTGATCACAGAGATGATCTTTAGAGATAGAGGCCAGCGGGTGTCTTCCCAGGAAGGTATCTTTTAACAGGGAAGATAGGGTGAAGATAGTGACCAATAGATTTCTACATCCAGGGAGGTATTTCCTTACTGAGATAGTCTGTAGATATAGAAAACAATAGACCTCTACTCCTAGAGAGGTCTACTATCACAGATATGGCTGCTAGAGAAAGGGAGCAACAGATCTATATGCACAGAGACATTTATCTTCATAGAGTTAGTCGGAAGAAGTAGAGGAGTATCTCTACTCGCAAACATGATACACAGAATGTGAGTTACTGAAATCTCAACCTTGGTCCGTTCTTCTTTTGCCAGCAGTTCGTCAACATCACAAATTTCGGAACTACTTATTCACAGATGTTGAAATCGACCAATGCTGCAGCAAGTTGAAGCCAGTCGGCTTCATAAAGTAATTTAAGGAAAACTCATTTAAAATTAAACACTCAACGGGGACTAAAACGACAACTGTACTGTTGACGTCTTTGCAGGTAAAGGAGGCCCAGGAGAAAACGTGCAACTAACGAAATTCGTGTGCCAGCACCAACCAACTCATTGGAACGCAATGAGCCATGTTTGGTCTTCAAACCAGAACGTATGGAAGCAGCGATGAATCAGCGTGTGTGGGGGCTTATGAAACGCAACAGACGTGAGACCGGCCGACAGACAGACAGACACGCATAAATGTCTGCAGTCGTGTTCTGTGATTTGTTACTCATAAATTATTGACACACGTTGTCGCTTGCGAATATATATATATTTTTTTTCAATCTGCTCTTTTTTTGTGCTTTTCTGCTTAATTTCCCAACTTAGTTTGGCTACAAGTTGCGGCGGCTCGTGCTTTTATTATTCTGTTCATACTTTTTGTCTGCTGTATTTTTAATCTGACTGCAGTTTTTTCAACGAATATTCCGTCTGCCAATGTTGTCCTCGCTGCCAATGTTGTCTGTGCTACCTGGTGTGTATTGGAATTGACTTGAATTATACGCCAAACTTTTGTCTGTAGATAATCGAAAAGAAAATTTCGCATACTTTTTGTTGTTTTCTACTTAAATTTAATTTTTGTATTTCTTATTGTTGCGTCTGTTGTCTGGAATTTTGCATAGACTTATTCAAGTTTCCATTTGTTCGTTGCTTCTAGACAATGTGAACAGCTATCTGGGCTTGTGAGTAGTGTAGGAGAGGTGTGGTGGACTTTCATTGCACAGCGTCATGCCAGCGTTGTTGTAGGAATCAATGAGCGCGGGTCAACTCTTTTCGAATTACTTTCTGTAACAACAACAAGTTAGTAAGAGTGGCTCACTAGTTTGAACCTGTTTTTTGAAAAATCAAACGTCTCTTTAGATAACAAAGACGCCAGGGCTGAAAGTTCTATTAATAATTAAAAATGCTTTACAAGTTTAAGTAGGAAACGGGTATAGACCACACTGCAACCTTTTAATCTGATGTACATATGTAATTCTAAAGGCTAAAATAATTTATTTAAGCCCTTCATTTCTAAGGAAATTTAAGATGTCTTAAGAAACTTGGCATATGTGTTGAATTCTACGAGTCCTATGGGTAGCTGAATCTTCTGAATGCCGCTGTCTGACATGGTTCAAAGAAGTTTCATGGGATTGAATCCTTGTCTCGATAAAAGCATTGAAGATGTCCATCTAACCTGCAGTATTCCAATAGAAAATCTGTCATTATTTCCAGGTTCCAACTTGTTGGTAACAAAAGTATAGAAGGACTAATTGATTAAAAGAATATAGCAGCCCATGGTATCCTCTAAACTGAATCTTGAATGTGCCCAAAAAAATCAATAAAAGCGTCCGCGGTAACATGATAACTCAGCTGTGGATAAGAGCACAAGTCTTGACAAAATGAGTTGGCGGACGGTCTAACTAAGAAAGGGTTGGAACGAGATGTGGAACTGAGGCAGTGAGTTTACCCAACTGTCGACCAGACCTTCTTTGCTTAAACTCTTGACTCTTGAATTGCTTTGTCCAGTTCTTGGCTCAGCTTCACCGATGTCTCGTTCCGACCCCCTTTTAGTTAGACCGTACGCCACTTCATGCTGGGTGGAATGGGATGACTAATTGTAGACAGCCTAAGACAGTCTTAAAGGAGCGAAGCCGAAAGATTTCCAAGTCTAGGTTGGAGAGCTCTTAGATAGCTGACTTTCCTTGTTGAGGGAGTTACCTGTAGACTGTAATTTGAAGAACATGAGACAGCCGTGCTTATTGTGTGCCAGTGTCCGGCTTTCGCTGGCAGAAGAAGGAGTTCTTTCTGGGATAACTGCTTATAAAAGAAAACGAGTTATGGAGCATTTGTCACACATTAAGCAAATCTACTAGAGATGACACTTGACATAATGATTAGGTCTTTAGTCCTAATTATCATGTCATGATGATTACAGCAGACCACCGGAAGACTAAACACAGTCAGTTAGACAACACGTGGACAAAAACGTACCCAATATGTTGACCGCTTAGGAAAGTATCCGAAAAGGCCATCGTTTTTAGTTAGTAAGAGTCTGTCAGAATGTTGAACATGGGTTTTCCAGTTTCTATGAAAATTTGGACCTACTGCGCTAAAAAATTCAATAGTTCAATTTCAGCTCCTCGTTATAAAATAAGTTCCAAATGAAATGTACAGTTTTATGATCCATGAAGGCAGTGATTGTTTCTAGAAAAAATAAGTAATTAGTAGATAGTAGATATGTAGGTAGGTTGCTGAAAAAGTGGCACACTTAGGACTTTGCAACATTGTTTTTTTATTAAAAAATATCTCAAAAACTACTAAAACCCCGTAAAATCAACGGAAAGCTAGAGTCTACTAAACAATTCTTTGTACTAAAATTCCTCTTAAGACATTCTGGGATTCTTTCAAATCTACAAGGAATTTTTATAATCTGTTAACACTGTTGAAAGAATCTAGTCGTATCCCCATAAACTGTCTCCTAAACAATTCTTCGCCCTAACATTCTACTTAAGATATTCTTGGATTATCTCAAATTTAGAAATAAATTTCCTAATCTGTTAACACTGGTGAAATATCCAGTCCAATCCTCGTAAACTGGTTCTCAAACAATTCTTCATACTTAAATTTCACTTCAGACATTCTGGGATTCTTTCAAATCTACAAGGACATTTTCTTATGCGTTAACTCCGGTGAAAGAAGCCAGTCCTATCACCATACAACGTCTCCCAAACAATTCTTCGTACCAAAATTCTTCTCAAGATATTCTTGGATTCTCCCAAATCTAGAAGAAAATTTCCTAATCTGCTAACACTGATGAACGAATCCAGTGCAATCCTCGTAAACTGTCTTCCGAACGATTCTCCATACTAAAATTCCTCATCAGAAATTCTGGGATTCTTTCAAATCTACAAGGAAATTTCCTTATCGGTTTACACTGCTGAAAGAATCCATTCCTATACTCGTAAACTGTCTCCCAAACAATTTTTCGTACTAAAATTCCTGTTCAGACATTCTGGGACTCTTTCAGATCCATAAAGAATCCATTCCTATCCTCGTAAATTATCTTTTAAGCAACTCTTTATACTAAAAATCCTCTTAAGACATTCCGGGATTCTTTCAGATCCTGTTCAGACATTCTGGGACTCTTTCAAATCCAGAAAGAATCCATTCCTATCCTCGTAAATTGTCTTTTAAGCAACTCTTTATACTAAAAATCCTCTTAAGACATTCAGGGATTCTTTCAGATCCTATTCAGACATTCTGGGACTCTTTCAGATCCATAAAGAATCCATTCATATACTCGTAAATTGTCTTTTAAGCAACTCTTTATACTAAAAGTCCTCTTAAGACATTCCGCGATTCTTTCAGATCCATAAAGAATCCATTCCTATACTCGTAAACTGTCTCTCAAACAATTTTTCTTACTAAAACTTCTCTTAAGATATTCTGGGAATCTACATACAAGGAAATTTCCTAATCTGTTAACACTAGTAAAAGAAGAAGACAGCCCTATTCTCCTAAACTTCCTCGTAAACAAGTTTTCATAACATACTAAAACTTCTCTTTAGACACTCTGGTATTCTCCCAAATTTAGAAGGAAATTTCCTAATCTGGGAACAATGATGAAAGAATCCAGCTTGGCTATTGAGAAGCCTCATTGAGAGATTTGTTATACATAGCTGATAGCCAAAGACTGTTCTTCAATCGAAAAATATATCTGCTCGATAAATAAGCTCACTAGTTAAAATTTTCCCACTGCGCCATGACCACTAACAGAGATTCACAAACATCTAAAAAAAAAAAACTAAACTTCGCAACATCTAAATCTTTGTCATCTTCAAAGTCATCATTATTCCAAGTATGCCGCATTACAATCCCCACTATTCCCACTTATCGGGACATGTTCATCAGCCTTCGTCGGCGTCAACAACGAGCCAAAAACAGAAGAACTAACAAAGCAAAACATTTTTCAGCTTTTCATGCAAAAATTTTAAAAACCTCCCGCTGCTCCCTCACCGCCACCCCTTCTAATCCTTCATTTTTGTGTGTGTGTTGTTTTTTTTTTGTTGGTCTGCCCATAGCCGACGACTTTTCTGACACTCTTTCCGTCAGCAATTCTCAAACAAGTTGAAGAATTTCCAAATTGCACAGCAGACACAAATTGACAATCTGTTAGTCGTTGCTGTTGCCGCGCCCCGGCGCCCGGCCCTGTCACGCTGGCTCATTGAAAAGGCAGACACACTGCAGCATTTGATTTAAATTGAGTTTGAAAAGCACAAAACAGACAAAACAGCAACAGAGGCCGGCCGGCGAGGAGAACGAGGGACGTGTGCACCAAAAAAACAAAAAACCTTACATTTTCTTGGCACTTTCTCGTGCTCGCGTACGTAACGCGGCCCGATAAAAGTTGGGGCGGCAGGCGAGAAGTTGCGCAAAAATCTTTCAAGACAACTGTGCCAACAACAGCAATGCGATGAGAAAGAAGAAAAGCACATTTTACGCTTATTTGTTTCTGCATTTTCGGCATGTTTGGTACAGTCGTTGGTGTTGTTGTTGTTTTTATAGTTGGTGTTGTTGTTACTGCTGCTGCTGCTGCCACTGTTGTTGACCATTTTCGACGAGATTTGTGCTTTTTATAGCTGCAATTGTTTTGCTAACAGCAGCAGCAATAACAACAATAGTAGCAACAACAACAACAAAAACAACTCTACAGCCAACAGTAGCATCAACAATGATAAGGACCATAACAATATCTGCTTCGAAAAACAATAGCAACAAAGGACAACGCAGTGATGAAGGCAAAAGCGAACCGGCACAAGTGTGTCCGCAGGTATGCACCGACGCAATTATGCGCTACACCATAACCAAGCCTGAGTTTGACTGTATACTTACTTCTAATGCTTCCTTACTTCAAATAATCATTAACTCTTTCTTAAAAATGTAAATAAAAAAATAAAAATAAAATAAAATAAAATAAAATAAAATAAAATAAAATAAAATAAAATAAAATAAAATAAAATACAATAAAATAAAATATAAAAGTATAAAATAAAATAAAATAACATAAAATAAAACAAAATAAATAAAATAAAGAAAATTAAAAAAAATAAAATAATATAAAATAAAATAAAATATAAAAAAATAAAATAAAATAAAATAAAATAAAATTAAATTAAATGAAATTAAATTAAAAAAAATAAAATAAAGAAAAATAAAACAAAATAAAATAAAATAAAACAAAAATAATAATAAAACACTTTCACTACTAAAGCAGTCGATTTAGTTTAAGATTTTATGAAATAATTATCATTTCAAATTCATTCAATATCATGCAATTGGTACTGAAAGGGTTAATAACTCCCTATATGCTTAAAAAAAGGTTATAAACAGTCCACAAGTTTAATGTTTTTGATGAACATTAAAGTCTTTGCATTTCGTTTGTGAAATTTCATTTTAAATTATTTTTAAAATAGCCTCAAAATAATCCGGTCACGCCCATTTTAAATAATTTTCATGCTCACAGTCTCCTAATTGTGCGCGTTTCCTTTTGGTAACTAAACTCATTTGAAAATTTCAGTCTGACAGCTGTTAGACATTCAGATACTTGACCCCACAGATATACTCGACTTGGCCTCTAATTGTATACGTTTTGTTTTGGGAACTCAAGTTCTGCAAAAATTTCATCCTAAACAAATACAAACACTCAACCCAACATATCGTTGAATCGATTTAGCTGACAATGCTGCACACATGTGTACAAATTTTTCATAGCCTTTATTTAGTACCACAACTTTCATACCCAACTAAAGTTACCCGACCACCGCAGTATAGCGAACACAAATGGCATGAAATGAAATGAAGTGACAACAAGAAAGAAAGCGACAAATTAAATGACAATTTAAGCGGATTTCAATTTCGATTTATAGCAGATTTCGATTTTAAAGTTGAACGTTTTTCATAGATGTGATTATTGCGTACAGAAAGGAGAACAAAATGAATCTATGGGCCAGAACTAGTTAGTCGTAATAACTTATTTTTAATTTTTATTTTATAATAAGTATTATCGCAATTGATTGAATCAAAATTTATGTTAGTATAAAACATTTCGTAACCAATGTTCTCTCTTTTTACTTTAGTGATACCAAAAAAAAATGTTTCAGCTCTCTTCAGTTTCAGTAGCTAAATATTTCAACTTGAGTTCAAACTTTTTCCTGTATGATGGACTCAAAAACCTATTACGAATGCTAAGATGCGTTTTAGAATTCTAGAGGATACGATACAAAAATTGATGATACAATACAAAAATTGAAATCGATTGTGATGAATAAACTGAAAAAAGCCCACAAAACTTTTGAAAACTGTATCATGACATAAGTTCATTGCAATAGATGGGAATTATTTCTTAGGGGACAACATAAATTGTGAAGAATATGTTAAACTTGTATTTTAAATTTTGCAAAGGAATTTCGGGAACTTTATGATAAAAGTTGTGTGTCAAGTAAGCTGAAGTTGAACAAAACCTAAGCTTTCCATGATCTCAGACAAAGGCTGGTAGTTTCTGTTCTGTACCTAAACAGGAGGGACTGCAGACAATTGATCGATTGGCCCAATGACGGATTATTTTCTATGGGAAAAACGAAAACATATTCGACAGTGCGCTGTGTCCTGACTGTGACTAATTTTTGTATCTCAGGATTAGGACATTTAGCACTGATGTGTTGAAAAGCAACCACCTCGGCTACTTGGCACCATAGGATCTCATCAGATATCTCCGGAGGTCAGGTAGATTTGAAGCAAATTAACAGGGAACAACAAGTCGTAGTTCAATGAACTCTATATACCTATACCTACTATACTCTATCCGACTAAGAGGGAAAAAGACAACATTTGCATCGTTTTCTTTCATCACCGCTTTCACCGATGGCTCTGAGATAGACGAAGGTACAGTAGCTAGTTTCCACTCAGATGTACTGTAGTATCTTTCAGGCGGAGATCTTTGCAATCTGGAAAGCTGCCGAACTAATCCGTGACAGTGGATTATCCCTCATAATCTTCGGGGATAGGGAGGCAGGCCTTAGAGCGCTGGAATCAGCAGTGGAGAAATCAAAGGTAGTGTAGAGTTGCCGCACTGCATTCCACGGTATCACTATCTGCTGGGTTCCAGGCCACTCTGGAGTGGCAGGGAACGAAGAAGCGGACAAGATGGCAAGAAAAGGGGTTGCCTTGCCCACCACCGAAGTAGATAACTTCGTGCTTCCCCCGATATATGCACTGTATATGTATATAGACAGGTTGAGCAAAAATAACATTGAGTTCTCATGTCCCCACTGGTACCGGGAGCTAGTCTCTTGGGGCGTTTAGCAACGCTTAATTTTGATGCGCTGTGCTTTTGAGCACCGTGGGGTCAGGTCACACTGTGGCGGCACTCACGTTAAAAATTCGACATTTACTGTCCCTGAGTCGGATCTTTTGATGGCCCTTCAATCGGACCTTGAGTCGTATCTTGGTTAACACCCAAATGCGAGTAAAGTTGCGGCTTGGCGTGTAGTTGCCTTACCCATAGCACAGCAGAGGTTTAGATAGGCCTCGATCCCTACCAAGGAGGGGTAATGTCTCGTTTACATTATCCCAATTGATACCGGGAGCTAGTGAGCACCGTGGGGTTAGGCCACATTGTGGCGGCACTCACGTTAAAAATCTGACATTTACTGTCCTTGAGTCGAACGTCTATTAGACAGCTCGTTGGAGTCATCACTGGACACTGCGCCATTGGATCTATGCTTATCAAATGGCACCTCTCGTCCAGTGATGTCTTCAGAAGCTGCGGAGATAAAGAAGTAACGAAGCAAGGCTTCCTGTGCCACTGTCCGGCTCTGCGAGAATGCCAGCTCCGTACCCTCGGGGTCAAAAGTCGTAGTGGACCTGGCTTGCGCGGCAAAAGTTTAAATTTCAGATCTATTCTCCTTCATTGAAAGAGGTCGAACTGGTTTGCCTCGCATTGAGACTGATTGGTTAGCTCGAGAACTATTTAAGAACTAATACACAATGGGCCACTTTGGCCTCCGAGTGGAAGTGCGGTGTGCTTTCCGTATCTAACCTAACCTAACCATCCCTATGAAGGGTTTGTTTCCTGGATCTGCTATGTTCAAACGAAGGCCAGATCTGTCTTGCTGTATTGCATGTTTGGTCATGGACCCATCTGGTGTTTGCTCTGTGTAATTATGCATTCATCAAATGAACCTTCTTCTTTCTCTTCAGCCTCCTCTTGCTAGCTTTTCTTTTCTTTGTTTTTCTGAACCTATTTTCAGGACAAGAAATATGAGGCTTGGAAGACCGCAAAAATGTCACTTAGCATACAAACCGTGAAACTATTAAAGTCGCCTTGTCGTAAAAGTAATTATTTGCATACCACATCAACTTGGTCGACTAAGTTTCGTTTCAATTTCATTGGTTCTATATGGATTTTTCGTTTTTGTTATTCATGATCAATTTTTGCTTTTCTAGGCTCAAATTTATTGTCTGTGTTTATTGCTATTGGCTCAGGGCGCCTTTGGACTGTTCGCATTTGTCGAGTCCAGACAAAACAGACACAACTGCATTAAATGCGCACTTAAATCTCGGACGATTTTAATTTCGTTGTTGTTGCTGTATTTTTGTTTGTTATTTCTTAACACAACTTTGCGTGCAGTTTGTAATGCCTTTTGTCTCGCATTTCTATCAACGGCTTAAGTGTTTTTTTCTCGCCCTTTTTTCAGGCCTTTTCTTGGCTTTTATTGTTGTTTACATTTCTCGATCCCCCTCTCTGTCCCCGACCTACAAAACGCACTAGTGGCAAAGGCAGCCAGGGATTTAGGAAAAGTCCCGATTTAAGCCAACATAAACTTTGTCACCTCGACGAAGCATTTCAGCGCTGCACGCCTGCCCACCTCTCGACTGCAGCCAAGACATCACCCGCACCCGAGCACAGCGACAACAAAGCGTGTTAAACTTAAGCGTTAAGCGCATTTGGTCGTAAAGTCACGTTAAATGCCGCTCAAGAGTTAATAAAATTTTAACCACAATGCACAATTTTTATGATCTGCGCCACTTGGCCGCCGCAGCGCTTCATTACGCCGACTGCACAGAGGCGCAGCAGTGGCGTCAAAGAAGACAACGCGACACTTAGGACGCACACAATCGATGACTATATCGTTAGGTTTTAATCGGTCAGAGGGACGTGGGTTTGAATCACAATGCTGAAAACCACAAATGGCAGGAAACTTTTTGAAGCGGTAGCACTCGCAGTAGAAAGTGAGGAACCTCTAAGTTTTAGAAAATGTTCAAAATTTAATAAATAAAATCATCGTGGGTTCGAAAGTGCTCAGAGTTCAGAGGGTCGTTGGTTTGAATCTCAATGTTTACTAAAAAAGATATAGAGGACGTTTTATTGAGAGAAAGTGATGAAAAAGTTCAGTGATGAAAAAGTTTTAGAAAAAGTTCAAAATTTAATAAATAAAAGGATCGTGGGTTAGAAACTGCATTGCATTGATCGAATGCATTGTAAAAACACAGCGGCAGCACTCGCAGTTGAAACTGAGGAACCTTTAAGTTTTCGAAAATATTTAAAATTTAATAAATAAAGGCATCGAAACTGTTCAGAGTTCAGAGGGTCGTTGGTTTGAATCTTAATATTTACTAAAAAAAATATAGAGAAAACTTTGTTGAGACAGTCACACTCGCAGCAGAAAATGTTCAAAATTTTATAAATAAAAGAATCGTCGGTTCGAAACTGCATTGTTCGAATGCATTGTAACACAAATATTTAATTCAGAGGGTCGTTGGTTTGAATCTCAATGCTAAAAACCACAAATAGAGGGTAACGTTTTGAAGCGGCAGCACTCGCAGTTAAAAATTAAGAACCACTAAGCTTTAAAAAAAAGTTCCAAAATTAATAAATCAAAGAGTTGTGCACGAATCGTTCAGAGGGTCATTGGTTTGAATCTCAATGTTTAATACAAAAAATATAGAGGAAACTTTGTTGAGGCGGTCGCATTCGTAACAAACATTTGGAATCCTCTGATCTTTAAAAACTTTGCAAAATTAACTTAAAGAGGGTAGTGGGTTCGATTCTCGATGCTGACAACAAAAAATAAAGGGGAAAACTTTATTGAGGCAGTACTCGCGGCAAAAAAAGAAGAGCTTCTGTGCTTGAAAAAATTTTATAACATTAAATTATAGAGGGTCGTAGGTTCGAATCTCGCCGCTGACAACAAGAAATAGAAAGGACCAGTGTCGCATGCAAGATTTAATTTTTGCGGGGAGCGGAGAGCATTTGAAACTATATTTTGTACCACCAATTTTTTGATTAGGGGAGTGTTGACCCCCGAAACCCCTACCCCCTTGTATGCACCCTGGGAGGAGACACAATATTGAGTCAATCGCATTTGTAGCTGAAAATGGTGAACCTCTGAACATGAATTTAATTAAAAAGGGTCGTGGGTTCGAATCTAAATGATAACAACAACAAATGGAACGGAAACACTCTAGAGGTGACATCCCTCTTAATAGAAAGTGGTGAACCTCTGGACGTTAAAAAATTAAATTTAAAATAATATTATAAAATTTTCAAAAATCAGCAACACCTTTCGCCATTAATTTCGACTGTGGCAAAGTGCTTAACACACCAAATATGCCAACTTTATGATGGACATCATTTCAGATACCAAACTGGTTGATGGCATTTAAGTGATTTAAATAAAATCATTAAAATCGCATCATTAAAATTATCCGCCCCCGCTGCTGCTGCCGTCGCCTGGTCACTTACTTTTGACACGACTTCGATTCGCTACTTTCGCCTGAGCCGCAATTAAAGCCACAAAATCACCTTAAATATTAAGTCAACGGAAATTCTTGCACTCCCGCCCCCCCCCCTGTCCTTTTGCGGCCACAACGTTCTCTGTCGTGAAGTTTTTATTTGTTTGTTGCCACGATGCAATCGAAATGTTTCATCTGTTCAATAAGTGCGTTGGGCAAAAAATGTGTATTTTTAGTTCCGTGATTTTTGATTTTATTATTCCGATCATGTCTAATGCGCTGCAACGACGCCATGCACATAAACCGATCATTGCGCTCGACTGGCTTTTATGATCGCTGCTCGCCACTGCTTTGCATTACTCACTGCCGCTGTCGGCTTTGTGGTCAACGTAGGTGCTGGATGCACTTGGACGCTTCTGCCACCTAACGCGTTCGCATTTATTGCTACAGCTTAGCGCCTAATAAAGTTTTTAAATCAGATATATTTTTATTTACATACCACACGTTTTACTTACGGCTTTGTGAAGTCAGCACGAGACATAAACAGATTGAAAAAGTATAGAAATTATAAAAGAAAAATCAAAGCATCCATCCAACTGGCCGTCGGATAGCTCGTATGTCCTCTGATGTCTCTTATTTTTGAGGTATTAGCATGAAACTGGATACTTTTTAGTATCGATCAATGATCTGTTTATCTTTTATAGTGTCGCATACTTTCGGAAAGAACTCATAAATAATTGTAAATATCTTTTTTACTTTTTTTATTTTTCAACTCTGCTACTTTCCATATCATAAAAAAATATGAGTGCAAATATTTAATAAATCCTTTGCTGAATACTTTTCAATACTGAGAACAAGTATCGATTCATTTACTCACATTCACTCACTAAGTGCTGGGCACCTTTTGATGCTGAGTGCAATTCGTTACTAAATATATACTTTTTGAATCTGAGTACACATATCAATTCGTTACTCAGTCGGTCAGTAATTTTTGATAAAGAGATCAAATTCTGATACTTTTTGTCTTTTTGAAACTGTGTACAACTCGTTATTAAGTATTCGACTCGTTATTGAGTATTTTTTATTAAAGAGTACAAATGTAATTATTGGTACTGAGTATTTTTCGATACTGGATTTTTTCGAAACTGGGTACCAACTTCGCTATTGAGCACAAATTTCATTCATTTAAAAAGGATCTTTTTTTTTCATTGACTTAATTTGAATACTAAATACCTTTCGGAAATAAGTTCAAGCCACAATTCGTTACTAAGTACCTTGCAATACTGAGTACTCGTAATGACTCAATTACAAATATTTTTAGATATTAGGTATAAGTTACAATTCATTACCGAGTATCTGGCACTGCAAAAGACAAGTAACGATTCTATATTAAGTACTTTTTGCTATTGATTACAAATATCGATTTAATACTTAATACTGAACACATTTCGATATCGAGTACACACAGTAATTCACTACTAAGTACGTTTCAAAACCGACTACACATAACGATTCGCTACTAAGTACTTTTCGTTAAAGAGTACAAATACAAATATCGATACTGAGTCCTTTTGCATATTGGTTACTTTTTGAAACTGGGTACGCGCTTTGATTCTGAGTATAAATGTCAGTTCTATACTTAATAGTTTTCGATACTGAGTTCAAATGCGATTCTTTACTGAATACCTTGTGATACTGATGATTCGGTTACTTTTTGGACTGACTACTTTTTGATACAGAATAAAGGTATCGATTCTATGTCGCATATTTTCCGATACCGGTTACAAGTAGCAATTCGACAATTAGTATTTTTCGATACAGAGTACTGTTTCTCCATCAAACTTTTTGATATAAAATACAAATATCGATATTGAAATCGAAATATTGAGTAAAACTACCTATACTGCTTTCGTTTGAGTACTCAAAATCAAAACTTTGAAGAATCGAGTACTTATTTCTTTAAGTCTTTATGCTGCTTAAAATTTGTATAAATATATTTGACAACCCACAATAAGTGCTAATAGGAAAAAGGTGCATATATGGTCTGTAGATCTTTAGCTGATGTCTTCTTCCGCGTGGTTTTCTGTTTGATTTAAAAAAATTAAATAAAATAAATTTAATTAAATTATGAAAAACTTCAAGATTTATACAGCAGGTCGTATTGAACGTGAACCATCCAGATTGATTTTTAAAGAATCATTGCCATCTCTGTTGTTCCTTGATAGCTCTACCCGGTTGTCAAGGAAAGATGCTCCTAGAAGGCACAAAGTCTTTTTTTAGAGTTCTCCAATAAAATGCAAACCACATCCGCTTTTTGTTTTTCTCCACAACTTTTCCCTCAAATACAATAAAAACAATTTAGTAGAGCACATCATAAAAAGTGTATTCAAACGAAACCAAAAATGTGTCTTATTTTTTATTTGTTTTCGGTTTGAAATCGCCAACAAAATCACATCCGGCTGCCGTAAAGCAACCAAAAATGATAACATCAACAGAAATGCCATAAAAATAAAATCGAAAAAAGTGAAATGTGCACAGAAGAAACACACAGAAAGCGCAGACGGCAACAAAACCGCACTTTAACAAGCAAACCGAGCAACAGACACACACATTTTCCTGGGCACTTATCTGTCCGCAAACCGCACATAGCACATAGACGCCGCCCAATCAGCGGACTCGCCAAAGCTATTAAAATGCAACGATTGTGATTTTCACGGCGAGCGGCGCAGTGCATTTCGGCTCAGTGCAGCGCATTTAATAAAATCCTCCAACGAGAGCTAACAAATTGTTTATTTAAGTATTATTGCTGCAAAAAGAGCACAACAACAACAACAACAACTAATACAGTGGCAGCAATAAAATAAGCAGCAAATAAAAGCAACAACAGTGTGGCAGTGTGACCATACAAAAATGAAGAGAGTGAAACAGAGATGAGGAGAGGAGCCGTAAGATGTTGCAGGCACACTTTGGCATTCGCCATGTCGATGTATGCCTTCAGGTGGCACCGAGGAGTGGGTAATGCGTCAGCTATACATACACCCATTCGTACATACATACATACATATGTACGAATGTGCGTATGAATAATTCTTTTTTTTTAGTACACTTAATCCTCACTTTGCGCGTTTTGACGGGACCAGACCAAACCCGCGTAAAAAAGTAAACTTTTGGAAAAAAAATTAATTAAAATTAAAAATTTTCATATAATTTCTCTATCTCGTACCATTAAAAAATGCCATAAGTTAAAAGCTTTTTAGGTATATTTAAAATAAAAAATTCATTTTAATGCTGTTTTACAACATATTTGAGAAAATCACATAAATTCATTGCAGCAAGAAACTTTGAGATATAAGGAAAATTGAGATATAAGGAAATCATACAATACAAAAATTGCTTTGTAATTTTTAATTCTTAAAATAATCGATCATGAAACGTTGAGACGTTTTTCCTTTTAAGTCTTCATAAATATTGCGGTTGCCTTCCATTAACATTTGATGATTATGACAAAATATTGTAGAGCGTTCTTCATCGAGATAATTTTTCAAATTTCTTTTAGCTTTTTCTTCCTTTTTAATAGCAACGGTGTTGTATTTTACAGTATGTGAGTAGATGCGTTCTCAACAATTTTTAAATTATATTTTTTTAAAATTAAAAAAACCGCATAAAAAGGTAATTGGGAGATGTTTGAAAAATTCGCGTAGATAAAAACCCACAAAAAAAAAATGGCGCAAAGTGAGGATTAAGTGTACATACTCGTACATCGGCGTTGGTGTGCTTGAGGCTTGAGTTTGTCTGTCTGCCCGTCGTAATGATAATTTGGTTCTGTTAGTTGGATTAAATTCTATAAAGTTTGTTTCGTTCGTTATGTAACGAATGAGATGACAAATGTCGATCTTATATGAATGGATGAATATTCAATTGAAGAGAGGTTAACGATCAAATTCAGATCAATTTAATCAAATTATAAGGATCGATTAATGGTTCAAAAGAAGAGATATGCACGATTTGGATAGAGTAAAAGGATTATGTTCAACACTTACCGTATGTAACGAATGAGAATGATTATTGCTCTGCCTATATGAATGGATGAAGATTCATTTGGAGTTCGCAATCAAATTCGGATCAATTGAATGAATAAAGATGAATATTTAATTGAATCAACTTATCCCTCTACTGCCCCATACGGCCTTAAGGCACGGTCCACAAAAACCTAGAAAAGTCCACATAAAGATTAATTTTTTTTAATGCAATTTTTAGGGCATGTTTTAGATAAATTAAGTTGTCATTTCTTTAATGTTGCACGGCTGTAAGTATCACATGTTTCCCAATATTATCAGTTGAAAGTTGAACTTCGTGGAAATTAGTAGAAATAATTATTTCGTGAAAAGTAAAGAAAAGAAAAAATTATTAAAAATACTTTTCGTTAAAAGATTAAAACAAGAAAATTATGAATGAGTACCTTGTAATGTAATTTATTGATTTCAAGTGTTTTATAGAGAAAAACACGGATTTACAGTAACTTTTTCGGCATGGGAATGCAGACTGCCTTTAGGCAGCATCAGCATTTAATGCATTTGGTCACTAAGGTACACTTGTATGTGGTTTCCGTTTTATAGATATCAATCGGCATTTAAAAAAAAATTGTCGGTTTTATGGGACAAAGAAGTACAGGAAGTTTTAGAAAACTTGGATTTCGATGTTTTCGAAGAAACTGATGAAGAAACTGATAAAGAAAATGATGAAGAAACTAATGAAGAAACCGTTAATGAAGTGTTAGCTATGTTAGATTCAAAGTTCAAAATAGGAAATTTAGTTAAAAGGAGACATTTTTCCTCTTTCATTTGATACCCATATCTTCATCATTGCAGAACGGAAAATATTTCAAAAAATATTTGAAATATGTATGTCCTTAACTGACAGAACTACGCCAGGATATTATGAATCACCTCTAGTTTCACGTCTATATCAACATTTGGATGGGTCTCGGCAAAAATGTTTTTTTTTGTCGCACGGTGTTATAAATGTAAAGTTGGTGTTCACTCAGTGCTTCATAACTTTATCATTTTTCTTTCGATTCTATTGATATTAGGCTTCATATTTTCTCAAATAATATATTTTCCATCTTAGATTTTAAAACTAGAGCAGATATTTTATTTTATCCATAAAAAAATCATTCAAAAATTTATGATATTTAAAATGGTCGAAAAATTCACTTTTTTACAACTTTCACCGTGAGTAACTTCCCCAAATCTCATCTGATTTGGGCAATCTATATATTGCTGGAAAGGCTAAGGTATTATCTTCTGACCGCCGGGCAGCTTGTGTTAGTTAGTCGGATTCGTTTACGAGATATGTGCTCATAACTGAAACAATAGGAAAAAACTGTTTTTTCGAAGATTTTTCAAAAACGGTTTTTAAAAAAATTTTTTGATATTCAGTCTCATGTTCAACGGCCCAAAGTTAGTCTACAAAACACTTTTATTTTTAGGATCATTTTTCGTATCGAGTAGTGTAATCAATAAAACATGGAACTGTTCATCAGTTAAATTTTTTAGCTTATGTGCCCAGTACGGCCTTAAGGCACGCTAGTTTGTATAGGTTTCACGCCCACACAGAAGCAAATTTTTAAATTTTAAACATTTTCCCTTCTTATATGATTCTAAAACTACATGGTGAACAATTTTTCGACTTACAAAAAAATTGGGGCAGTAGAGGGTTATGATGAATGAATGAAGATGAATATTCGGTTGAAGAGAGTTTAACGATCAAATTCGGATCAATTAGACCAACTTATAACGCGATTAATGATTCAAACGAAGATATTTTGACTATGTGATCTAAGTGAAGTTATTCGTGATAAATCAACCGATCAACTTCGCTTCAAATGGATCATAATTTGATATCTATTTGGATCATAATTTGATATAATGTTGTTCAACAGTAATAGGAATGCCGAATGAATGGCTTTAATAAATAGTTTAATATTTCAAAAGAAGAGATATTCCCGGCATGGAAAGTGTAAAAGGATTTGGTTCTGTTATTTGGATCAAATCCTACAAAGTTTTGTCATGACAAACATTATATAACGAAAGAGAATGACAAATGTTGAGCTTACAAGAATGGATGAATGTTCAACGTCATTCAACGTTCAAATACGGATCAATTGCATCAAATACAGGTCTCCCAGGAAAATTCCGCGTTATGTGATTCGCGTTATAGAAGACTTAACTTTCATATAAATGTTAGGGTTATGTTCCAATAAGCTTTTTCCAAAATAAAATAGGTACTAAATTAAAGATGTATGTACATTCCAACTCAAAATAAAAACTCATACTTTATTAAAAAAATGAAAAAACATAATGAAAAATAAAACTGTTTTTTTTAAATCGCGTTATATCGAAAACGCGTTGTAGAAGTACCGCGCTATACGAGGGAGATCTGTACTATAAAGTGTGTTCAACACTTGCTTTAATAACACAGTACAACAATTTTTTGAAATCATAAAAATTGTTTATTTTATTGAGAGGGGACTTCTTGTTTGGAGAACACCTGAACTATTTTTTAATGGAAAATATTTATTTTTTTTAATATTCAACATTTTTCTCAACATCTGAAGCAGAGCTTGCAATTTATGAAAAAAGGCTTAAATTAAGGTTTCGTGCTTAAGGCTTTTTATTTTTTTTGGGAGAAGTTTTGAGAAAGTTTTGGTGTTTGTAGACCCCCCATATTTTTTAATGGGGAATATTTTCCCAAAAGACAATATGGTATTTTTTCAATATTTTACTCAATACAAGCTTTTTATGGAAAATTTTTCCGAGAAACATGAAGAAGGGGCGAAGGAAAGGGGGAGGGGGGTTCATGTGTACAAAAAAAATATTCACACTTTTAATGCAAACAACTTTGTTTTAGATCTCAAAGCTCTAGGTCTTCAAGTATTTATACTTTACGTGTAAAAGTCTATAGGGACCCTTTAACCTTCATGTGCAAATTACAGAGAACTCAGACGTGCTGGACTATTACTTTGTTGAGCAAAAATCATCAGTATGACGTCCTCTTTCAGAAATATACGGTCGTTACTCTGTTGCAGAAATGCTGTTGCACAGTGTAATTAACCCTCTAGTACCCAAGTTTTTAATCTTGTTGAAAAAATTACCAGTGATAGTTTTGTGGTGGAGAAGCAATGTTTGTTCGGGGAAAAAAATTGCATGTCAATAGGAGGCGTGATAGAGGGTGTAGAAAGTAGTAGGCCTACAGGCCTGCTTGGGAAACAAAGCCACAACAAATTCCATATGAAAATTTTTTTTTTTTAATTAATTTAAATTTTAAATTTTTTTTAAATATATGTTAACATAAATAACGGGTAACAGTTTCAGTTCTGCGTGCAATTGACAATAAATTAAAAGGGGTGGGGGTAAGGCCAGTGGTAGTGTGTGGTGGGGTAGTTTATACACTGCTTTTAGGGGGTTTATAAACTAGGAAAACTAAAAAAATCGGTATAGGTATATACAAGGTGCAACCCAAAGTAAACAGGTCTTTTATAAAATAAAGAAAACGGATGATTATTTTTGTATAATTCTTTTTATTTATTCAAAATACTCTCCTTCTGCTTCGATACAACGTTTTGCACGGTCCAAAAGCATTTGGAATGAGTGTTTTAGGTCATCGGCCGGCATCGCCTTCAGAATGTTGGTACAAGCCTTTTGGATGTCCTCAACGTCCTTATAACGGTTTCCTTTCATCGGCAAATGCAACTGACCGAATAAGTAGAAGTCACAGGGAGCCATATCAGGCGAATACGGTGAATGATTGATGGTAAAAATGCGATTTTTGGTCAAATAATCGGTCGTAACTAGGGCTCTGTGAGCCGGTGCATTATCATGCAATAAACGCCAACTTCCTTCCTCGCGATATTCTGGCCGAATACGACGAATGCGATGCACCAAACGCTTCAAAACTTCAACATAAAACAAAGCGTTAATTGTTTTTCCCGGTGGAACAAACTCTCGATGAATTATTCCCTTTGAATCGTAGAAACAAATGAGATGAGTTTTGATTTTTGACTTCTCACGGCGGGTTTTTTTCGGATTTGGCTCATCTGGGTGCTTCCATTCGGCACTTTGACGCTTTGTTTCGGGATCATATTGAAAGCACCACGTTTCGTCACCGGTTACGATGTTGAACAAGAAATTTGGATCACGTCTGGCTTCCCGAACGATGTCTTTTGCGTGCTCAATTCTCTGCGCTTTTTGGTCGCCGGTTAAAGTGTGCGGAATGAAGCGAGAACACACTTTACGGAGACCCAAATGTTCGGTTAAAATGCGATCAATTGATGTTTTGGAGATGTTCAATTCCATTTCCATCAATTCCAATGATGATTTTGGCTGCATTTTGATAAAATCACGCACAGTTTTGATGGCATCGTCAGTAATCACAAATTTCGACTGGCCGACGTGTTCGTCGTCATTCAAGTCTTCACGACCATTCTTGAATCGATTCAACCACTCATTAACACGGCCACGGGATAAACAATCATCACCATAAACTTGCTTTAACAATTTAAACGTTTCGGTAAAAGTTTTACCAAGTTTAAAACAGAACTTAATATTAGCTCTTTGTTCGATCGACATTCTCGTACCAAAGTTAAAAACATACTGTCACATTGAGCGGGATATTTCGGCGTCTACTAGACCAAATGTCATGAAATTTAGACAGTATGTGAATGAAAGATGTACCTTTCCAACGCATGTCCTCACACATAGATGGCGCCACCAGAAACGTCCCTATTGCAAAAGTCCTGTATATATTTGCGGTTCTTATTTTTTTTAATGCTTTATTATCTTTTCACACCGATGCACAGTGATTCGACTCCATACAAGGTTAGGTTAGGTTAGGTTGAGGTGGCTGTCTCTGTATGAGACACACTTAGGCCTCTTAATGGGCCCGTTGTGATACCACAGATTCCACCCGTTTGAAATGTGTATGCAACACTGTTTTTTCAACAATAGATACACCACACATTTCAAACGGATGGGGAAAGGGAGGGGAGCGGACCTACAATTAACGCCGAATCCGAACGGCGATGGGCAGTTTTTCTTTCACACTTGGAGGTTTTACCATTGCCTGCCAAGAGCGCACTTGTGCGATTCTTGTAATTCTCATTCCCTTCATGTGGATAGCGACAGAAGTAGATGAGTGTTTTTTCCAGCCCAAGCCAGGAATCGAACCCGGGGCGCTCGGTATGAGAAGCCAGCGCGCTACCCGCTGAGCTATCGAGGCCGACTCCATACAACCGCGGGACAAAATTAGAAGCAGTGGTCCGTTCTTCATAAAATTTGGTATACTAGTTAATCATGGTCTGCTGAATTGAAATCTCCATTTGGTTTTTCTTAAACTGTTGTAGTTTGGCAATGCATGAGGCTTAATTTTCCAAATTTCGTCATTTTTGGAAAGCTATAGCACCAAATGTGTTGGCTAGATTTTTCAGATTTTACATTTAATCGGTAACGTCAACATTGATTATTCCAAAGAGTAACAGAAATTGTATCGGGACGCTCTGGTTTTGCAATAAAAACGATAATAATAGATGTATGTTTTGCTTTTTTGCTGATTTTATCATTTTTCGTGCTAATTGCATACTTTTAGGCATAAATAAAATAAATTTTGTCGAAAAATACGTGTTTAGACCACTTTTCAAATTGAATTATTTTCTGAGATCGGAAGATATCGGAGGATATAATTACATTATCCGACAAAGAAAGAATGCTTCTTAAAATAAAAAAAAATCCAGGAACATACTTTCACATACTTTTTAGATATTTTCGACTAAGTTTTGCCAATTTTCAGATTTTTAACTTAGAAAAATATTTTGAATTAAAAGTCAAGCAAAAGCCTACGCTTTGCAAATTTTGAGAAAACGTTAAAAGCGAAAATGGCCACATCATTTCTTATTCTATATTGAAAGTTTAAGTAACTTCGTGCTAACCAATTATTTTTAAAATTTTTTGTACTCAATAGTCTAAAAAACAGAAAATATGAGTTTCAATTTTTTTGTGAAAAAAGTTTCAACTTTGAGCCGCTTTTGCACATACACTAATTTTTTTTTTTTCACAGATTTTTTGGGGTTTTCTTAGTGAGAGTTTTTTCTTTCAAATGACATCAAAACCGTTAAATTCTGAGACCATAAATTTTTTGAATTTTGTCTATGGAACGAATCACTGTGCGATGTCGATAAATCTACTCTATGAAATAAAGGACTAGGACTAGGACTAGGAGACTAGTTCTCTCATCTACCCCCACGGACTACGCCATAGTATAAATTTTTGCAGTGACATGATCTCTCTTACATTGCGGTGTATCAAAATTTCGGTTCAAATAGAAAAATAATGCTTAAATAGCGAAAAAATATCATCAATAACCGTAAATTATTTACGCTTTTCATCCCAAGCAGGCCTACAGACACTCCAGGGTTTAGGTTAGGTAGCAGGAGTGTAACAACTTTTTTCCATAATTTTTTTTATTTTCTCAAAGAACACATTAACAGCTACTCATAAATAATTTTTTTAGTTTTATTGAGGCTCACAATTTATTTAAAACAATTTTTGTTTCTCACACAATTTCACGAGCCAAGAGTTTTTGGTTCTATTGTATGAACTCCTTGAAAGATTCTTCAATACCTTTGGTGACTTATGAGACCGTTAAGTTGAGGTTTTATCACGCATTCCTCTGACTGCATATTTATAAATGCATTTCACTAACCACAAAGTCATCGTATCAATCATCTTGTGTCTGTCTTCATTTTGCTCGTTTAACCCTTGAATGAATTTGGTTATTGTATTCATGTGATTCCCAATTCTTCAGCAAACCTCATCAATGCTGATCATTATTTGGATTTCCTAAATAAATATTGAATTTTCATAAATACTCAAACCAAAAGGAGAAAATGAGGAAAACACGATTTTGCATTTGACCTCGTTTGGTTGGCACTATCAATGCTTTGGCTTTGTTGTTGTTGTTGTTGTTGCCATTGGCTGACTAAATTATGCCGAAGATGCGCTGAAAGATGTCGACAACGCTTCACAATATGTAAATGTGTGTTTGTGTGCCTATGGGGGCCAACAGTAGCAGCGGTTTTACAAATGCAGCCACTTTACATATGTAGGCAGTAAACATATTCAGCCGGAACGAGGGCAATCGAGGTGGCGTGCTGGCGGCGGCCGCAATGTTTACAACAAATGCCACACGCCGCATGCGGCATGGCCAATGTTCTTCTTCATGAGTAATCAACACAGCATGCGAAGCTCTCAAAATGCCGGCAAATACGACGGGCCAACGCTAATGGCTGAGCGCGTTCGTGTTCGTGTGGTGTCGACATGCGGCGGCGGCGTTGCAGTGCGCATGAGCAGCGGACCAACAACGAGAATCAACAAACAGCATCAATGCAATTCTTGCAGAACAACAACACAACTGCCAAAATGTTTATATGTATTGATTTTTGAGGCGATTTTGTTGTTGCTATTTGGGTTTTGCCGGCAATCGGAATGCGCCTGCGCAATGCTTGTCTCGAGCTTTGGCTGCAAGCCGACCGCTGCAGCTTCGTTTAAATGTGTCTAATAACAACAATAAGCATCAAACATTTCGCTTGTTTTGTTATGTTGAGTTATGTTATGAAAAGTTAGGTTAGGTCGATTTTGAATGTTTTCTCAAGTGAAAAGCGAAAACTTAAAGTTTCGTTTGTCCGTTTTCTGAAATTTTCCGAAATTTAATAAAACTTAAAACGCTAGAAAAATACTGAAAAACACTTACTCTGCCTACGTCCATTTACAGTTTTGTTATGCTATAAAAAGTTTGGTTAGGTCGATTTTGAATCAGGGACCGTAAAAGTAATAAGTTTTATTTTAAAAATCAATGTTTCAGAATTATTTTTTTACTTTTATTTAATTTAAAAAAAATTTCAATTTAAAAATTTTAAAATCTTAAAAATTTTAAAAATTTCAAAAATCATATAATAACAATTATTATTGATTTTTTTCTTATTAGTCCACAAATAATAGTTTTTTCGGTTTTTAGTTTAGTTGTCCTATAATAATAATTATTGATGACAATGATCAATTGATTGATAAATAAAAGTCACTGAATGATTTTTATTGATGACTAAAAAAATAAAATTTACTGACTGATTTTTATTGATGACTTTTTTTAAATAAAAATTCCTTCATAGTAATTTTTTTCAAATAAAGTTTTCATAAATAACTGTTATTTCCGATCCCTGTTTTGAATGTTTTTGCTGAAAAGATATCAAATAAAAAGCGGAAACTTCATGTTTTATTGGCCATTTTCTAAAATCTTCAGATATTTATAAAAACTTAAAATGCTAGAAAAACACTGTACAACATTTTCTCTGCCCTCAACAGTTTTGTTATGCTATAAAAAGTTAGGTTAGTTCGAATTTAAATGTTTGGGCTGAGGGATGCAAAGTCTTCTGGTTTTGTAGGCCATTTTCTGAAAACTTCAGGGATTTATAAAAACTTAAATCGCTAGAAAAATACTCAACAACACTTTCGTCCGCTTCAACAGCTCGTACATTATAGTTACGTTAGGTCCGTTTATGTTACGTAAGGACATTCAAAGTTAGTTTATGTCACTAAGAGTGAAAAGGGAAAAACTTAACGTTTCGTTGGTTATTTTGTAAAATCTTTAGGGATTTATAAAAATTTTAAACGCTAGAAAAACACTGTCAAGACTTTCATCGCATTTAAAAGCTCGTGCATTAAAGTTAGGTTAGGTGAGCTTATGTTACAGAAGTTTATATATCTTTGCTACTATGTAACCATGTTGCCATAGCTCAGTGATTAGTGTCTAAGATCGCCGGTCAAATGATTGTGGTTCGATTTCCTGTTCAGTCGACAATAAATATAGTGAATCGAAAAAAAAGGTTTATTATTCTATAGATTCAAGTACAAAGTTCTGTTCAATATAGACTTTAATCAACTTTCCATTACTTCTAGTTTGCTCCTAAGGGGGTCAAATGTGAGACTGACCGTTGATTGAAGACCCAGGTGTACAAAAAGTTACATGTTATCATATGGTAACAAGATAGCAAATGAGTTAAGAAGGCTTCATTTTGTCAGTACTACTTGAAAGGAAGACTCGCGTCTGAACATCATCTCTACATCTGATCCCGTCTAGACCACAGCCAACGCAGCGAGGCTTTAAGTTTTATAGAGCTACAGGTTTCTGAAACATTTCCCACCCGCAGTAGTTTCACATTAGATTGAACAAGGAATCAAGTAATCAAAATGACTCCATTGACCAAAATTACTCTTTTTTAGTGTTAGTGGACGTAAGCCACTCTTAGTGAAACGACTTATGTAGAGAAATGATGATAACTGCTGGCGATACTTCATATGTCTTTGAACATGTCTGCGATAGAAAGATTCAATTGGAGAAGGAACCAAATGAAGAAGGCGAGGCGCCTGGAGAATATAAATGGATGAACTGCCGATAGAACTACGTATGTCCTTCGTATAGATAACGAAGCAAGTCAATTTGTGAAAGAACGAGGAAGACCATGTTTGCGATAGAAAGATCCAATCGGAGAAAAATAACCAGATGAAGAAGGCGAGGTGCCTGCAGACAATAAATGGATGATGATTCACATCTGGAAGTAGTACTTCGTATGTCCTTCGTATAGAAAACGAAGCAAGTCAGTGTGTGACAGAAAGAGGAAGACCAATTTGAAGACCTGTCAAAGTGGAAACAAATCGTCGCCTGAGAAAACGATTATCGTATGTGCTATGAAATTCAATAGAACATACGACATTCGTTTTCTGCAGCGACGAAATGAAGCGCATGCAAAACTTTCTGGTACCTGAAGACAACTGTTGAAACAGATCGAAATGTGGTAACAGATAGCAATTCGATCCGCTACAAAGCATACCCGACCCAAGATGCAATAACCCTTTGCCTGCCCAAAGAAAATTTCAAATTTCGACGTTGTTATTCTCGCCGCAACCAATTTTCACCCGATTCTATAACAAACTGAAAATGCAACGCTTTACATCTTCACCGCAGATTCAACAGTATTAGACACTACACGAGTGTGTGCGAATTTGTTCTCGTGTTTAGAAAGTTTGTCGGCGCTTTTCGTTAGCCGCTTTAAATGGGCAAACTTCCGCGGCATTTGGTGCGTTTTGTTGCCGAATTGAATTTTGTGAAATTTTCATGACGAAACGTGCGCAACGCTGCATCCCACACACAAACACTCATTTCATACATACATACATACATACACACATATATATATATATCTGGTATGTGGCATGCACAATGGTCGGTGTCGGTGCAGTGCACGTTGCATATTAATAGGCAAAGTGCAAAGGCGAATTGAACGCGCATGAGAACGTGTGGGGGCCAAAGCATTCGCTGGTTCACCTGATGTTGCTGCTGCAGCTGCAACGCGGTCGTTTCGCATTTAGCCAGTAAACGGTGTTGGTGAAAGCGTCCACTGGTTGGTGTTGCCTATGTTCTGATGAGGAACAAGACGCGTATGGGTCTTGAGCCGCCGTGACTCAGTGATAAGTGTATTGAGGGGGGTTCGAGCTACGAACATCGTCAGAGCTTAAGTTTCAAAAACAAAGTACTAACAAAAGTGTTAACTATCACTCAAAAAAAGTTATCTATTGAAGAGGCCATACTGAACCCATTACAACACCACAAAACAAACAGTGAACCCGTTATTCGGCTATCGGAAACCATTAGTATCCAATATAGAGTGAGCAATATCAGTGCGCGGGGCTTCGGTACAACTTTTGAGCCGAATACAATTCGAAACCATATTTTGTACCAGCAATTTTTGTGTTTGAGGGTCTGAACCCCCAAAACCCTTCTGTGTACGCCACTGAATACAGCCAATATTGAGCGCCAATATGAGTATATTACAAACATGCCGAGAGAGTCTCTTGAGAAGGGAAGACTCCGAGTACAAACAGCAAGTATGCCCCGAAAAGGGGCATCGCAACAAAATTTGCAGCAAGAAAAAAAGCTCCAAGACAGGGTGCCGCACAGAATGGTGTTTCAAGGAAAAATCCCGCAGGACAGGTACTTCACCAAACAGTGCCCCAAGAGTGCTTGAAGGTATGGTACTTTAGTGTCCTAAGAAAAAGCGCTGCGTGAAAGATGCTTCTAAAAAGAGCGCCTCGAGAAAGGGTATCCCAAAGAAGAGTGTCGCGAGTACCTTAGTGTCCTAAGGAAAGGCCCTGCAAGAAAGGTTCTTCTACAAAGAGTGCCCCGAGGAAGGGTATCCCAAAGAACAGTGTCCCGAGTACCTTAGTGTCCTAAGGAAAGGCGCCGCGAGAAGATGCTTCTACAAAGAGCGCCTCGAGGAAGGGTATCCCAAAGAACAGTGTCCCGAGTATCTTAGTGTCCTAAGGAAAGGCGCCGCGAGAAGATGCTTCTACAAAGAGCGCCTCGAGGAAGGGTAGCCCAAAGAAGAGTGTCCCGAGTACCTTAGTGCCCTAAGGAAAAGCGCCGCGAGCAAGATGCTTCTACAAAGAGCGCCTCGAGGAAGGGTATCCCAAAGAAGAGTGTCCCGAGTACCTTAGTGTCCTTAGAAAAAGCTCCGCGAGAAGATGCTGCTACAAAGAGCGCCTCGAGGAAGGGTATCCCAAAGAAGAGTGCGCGAGACAGATGTTTCTTTATACTTCTTCAGCTCCTCAGCTGCAAAGCATTGTGTTCCAAGAGTATTGCAAGAGCGATGCTCCTACCAGCAGTGCCCCATTAGTGCTTGGAGGAATTGTGTCGCATAAAATAATATTCCGAGAAATGGTATCCCAAGGAAAAGTGTCGTGAGAACAATATCTGTCAAAGACTTCCCAAATAGTGTTTGAAAGATGGGTTCTGCGTAGAAGGTTGTTGTAACGAAGGCTACTAGGAAGGATATTTCGAGAAAGACTACCCAGGCAAACGTGCGTTGAAGAAGGGTGTCCCAAGGAAGGATGTTGTGAAGCAGGTGCTTCTACAAAGAAGGCCACAAGATTGCTTGAAGTAAGGGTGCCGCATAGAAGAATGTGGAACATTCAGGGAACACAGGGAGAAAATAGGTCTTTAGGATAAGAAGGTTTTTTTTTTTAAAGAGTGTTTCAAAGAAGGAAGTATGTTTGAAGGGAGAATGCCCAATGGAATATGGACTTTCAAGCTACCTCTTTTGTACATATTGTGTTGGCATCTAAGTCATGGACCTAATCAATAAATATATCTGGTATTTACCTCTCAAAGAAAATCGTTCAAAAAATTTGCCTTATAAGTGTGGAAAGGCAAAAACCAATCTCAAAGAAACCTATGAATACTGGTTTGGATTGTATCGCTAAAACGAGAGAGTTTGGTAGGTAGGGAAGAAGGGTTTGAGAGTTTGGGTTTTATGAATAGGTTTAGTGGATCGAAACCGTTTCAACCAATACTAAAAGAACCAACTTTGATTTTGTGAGGTCTTGTTTGATAGTACAAAAACAGAAGCTCACAAATCTTCCAAGCGAAATCGGCCATAAAATGCGCATCCCGTCTATTCGTCTTCAGTTTTCAGAAAGTTCGGTCTTAGTCCCCAATGTGACTGGCATGCCAATTATACATTTGTACTATGTACTCGTACATATGTATGAACAAATATGTAGATTTGTGGATGTTTGCGGCTGTAACTGTTTTTTTATTGTTGTAGTGCAGACAACGTGTAAATTTGCCGGCTGACTCATTGCGACTGCAACTGCATTGACAATTTGCACGTCAGCTGCCAGTACCAGTTGCAAATGGCCCTTGCCATTGTTGTTGTTGGCGATTTTGGGTGAAATCATGTGGGTTCGTGAGTTCCTGTTGTTGTGTGCAACAATAAATTTGAATGCAACAAGAGTGCGCATAGCGCGCTGCGCCCGCGCTTAGCAACTCAGCGCCGCCCAACAAAACCGTACAAACGCAGCCTTTGAACAACAACAACAACAACAACAATAGTTCTGTACTGTAGTGACAAAACAATTGGAGGCGTATTGCGAGCACATACAAATTATGCAGAAATGTGAGTACCGGGGCCTGTGTGTATATGTGTGTTTGTGTGTAGGTGTTGGTGTTGCCAGATGTTACATTTCAGCCGCGTCGTTTTGTGTTTAATTGGAAAAATTCTTCACTGGGAAAAAATTTGAAATGTTTCTATTTAAATTTTATTGAAGTTACCAATTTTGATTAAATATTGTTATGATATTTATGTGCGTATGTGTGTACCTCCATGCCCCACGTTGGGCGCCATTTCTGTTATGTGCATGCGTGTGTCGATCCTATGTGGCATGCCCCACGTTGGTAGCGACCCCACGATGGCTCCACTTTCTGTTATATGCAGATCGGTATGTACATCTGGCCTCACGTTGAGCGCTAAGTTCGGTCCTATGTACATAGGTGTTGGTTTCCGCCCTTTTGTTTCTGCTGCCGCTGCACCTCCACAGTCCTTGTGGCAGGTCACCACTAGTCGTCCTCTTGTTGCATGTATGCCGACACCCTACCTTCGGCCGGTGAGCACGAGTATGTCTACGGGGCCAGCGGGTTTGTTGTACGCGTGCACCTGGCTTTGGTCATCCCGTAGCTGTAGCTGGCGTGGGTTCAAGTCCAACAAATCCGCTCAGTAGCCATGCCGCCTCACCTACAGCCATTCGGAGCTACACCAACCAACTTCGCAACGACGACCTAGCAGCCTACACTCGGTCAGCATAGGTTTTATGTACCCAGAAAAATCATAACAAACAAATACCTACACACATAAACTAACATACAATTAATTTATGTACACGCTTTAACTCCTGACATAACGGACGGACATGGTAGCAAGTACCCTTGCTGCTGTTGTTACACTTTCCTCAGCATCACCGAATTCAGTGGGATGCTCTGAACCCGCCCTACCTTTGTCTCCTAAGATGGAATTCGGGAACCCAATGAGAAAATTAACCCTCCTTACCCCACTTCAGTGACAGACCAAACATTTTTTTCTACTTAAACTTGCATCATAACAATTTTTATTCCATAATCTTAATCTAATACAAACTCAAAATTCTTAATTTAATTTTCAAACTATATCGCATGTTCAAATTTTAGCTGCAATTATGTATATATTATATATTATAAATAAAAAAAATAGTAACAAAAAAAATAACTTAGCAATGAAATTAATTCATGAAAAAAAAAAAAACCCAATTACATTTACTTAGGAAATTACGTTTTTCTTCAACTTAGTCAAATATTTTTATAAAAAAAAATTAACCAAAATTTCATAAAAAAAAATATTTTCATAATCAAATAAAAAAATGTACTTTTTCTGTCTCAAATTTTCCCTTCCAATTTAATAAATTTTCCAATCATCTTTTAAAATAAAAAAATCCTTTTTATTTCACAAAATTTTTCTTTCTTATTTTTACTGATTTTCATAATTTTTCGCAACTTTTATTTTATTATTATTTTTTTTTTTTTTGTAACATTATCCCTTTTATTTTATTTTATTTTATTTTATTTTTTTTTTCTTATTAAATAAACGCACGAAAACCCATATAGGTATATAAAAATATATCAAAGTTTCAAATATGTTAAAGTTCACTCACGATTTTTCTCGCTCCATCGATGCGTTGGGCCCAGCGACATGATGCGCGTTTCAGGAACTTGTTGCTATATTAATTTTTGCGGAAAGAAAATGTATTAAGGTGTACGTGCGTTTCCCCGGTATAACCCAATGAATTTATTTTATATATTTTTTTTTTCACTTCTACCGATTTATCTTTTTCTTTAATTCGCTTAAAAAACCCATTATTATCTTCTTCCCCTTTATTTTCCTCTTTTGCAAAATTTGTCGTTAACGTAAGTTTACGTAAGGTAACTTTAGGTTTTAGTTATAATTTCGTATTACGTAAAAAACCCATTTTAAACATAAAATAGTAAGAAGAAATACCCTTTTCGTCAACATTTTCATTTTTTTTTACTATTATTTTTTTTTTTTTTTAGTATAGGTTAGGTAATAGCAAATTTAATTTAAAAAAAAATTTTAGAAAAATAAGAAATATGACGCACATATTTTAAAAATAATTTTAAGTAGTTTTTATTATAAAGAAAAAAAACATAAATCAGCAACACTTCTGGAACCTTCTGGCAGGATTATCGCAGCTTCTGCGGACTCCAACGATGACCGGTCCTTCGGCATTCTTCACAGCATACCCCCGGACAGCAGCAGTATTCCTTTTTAGCACTCAATTTCCGTCGATTTTGCACCCATAGTTTTTGGAACAGTTTAGTCCTAACTTAGCGTAGTTTAATAAGTTTTGGCTAGCACAATTTTAATAGTTTGTTTTTAATAGCATTTTTGCACTTTGGCCGGATTCGAAATTGTTGCCTGTTTTTGCGTTTTGATGGCATGCTTCGGAAAAGTTTTTTAGCACAATTATTTTAGTAGCTTTTTAAACACTGGCCTGTTTTTTTTTTTTTGTTTAACATAGTCGGAGCCGTTCTTTTTGTTTTGACGTTCTGGCGTTTTGAATTTTTTTGGTGACGTGCTTCGAAAAGGTTTTAGCACATGAACCACATTGGTTTTGAAAACGTTTGCCTTGCGAACTTTTTTTTTTAAAAAAAAAGGAATAAAATGTTTTCACACAATTGATACGTGTGATTTGTTCGCCCACAAATAATGCCATTGTTTTGGCCACTTTGTCCACGCACTCCACACTTCTATTTTCGGCTGCGCAACTGTCTTATGCCACTATTGGGCAGCGCGAAATTTCAAAGGCCGCGACCGAACCGCCAATATCACCAAATTGCTATGCAAACTCCTCGGATTACTGATCTGCCCCGACTCATCAGCCACTCTCCTCCGCAACTAATCGTCGACTTATCAGCAACTACTCATCATGATCTTCCTGCGGCGGCCGCTTATAAAGGCAAATTTGGCAGCAACAGCGCATAATCGCCTGATCGCCCAACTTCCAGCGGATCACCCCACTTCTTTGCAGAAATGCGTCAAAGTTTGGTGCAATGGGGTGATCTTTACGTGGTTGGTGGAATGCAGCAGCCAGAACGGCAAAGACTTACACAGCTGCACGACACAACAACACCATGCTTGGAATGCAAGTGCCGGCAGCCGAAATGCATCCTACCAACACTTTGCGCAAGGTCATAAAGTGCTGTGCGGCCGAAGTGCACTACCACCGCCACACCCCACTATCTGCTGGATACGCAGATGCGATTTAAGAGCGCCGCGCTAGCGCAGTACGAACGTACAGCGAAAGAGAAGGCGCAAGTGCAGCGCGAAAGTTCTGCGCTCACCTTCGCTAGCGTGGGTGGCTCAGCACAACAACAACAACAACCATGCTGGCTGCTGAGTGTGCGTACGAACTCTAGCTAGCGCTCGCTTGTTCACTGCTGCACAAGTCTAGCTTGATAAGCGCTGGGCTGATTAGCGCTAGTAATTAGTGCAGTGCGTCGCATTAATTCGCGGCCCTGTTTTATGTATCACTATGTGCAGCCGAAGCCTTTATATGCAGCCCAGTACAATATGCATTTATTTATAATTGTAATTTCTATATAGTATTTCTATATAGTATATAGAAATTATTCATATAAAACATAAAGTAAAAAACTAAAAAAACTATAAACTTTAATATTAACCTTGTGGAAGAAAAAAATGATTTATTAAGTATATAAAATTTTTCACGAAACTACTTTAAATATTTCTTTAAAGTTTATTATTGTTTTCAAATTAATCACTAAATTACTTCAAATAATTTTGTTAAATTTTACTACTGTTTTCTTTTTTATTATTTTAAGCTATTTGTTAATAATACTTAGAATTATAATCAAAATATAATCACATACTATATATTAAACTGCAAATCATGTTTTAATTTTAAAGTTCTATGTAATATTATTTTATTTTTATCTCATTTTAAAATTATTTAAAATTATATTTACAACTTACTTATATTATTCATTTATAAATATTTTTTTTTTATAAATTGGAAATTATTTTTATCAAATGTTGTTTTCATGTGTACATATTTGAATTCATTTTAAATTATTTTTTTTAATTTAAAAATTTTTTAGCTTATAAAAATATTATTAATGACTTCAAATTTTTCAATAAGATACTTACAATTATAATCAAAATATATTATAATTACTCATTATTTATTTTAAACTCATTTTAAAATTAATTAAAATAATTTTTAATAACTTATATTACAAAATTTATTCATATTTTTTTATGTATTCGAAATTATTTATATCAAATATTTTTTTCATGTGTAAATGGTTACATTTTTTATTACTATACATTTGTATTTTATATTTTTTAATTTTAAATTTTTGTAGCTTATAAAAATATTGTTATTTACTTTGAATTATTTATTAACAATACCCAAAATTATAAAAATATTATTATTATGATTATTATTATTTACTTTAAGTTATTTATTAATAATACATAACATTATTTCTTTTATATCAGTTTTGCATGTTTTATCTTTTTTAATTTCTGTTTGATGACGAGTTCTTTTGTTACCGGCAGGAAAGCGATCAATAAAATTTGGTGAGGAGAGGGCGCGTCCAAGCGCAAAAGGAAGAAGTTGCTGTGCATTGATCAACGAACAAATAAGTAGTTTTATTTTTCTTTTTTTATACATTTTCAAATTCTTACATCTAGTTAAGCTTCTTTTAAATTTCGGTATTTTCGGATTATTCATTTGACATGTTTTTACATTTCGGAAATTAAGTTCAAGAAAAATGGTGGCCATGCGCTAATCCAAAATTGTGTTAATTATTTATTTATTAATTCTTTTTTTAAACATTTTTTTGTCTTTTTATGTTCCTAAAACAACTCACCTAAACTTTCAGAATTTCAGAAAAAAAATAACACAATACAATAAAAATTGAAAAATTAAAAATGAAATTAATTAAATAAAAAAGAATTAAGTTAAAATTAATATTAAAAAAATTTTTAAATAACATTAAAAAAGTTAAAAAATTTAAAATTAGAATTTTATAAAATTAATAAAATTTTATAATAATAATTTCAATGTTGTTATTTTATTTCATAAATATTAAAAAAACAAATTTTGCAAAATTTTATTTTTTCTTCTTTTTATACATTTGCAATTTCCTACATCCTCTTCTACATTTCGGTATATTATTCATTTGACATTTTTACATTGACAATTTTACATTTCGGAAATTTACTTCAGGAGAAAAGGTGACCAATGCGTTGACCAAAAAATGTTCTTAATTATTTTTTTGCTTTTAGACAAAAAATTGTTGTTGCTAAAAATATTTACCTGAACTTTCAGAATTTTGTTTTAACAACAATTTTACTTTTATAAAATTAATACAATTTTATAATAATAACTTCAATGTTTTTTATTAAAAATTTAAAAATTAAAAATTAAATTAATTAAATAAAAAAGGATTTAATTAAAATTAATATTAAAAAAATTTAAATATTTAAAATTTGAAATTGTAAAATTAATACAATTTTATAATAATAATTTCAATGTTGTTATTTTATTTCATAAATTTTTAAAAAACAAAATTTGCTTTACTACAAAATATTTTTGGTGTTAAATATTGTAAAAGAAAAAATATCTGGCATCACTGACGAGTATTACTAATGATGTGTGTGTGCGAGTGTGTGTTTGTATTTGTTCCCTGTAAAATAGTGTTGTTGTTTTTGTTATTGGCATTGCACGAGCCTGCAACGATAAATCAGTAAAAAATGTCAAATGTAAATTGTGCTGCTCACTCATTGTCGGACCTTATGTCTAGTTACATGGGCGACCTAAGCGAGAATATCAACAACGAATAGCAAACTACAAAGTTTTACAACGAAGAAAGGGCTCTATGCACATACATACATACATATGTATGTGTATGTTATAAATTACACACACACACTACATATGCTTCGACTTTAGTCTTCAACAAAGCATATTCACTTTGGTTTGTGGGCGTAACTGGTGTGGGACAAGATTTCTTTTTGGGGGTCCTGTATGCGACTTTTGGTCCCAACACCAATTGAAACCATATTTGCCACCCAAAATGTTGTTTAGAAACAGATATCTGGGGCGAGCGAGGCCGAATCCCGAATCCCCTCCCCCTTGCGTGAGTCACTGATTTATGTTCATATGATTGTGATCAGCATCACTAGGAAAATATTGTTTCAACTCACATTGGACTCAAAATTTGAAAATTTTGCGCCATTCTTCAATCTAATCCAAAGTGGCTGAGCTATCTGATCCGAAGGAATTTTTTCAATAACTTTTTATATATTACATTCATTTACAATGATCATGAAAGACGTCACAGACAACCATAGTACCAAATTATTTGCAATATTTTCGAATCCTCCAAAATTCAAACAATACAAAGAACGCAGAGAACAACCATACCGATAGCTGAATAGATAACCAATCATTTGTAATTAAATCAATTTTAATGGCATTTGAAAATGCATCAGACTCGAAATAAAGACACACACATAGAGTTATACCCTCTGATAAAAAAATTAAAAAACAAACTCACAGTTCGTGCTGTTTATCAATTTAGTTCCCACATAAACGCCCAGTGCTCCCAATTCGACAAACCAATAAATTCGAAACGTAATATGAAACGATTGGACCACGACAGGGTTGAGGCAATATTTCAAAACGGCAAAATGTCGAACGTTAAGTAAATGAAACGCTTAATTAAAACGTTGAATACGCTCACCCCAAAAACTTTCGATTATTTCGTTTTGTTTTTGCTGAAGATTAGGCAACAATTCAATAGAAACTTTGCAGCTGTGTGGGATCTCTGCTGGGAATAGGCGGCGATTGAGATTGTGAACTGTGCTGTGTGTAACATTGATTTAAAAGCGTCGGTATGGACCGAATAATGTTTGCGCTATAGTAAAGTTGGGCTATTTGTGTATGAATGCTTATAGTGTTGACCCGATTTAAAAAAAGAAATAATTTTTTGTTATTGGAGTGTAAGGCTGTCTTCACTGACTGATATGGTGGACTAAGTGGTGGTGAACATTCGTTGTATTCAAAATCGTATTGAAATACTTTAGCTTAACCCATTAAAACCTGACCCCAGAAAGGCTTGTGCGATTTCCATAAAATTTTACACAATCTTATAAATTGACCTAATCAAGAAAAAAAATCAAGAAAAAAATGCATACCATGTTTTTTTTTTGTCATGTTTTTCGCAAACATTACACAAATAAACAAAATCAAACATTTGCGGAAAATAAAATGTGCCAATAAAATATCAGCTGCTTGGATTTTGACATTTTCACGCGTTGCGTTGTATGAAAATTGTCAGTGTTTAGGCCCAACGTTGCATTCGCGCAACACAAAACTTAAAGCATATTTTTTGTTTAAAAAATCAAAAAAAAATTTTTCAAAACTTATTTTTAAATAGTTTAGCATTGCAAAATGCAGCCAACTAAGGGATTTTGATAGGTTTGAAGAATAAGTATTTTTGATTGAATTTCAAAAATTCCCCAAAAACAACCTTTGACTTTGGATCGAAAAAAAAGTATGCATATTTAAATAATTTTGAAATTTGAGTATGGCAGAATCCAAAACGATCAATTCTAATCCAATTCTACCCATTTTCAAGTCTTATGTCTTTATGAATTACTTAATATAGCGAAATTCCCAAACGTTGCGCAAACGCAACGCTCAGGGCTTAATGGGTTAATAGGAAAAGGAAGGCATTATAACTAACAATCTAGCTGACTTACTAACAAAGTAATTAACTAACTATCTAACTAACTAACTATCTAACTAACTAACTAACTAGATAACTAACTAACTAACTAACTAACCAACTAACTAACTAACTAACTAACTAACTAACTAACTAACTAACTAACTAACCAACTAACTAATTGACAAACTAACTGAGTAAATAACTAACTAACTAACTAACTGGCTTACTAACTGAAAAGAAATAGCTTAGTAGAAAAAAGGAAGGAATTATAACTAACTTACTAACTAATATACTAACTAACTAAATAACTAATTAATAAACTAACTAAGTAAATAACTAATTAATAAACTAACTAAGTAAATAACTAACTTACTAAATATTTAACTAACTAACTTATCAGCTAACTATTAAACTAACTAACTAACTGACTAACTCACCAACCAACAAACTTAAAAGAAATAGCTTAGTAGAAAAAAGGAAGGAATTATAACTAACTCACTAACTAAATAACTAATTAACTAACTAAATAATTAATAAACTAACTAAGTAAATAACTAATTAATAAACTAACTAACTATGTAATTAACTTACTCACTAATTATTGAACTAACTTACTAACGCACTAACTGACTTATCAACTAACTAACTAACTGACTTATTAGCAAACTAACTGATTAACTAACTAACTTACTAATAAACTAACTAACTAACTTAATAGAAATAGCTTAGTAGAAAAAAGGAAGGAATTATAACTAACTCACTAACTAAATAACTAATTAACTAACTAAATAATTAATAAACTAACTAAGTAAATAACTAATTAATAAACTAACTAATTAAGTAACTAACTCACTAAATACTTAACTAACTAACTAATCAGCTTACTATTAAACTAACTAACTAACTGACTAACTAACCAACCAACAAACTTAATAGAAATACCTTAGTAGAATAAAGGAAGGAATTATAACTAACTCATTAACTAAATAACTAATTAACTAACTAAATAATTAATAAACTAACTAAGTAAATAACTAATTAATAAACTAACTAACTATGTAACTAACTCACTAATTATTAACTAACTAACTAACTGACTTATTAACTAACTAACTTATTAACTAACTAATAAACTAACTAACCTACTAACTTAATAGAAATAGCTTAATAGAAAAAAGTGAGGAATTGTAACTAACTAACTAATAAACTGACTCACTAACTATCTAATAAACTAACTGACTAACTAACGAAATAACTAACTAACTAACTAATTAATAAACTAACCAAGTAACTAAGTAAATAGTTAATTAAAAAACTAACTAAGTAACTAACTAACTAACTAAATATTTAACTAACTAACTAACCAACTAACTAATAAACTAACTAATTAACTCAAGTATTCTTCTAGCCTTGGTGGTTATTATAATTTGGTTTTGAACCCTTACTTCTTCACAGTATCTCCGTTTATCCTTAAATAATGTAGTTAATCGGTGTTAACACAGAGTGCTACTTTTTTAGGTTTTACTGTACGAAAACTGAAGTTACTTCAAAGGCATTTTAGGACGATTTAGTTCACATTACTAAAGATGTGAAGGCATACTTAGGGCAGCTTGGCCTGTTGAGGTATCTCATAACTTTAGTTCACATGAATGAATGATTCAGACGGAAGTAAAGGACCTCAACCACGAACCCTTAGCTCTGTTCTTTGACATTGTCCAGCGTTGGCTATGACAAAATTTAGACGGCTTGAAAGAAGTTATTATACCTTCTTAGGTTAGATTAGATAAAACAGGCAACTTATCGACTGCTGGACTAGTACACTCAGAAGATTCCAAGGCCCATTGTGTTACCCGGAGAGTGCTGCTAGCCCTCTAGTCCTTTATCCTGTGGTTCGATAGAAGTCGAAACCTACTCGAGCTTCAGATAAATGCGGCGATACCCTCCAGTGCTGCAATGCCCAGATCCTGAAACATATTATTTTTTAGGCAGCTAAGAATACCTTCTGCCTAGAAATCATCTCCAATTGACTTGCCAAATTCGAATCTTGTATTTCTTAAAAATCGATAGTCCAGTATGTAGAGCGCTGACTTCTTATACCGAGGCCCTAGGTTCGAGTCCTAGCTTGGGCTGGTGATATGCTCATCTACTTCTATCGCACATCCACATGAAGCAGATGAGAATTACAAAGAATCGCACAAGTGAGCTCTTAGCAGACGATGACAAAACCTACAAGGGTGCAAGAAAAAGCTGCCTACTGCCGTTCTGATTTGGCGTTAAGCCCCTAGGACCCTCGCGCCCTTTCCCCATCCGCTTGAAATGTGTGCTGTAACATATGTTGGAAAAGACAGTGTTTCATACACATCTCAAAAAAACGGGTGAACTATGTGGTATCACAATGAGCCTTTCTCTTACAGAGGCAGTCGCCATAAGCTAACCTAACCTATTTCTTAAAATTGTTTTTCGGAATGTCCCTATTATTATTATTATTAGTGCGGATAGTGCACCGCGACCTAAAGATCTATTGTGCCCCCTTCATGGACTCACAGTTCATCTGTCAGCCCAACTACCGAGAGGAACTTTAGTATATCTCCTATATTTCTGGAGTCCCAGTTTGCACCTCTGACGAGGTAGTCCCCTAGGTGCTTCTTTCGATCATGCATAAGTACAGGGCATTCTCCTAGTATGTGCATTGCAGTCTCATTTTCCTGCGAACAGAACCTGCAATGTCCGTTTGTACGGATTCCTAGTTTAGTTAGGTGATAATTCAACCTACAATGCCCTGTCATGATACCTGTAATGATTCTCAGGTTATTCTTTGATAAACTCATACATTCCCCGAATCTTTTTCTACTATATGACCCGATAATCGCCTTGGAATGTTCCAGACCTGGTTGATTGTCCCAGTATTTATTCCTGCTGATTATCTCGTCTTTCCTGGTTAGGATTGATAAAGCTCCCTTTCCCAGTCCACAAAAAGGTTCTGGGCCGACGAATGGGGTTGATGCGCCCCTTCTTGCGACTTCGTCAGCCATCTCGTTTCCTACTATACCTGCGTGGCCCGGAACCCAGAGGACCCATACCTGATTGTGCAGGCCTAGCTCATTAAGCTTATCAAGGCATTCCATTACCAGTTTCGAGGATACCTGGTATGAGCTTAAAGCCCTGATTGCCGCTTGGCTATCAGACAGGATCGCAATTCTCCGATTCCGGTAGTTCCTCGCTAAGTTGAAGTTAGCACACCTTTCAATAGCGTATATTTCCGCCTGAAATATTGTTGTGTGCTTACCCGTGGGTTCCGAGTATCTAATCCTCGGCCCATATACACCAATCCCGGTACCTTCATCCGTAAGGGATCCATCCGTGTACCAGGCTATCATGTACTGGTTTATCAGATACGTTTCTGATATCCCTACCCAGTTCCTTTTGTTACTAAGTTCGGTTTTAAATCTCTTGATAAAACTGAACTTCGGTGTGATAGTGTCCCTCGGTATTGCTATCTCTGGATATTGGTTCGTAAGAATATTAAGCTTCTTTCGGCCCAAGAATCCTCCAGCCCCGATATTGTTTTCAGTCATCCGTAGGATAGCCCTCTTCGCCTGGGTTTGTATATGTATGTGAAGAGGTGTAAGTTCAAGTAGAACTCCATGGATGCTGTTGGACACGTTCGCAAAGCCCCAGTCATGCATAGACATGCTAATCTCTGGAGTTTACTGAGCGCCTTGATAATGGACTGTTGATTAGTTTTATTTGCCCATACAACTGAGCCATACGTTATCATAAGCCTCACGATCGCCGTATAGATCCATCTCAGTATTCTTGGAGTGCAACCCCAACTTTTACCTGCTATGGATCTGCAGGTCATAAAGACTCTGACGGCCTTCCGCATCGTTTCTTCAATATGTCCTTTCCAGAGTAGTTTCTGATCTAGTATCACGCCTAGATATTTAACCTCCTTCTGGAATTCTATTCTTATTCCATCTAAGCAGATTGGTCTAAGAGCCTCAAGTTTATATCTCCTTGTAAAGGGTACTATGGTGGTTTTTGCTGGATTAATATTCAGCCTCACCGGAATGTCCCTAAATAGGTGCCATCATTGGAAGCTCCTTAAAACACTAAGTTATCGTTAAATATACCTTATTAAATAATTTGTTAAAATTTCTCGTGAGGATCACAGGATCAGAGGCCGTTTGTAATACTCTTTCCGGGTTTCAGAAGTCTTCAAGATTCTGTAGCTGTTTAATAGTTATTTAATGAAGAAAACATAGACGCCAGAGCAGACATTGATATTGAAGAATCCTTGGATATGTCGATTCGGCGGCGGAATAACGCCGCACATATTGGACCAAGTCATAACAAATTTGAGTGAAGCCGAGGCGGCCATTTGAATGATCAAACCATGCTATTTCATACAATGATGTCCATACATAATGCCATGAATGTCTTTAGCTTCTATATAAAATCAGAATCAATTTGATGTCTCACAACTTTGTTGTTTTAATTAAATTTTGTTTCTTAACGTTCTTATCTGGTCACCCTTTAGTGGGTAGTGGCTTTTGGTTGGAGTAGACGGGACCTTAAACTTCGATATCAATAAAATACAAAATTAACGGAAATATATTTGTAGAGAAATAAGAAACCGATACACGAAACTCGAATTAAAAATTTCTGTTGACCGCTGGTTTTTTGGGTTCAACTTTGGAGATACAGGCGATCAGAGAAACAGACAGACAAAAGAAGAAAGTTACAAGTACCCAATCCCGAAGCTAAAATACAGTTAAGTACACGAACAGCATCTGTACTGGTTCGCATAGTTCACGTCTCCACTGGACCCTACAAACCGCATCATCCATTTGAACACTCACAATCGTTCGCCAGTGCAGACTGCACTCGCACAGTGAACATATTGAAAGTGGTGCGATAAGTCGACTATCAACACCAATCAACAGCCAACCAACCAACCAACCAACCAACCCAACTGAGAACGACACAAGCAGACAAAGAAGAAGAAGAAGAAGCGCCGATGATGGGTAGCTGGAAGTGGGCAGAACTATCGTCGATTACCCGGCGCACTGACAACTAATCGTGACATTAAACAGCGACAATGGCAACGGCTGCAGCGACCGCCCGACAGTGTCAAGCTGTGTGCCGTCGACACTTTATGGCGAGCACGTTTTTGTGCGTCATTATTGCATTTCACTGTGTTAATGGGGCACAAAGTTCAGCGTTTTATGGATAAATGTTAAAAAGATCAGACGGTCCGGCGTATGTTGGCCTTTTTGGGAGAATTGGCTGGGTGGATGTCTGGCCGGGATGTGTGCATGTGAGTCATTGTGCGGTCACCTTTTCGTATGATTAAAAGATAAAAATACTGAGTTGAAAAATTGTGAATTTCTTCTTCAAGTCGCATTTAGACTGGAAAATGTCGTTGTCGAACCAGCTTTACAACGATCGTAAATGCATTGTAATTTGGTTACGATTTACATCAACGAAATAAGGTTTTATGGTAATTTTTTTGAAGCTCCTTAGTAGTGAGTATGAGTAATTTTCTTTAAAGGAAATATAAACGATGTGGTTTCGAAGCGAATATGGCGATATCGTTTTGAAATGGAAAGGCATGAAGACTGGATGGGAAGGTAGGTAGGTAGTTTGTAGTGACTGCCTCTGTATGAGACACACTTAGGAATCTACTATATATAGGCCCGTTTTGATCCCACAAATTCCACACGTTCCAAACACTGTTTTCTCAACATGTGGGAGGGGACCTACAGTTTTAAGCCGAATCCAAATGGCGGTTTTTTGTTTGGCAATTTCCTTTAACCTTTCCTTGGAGGTTCTGCCATCGTCTGCCAAGCGCGCACTTGAGCGATTCTTGTAACTCTCATTTGCTTCATGTGGATAGCGATGGAAGTAGACGAGTTTTTCACCAGCCCGAACTAGGATTCGAACCAAGGGCCTCTGGTATGAGAAGCCAGTGCGCTACCCGCTGAACTATCAAGACCGGCGGATAAGAACGTAAGTAGATGGAAAGTGTTCTTAATTTGGTATTAGCTGAGCGGTATTTCAAGTCACGACCGAACTAACCACTGAGCTACGGCAGCGAACAAAACCTTTTCTTTTGCAAACCTTTTAAGAACCCATAAGCCATAATAAACATTGGCTCTAGTTACTCCAGAAATTTAGTCAAACTCAATCGCCTTTAAGTGCAAGTCTAAGACAGTTAAAGGATTATTTCCTGGAGAAAGCGGATAGTAGGTGGCGCAATCTTTCCAGCTGCAGAGTGGCTCGGCAGATCTGGCCACGCTACAACTCCCACAGAACCAACGACCTGCTGCTAAATTCTCGTAGGAATGTTTCTAGGCTAACAGCCGTGATCACGGGTCACTGGCCAATTGGTCTATATGCGGCGAGATTGGGAATCCCCCACAACCCTTTTTGCAGAAGCTGCAGGGAAATCAACGAGAGTGAGACACTCGAACACTTCCTCTGCGGCTGCCCTGCCTTAGCATTTAAAATACTAAATTCCTTGGGGAACAGTCTGACTAGCTCTCTAGCTGATCTGTCTGAGACAAGACTGAGATGCATCAAGTCCTATTTGGACGATGCGGGTTGGCTTTAAGGCCCAGTATCATTTCCCACGCAGGGAAGACCCAGTCGAGGAAGCGACAACAAAACGGCACAAAAGTGCTAATTGGGCGTGCTCAGTGGACACGCAGTCGCCGCTATCTACCTACCTACCTACTAATCGTTTAGGTAATGGCCAAGTGGCTGAAAGTTAGGTTACGTAAGCTGGCTGGCCAAGTGGGCCACGCATAGACCCTATTGGGTCCCTAGCGATACCAGTTGGAGCTCCTTACACAACACTTTATCGACGTAAAGTTCAGTAGCGACTTGATGTCAGGCTTGGTGACCTCTTCTAACCCAAAAAAGAATTGGGCCCAAAGTAAGTACGTCGCACAGTGTTGCGAGTTCATATAGTGGAGTGACAAAAATAGATGGAGTGGTCATACCTAAATGAAATTTGGTATAAGGTTATTGCCTAAGTAAAGAACTAGCTGTGGAAAATTTCAATGAAATCGGACCAAAATTTCGACCACCTCCCATACAAACGGATTTGAAAAAACATCATTTTAACAGGGAAAATTATCTTAGTTCATAAAAGCTCCGTGCATAATATTTGTATTTTAATATAAATTTATTCACAAATGTGTATATCAGATAAAATGCGCTTTTTTCAAAAGCGAAATGAAATCACGATAAATTGTTCCACAGCTGCTCAGGAGTTGCTCTTAGAGGGTTAAAATCTTAAACTGACCTCCACTAATTTTTGCTCCTGAATATTTGTTTCGAACATACCTACCCTCTATCTCCAACCTTTCATGAGGCTCCCATACAAAATCATCGTTTTTAGAAAGTGGGCTCCCGCTGCTCTCAGGTACCCAGACTTACCATATGTAAGACTGACACCCATTTATTTTCCCTTTTTAATGTTTTTTCTATACACACCTAACCGCTATATCCAACTCTTAAGGTGGCTGCCATACACAATTAGCCATTTTCAATGGAACTGGCTCCACACCTGTAAATGTAGTAAAGTAAGCGAGAAAACATCGTATCTGGGGAAAATACTGAACCGATATTTGAATGATTTATTCAACAATCGTCAACATTCCTGTGTGCAAAAAATACAAAATTAATTATAGTTCAAAACTTCTCCACCAGAGGGCGCCTCCCATACAAGTGAAGTTGTTAGGTTGCCAACTTTTGGATTTGTGAAAAAATAAAACAAAGTGTAGTGTCGAAAGTCGATTAGCCCCTCTATTTCGAATATAATAGTAATCGTAATTGATTTTCTGAAGCTATCTTCAACAAATTTTTCCATCAGCAGCAGAGCATTATTTGACCGATTGCTATGGGCATTCATCCAAACGTTGAAAATATCGCGAATTTGCACTCAAGTCTTCACCGAAAAATGCCAACAACTTGCATTCGCGGAAATATGCGCAGCTGAAAATTTTAAAGCATAATGTACATACTTGCCAAAACAAAATATCGAAAAATTTCAATAGTGATATTTAGCGTTTTTTTTTTTTAATCGCTTTTAAAGTTTGAACTCACTTTTTATTCACTCGTTTTCTTTGTTTCATTTTCATCATAACGGGTACGGCTCAGAAGTGAGAGTAATCAGCAAAATTTTGATCTTCCCAGACCTAAATTATATGAGACTTACGACAATAGTAACTTTTAGGAACCTGCTCATAATTTATTTTGAAATATTCGACCTCAAAGTCAAAGAAAAACCTCAAAGTCAGAGCGTACTTTAAGAGCTCATAACTTCTATGTTATCCATTATTTTTTCATAAAACTTCGGATTTCTCTTAACTCAAGTATTTCCAACGAAACCTCCTACTCAGATTTTACCGCTTATACATATAGAGTGTTTTTTTAGAGGTTTGTTTTTCGAATAGAGATAAAACTGGCATTTTGTGGTCAAATCTGGCAACTCTAATGTCATTTATGTTCAGTTTGGTTTGCCATTGCATCATGAACAGGTTGACAAAAGAACAACGCTTGCAAATCGTGCAAATTTATTTCGAAAATAATGGTTCAGTTCGCGAAATTTACCGCAAGCTCCGTCCATTTTATGGTCGACATAATCGTCCATCAGAGCAATTAATTCGGTTAACCATGGGTCGTTTTCGCACTACGTTTACTCTATGTGATAATACGCATCCGCAGAGACGTCGAACAGTGCGCACCGAAGAAACAATTGCCGCTGTAGAGCAAAATGTTGAAGAGGACCCAGTCAGAAGAGGAGTCAGTTACCGTTAATGGAGACCGGTATAGAGCCATGATAACCGACTATTTTGTTCCCGACTTGGATGGCATGAATGTGGATGAGTTGTGGTTCCAACAAGACGGCGCTACATGCCACACAGCGCACGTCACAATCGATTTATTGAAGGAAACATTCGATGAGCGCATAATTTCGCGGAATGGACCTGTCAATTGGCCACCAAGATCGTGTGATTTGACACCATTGGATTATTTTCTTTGGGGATATGTGAAGTCGCTCGTCTACGCCAACAAACCAGAAACGTTAGGGGACTTGGAAGCCAACATTCGTGGCGTTATTGCCGACATACGGCCCCAAATGCTCAAAAAAGTGGTTGAAAATTGGACCTGTAGAATTGGCTTTATTCGAGCCAGCCGCGGCGGCCACATGCCCGAAATCATATTTAAACATTAATGGCATAAAATTATCCTTCCAATAAAGCCAAATTGATGGACATTAAAACGATTTTCTTGTGTTTTATTTCAATTCGAAGTTCTATACCTCTAAAAAAAACACCCGATACAATTGCATTTTGGCATTTTTGTCACTACTCGCAACACTGTGCGTCGTAGTCTTGGGATATATAAGTCCCAGATAACGTATACGTATTTTAAAGTGCTGGGATGGGACTAAACAGTTGGCTGTAGTCAGTACTTCACAACACGTGTTTTGGTTAGCATAACCTAACTAATTCATACTTGGTATACGTTCAGAAGTGTAAGCGTGCTCTTTGTGCATAAAAAAAAATTCTGAAATTATGTAAACATTTCTTTTACTTATTTACAGCACATTTAGTTCAATTATACAGAAATATCTTCACTGGCCAAAAGCCGTATTGAAAGGGTTAAGATAGCCGGACAGAAGCAGAACATGTGTTCCAGGGTTGCCTTGGCACCGATTTCTCTGCATTTCCTGCAAGTGGCTGAAATTTCATGCAAAAAGCGCAACGACTGGTGCGAGTCACGTCTTCGCCCAGCCACAGCCTGACTAATTACACATCGAAGAGCATAATTTTCTTGCGGCAATCGACTCGAAACGCTTTCAGTCACTTGCATTGCTTTCAACTTTTTTATGAGAATTCTAAACTTTTTCAATTTGTGCGTGATTTGACTGCGAAGCGTTGTCGATTTTATGGCCGCATCCGAAGCGTTTTTGTGCATTAAGGAATAACCGTTCGCCAGCGCGCAATGTATGGCGGCAATAAAAATGCACAAATTTGTTCAGTACACATTTTAGTTAACCTGCCAAACCCCACTTTGTGTCTATCGACTTCAGAACACAGCGAATACCGAAAAAGCGAAACGAGACGGAACATGAACTCGGGCGCACTGCCACCGCTGGCCCCACAGCGTAGACAACACAAGCGGGCAACAATAAATACAACAACAACAACAATAGGGTGGAGGGGGGGGGGGAAGAGTTTTTTCACCTTTCCATTGACATGCGTGATTGAGCAATAAAACGCGCGAAATTGGTGGCCTTTTCAATTTTTAATGTAAAACAAAGTAACAACAATAACAACAAAAACAACAATATCAACTGAATGAAACGAGAATTTGTAAATGCCAATAGCGCTGCTGCCGGTTTGACGACATAATGCAAAACGAATTGTCGAATTGTTTTGAAAAGTCTGTAAAAAAAAATGTCGCATTTTCCGAATTTTTCGACCAAAACGAGCAGCGAATGAATAAAAATGTAAATAGCTCGACATATAATTGAATTCATGCAAAACGAGTTAAATTGAGTGAAATGTTAGTGTGGCGCCGTTACAATAACAAATACAACCATAACAAACAATAGAACATTGCAACATTTGCACGAAGAGCGGCAGCGACCAAATCACGCGCTCACGTTCGACAGCCTCAGGTTTGAATATTTTAAAATACGAATTTGGAAAAAATGAAAACTCGCACATAACATACAACAAACACCAACAACCAAACAATAACAATGACGAGCAAAAACAAAAAAAAAACGCGTCGTAAAGAAAAACGGTTACAAATGAATTTTGAATGTGATTTGACGCACGATTGACAGGCGACGGCACTGTGACGCCGTTCTAATGTCATTTTGACAAATGTGCGTCTGAAGTTATAAGCATAGCCGAGATAAATAAAAGAACGGGAAGATTGTGTGGCAACAGAAACAGCGGCAATCAAATGTATTCGGTGTAGTGCGGCACTACTGTCATGCTTAACCCGCTCATGACCAATCCATACAAAACAGCTAGCAAGAATGACTTTTTCTACGGATTTATGCTAAGCGGTTGCTCAGTGATCGATTTTAAGATATTAAAAAAGTTTATTGAAAAAATATGTCCCCTATTCCATGAAAGAGTTAAGCATACAGTAGGTAAGAGTGCATATTTATGTAGCTTAAACAGGTTAAGGGTGCTTCAACACCCATTTCTACATAGTTGTAAAAGTTCACTTGTAAAATTTTCTTGTACTTTTTCTTTAATTCACAAGAAATCTAAAAGCAATAATAAACCGTTGTGTTCATGACTTCTCGAACAAAATGCAAAGCCATGTAACTACCTACGAGTAGCTCAACGCATTAGAAAATTATCAGCACCGATGGATGACTGATTGGCACAACGAAAACTTCTTCTGAACATTACAAACTGAAACACCAAAGTTTTGCACCCAAGTCCTTTAACCCTCTAGCAGGCCAATTTTTTTTTTCGATGAAAAAATTATAGACGGGCTAATTTTGGATCAGAAAAGTCGAAAATGAAGTTATTTTTTCTAATTGATGAGTAGTTTAGCTTCCAGATTAGAAAAAAGGTTCCCCGCCTGTAGGCGGACCTGCCGGTTTAGGAGTGAAAAAATAAAATACAATATCGTTGATTTCAATTTGGTTTATTATGAGACAACGAATTAAAAAGAGAAAAGTCAGCCGTTGAAATGTTATTTTCTGCTAAATTATAGTTTAAGATATATTTACTTTTTGGTAATATAACACATTATTATTGTGTACTGTGGAAACTACGGAAACAGTTTCGTGTTGGCGTAAAGCATAAGTTAATTTTACATTTTGTGCAAATTACTTGGGTTTCCGATTTGCACCCAGGGTTTTTGCACATTAGTTTCCCCTTACGATCCAAAAAATCGGGTAAATGGTTGTATCCGTCAAAGCGTACATCCGAAGGCGGTATGTAAGTCCTCTTTGGTGGCGGTAACCGGTCATTTGAAATATTTTTGGACGGCCTACCCGATGGTTTAGGTTGTCCCTGCAGTCTCTGACAAAGGACAGACGCCACTTCTCTGCGAAACTTAGGAAGTTCGAACATGGTCGCCCCATGAATACGTCGATGCAGTAGATACGCATTCACCAATGCCATATCAATAAAATGAAAAAATAGTCGCAGCGATGGGCTTTTTGTTTTTAAGTGTATATGATACCGACCTAGTAAGCCATCCATGAGGTCTACTCCTCCCATATGATAGTTATATTCCTTTATCGCATTTGGACAATCGACTTCGAAATACTTTTTTTCTGTTCTATCATATCTTACGGCTTTGTGTGGTTGAAATTGTGGAGAAGATGAATTAAAAGGACGAACTCCTGCATATGTTGATGCGAGGCGAACGGGTTTCATGTCTTTCCACAAAACAGTATTTATTTTAACTCCATAAGATTCTCCAACATATTCTTCTGAAGTACCTCGTTCCATTTCTTTGATAGTTCGGGCATCTTTTGACAGCTTGCAGTTGTTAATACGATTGGCGCGAATAGTCCCAAGGGAAAAAATTCCTCTTGCTTTTAGATATACTAATAGTGGAAGTGTAGTGTAAAAGTTGTCAAAATAAATTATGTGATTTTGAAAATTTGGTACTGTTTGAGACAAACGAACTACTACATTAGGCATATTAGGTAATACAGTGTTATCTCCTGCTCCGATGTACACTTCGAATTTATATGAAAAGCCTTCAGAGTCACACAGTACAAAGAGTTTTATTCCCCACTTATGGGGTTTTGCTGGCATATATTGCCGGAGGCCGCTTTTCATTTTGGTGGCGCACATTTGCTCGTCAACGCAAAGACGTGGCAGTTTTGGAACTGAGTCAAATCTCTCGTTCAAAATGTTTATGATGGGACGAACTTTATACAAAGGATCATATTGGTCTTCCCCCTTTTTTGGCATTAGTTCATGGTTGTTAAATCTTAAATGCTTTCGAATGGCGTTAAACTCTTTCGATGTCATGGCAGTTCGTATTGGTTCAAATGAATCCTCGCCCCAATACGATTCCAAATTCGGGTACCGGTATAACGACATGAATACCAAGATTCCTATGTAGCGTTCTATATCGATTGCACAAATACGAAATTTGGTTTCAATGTCGTTTTGATGGGCAGCGAGATTAGTTTCATCAAGAATTTTTTGGAAAATTTCATCATTGAAAAAGAATCGGAAGCAATCATAAGGAGTGTTCAAGTTATTGAAGGTTTCCGGGAGCTTAGTTACTCCATGAAATGCAACATCATTCTTATGGAACTCTAAATGTTTCTTTCTCCACAAAATACTGGTAAATCCTTTAGACTTTGGATCAATTTCAGCTATATTTCCGACAAAACCACCATCATGAGATTCAAAAAATGGGCCTTCTTCTTGCGATGGCAATGGCGATCGAGGCCGTTTTGCCGGTTTAGCTGTCAAATATAGAATTTTTGAAGTTTTTTCAGCTTGTGGTTTTTCAGGCACAGTTGGTTGTAATTGCTGATGAATTACTGATGGTGAAGTAGCTACTGAAGATATATTGCTTAGGTTACTGATATTCAAACCTTTGTCTACCACATTACAGATCAAATCAACAGATGGAATTCTGTCTACCGCAATACATTCATCAATTTCATATTCAATATTTGGGGCCAAAGGACTATTACCCCTATCATCGTTATCATCGTCGCTAAAACCCCCATTTGATTCTTTATCAGACTCGAGGTCAGAATGCATGCCTTCCATGAACTCCACAATTTCTCCATCAGATAAATTTGACAGTTTATTACTTCCTCGTCGCGGCATATCTAAACAAATGAAAGGCCAATATTAGCAACAAAGATCGTAAAATGTTGCGTAGCCTGGCAGGTCCGCCTGTAGGCGGCCAATGATTAGAAGGCTTTTTTGTAACCTTTCACTTTTATAACACTTTTGTTAAAAACGCCTTTGGATTGAGAACACTTTTATCTACTTACCATTAATTTTCTGAGCTTTATTAAAAATCTCTAGATATTTTAAATTAATTTTTGAAAATCACACAGTTCCACAAATTAGTTTTACAACTGTTCGACACAAATTTTACGCTTTAAATGATCATGGCGCCGAAAATATGACCACAACGTTAAAAAAAATATCCCCTGTGCATGCATTGAACAGTTTCTCAAAGCCTACTTGACGATTTAAAACAAAAATGTGTTTGTTTGGAATTTTAAAGCTAACAGATTACACCCCGCCTACAGGCGGACTAGCCTGCTAGAGGGTTAATACTGATTACACCGTGCGACAAAAATTAAAAAAAATTTTTACACCGGAAAAATTCCATATGGGCGTGAAACTAGAGACCAAACATAGTAATACTGCTTACTCAGTTTTTCACTTCTACATCCTTTGTGCTTTTAAAAGGACTTCAAAATTGTGAAGGGGATAAAAAATAATAAAAATATAAAAAATACTTAACTTAGAATATGGCGATATGTATATCAAATGAAAGAAGAAAGGCTCAAGAATTTAAATAAAATTGATTTTTTATCTATTTGTAAAAAAAGTATATGAAAAAGGTCCTTTGAAAATTTTAATCCTTTATATCCTTGAAAATTTATATAGAATTTTCTTAAAAAGTAAGTATGTTAAACCCCAAAATCTCCTTGATCACGTGTCAAAATTTCATTATTCTCGCTTCATTGATTTTGCCTCTTTTTATTATTTAAAATACTGATACGCAAATAAATAAGAATTTTTGTAATTCATTAAAATTGCAGCTTCCGCCTTTTTTTTAATAACTTTCGAACCAATAAAGTTAGAGTAATGAAATTTTGACACCAAAACATTAAATTTTCTAAGATTCTCAGGATTTTTCTCTTTCATTTCTTACCCATATTGTTATTCTACAATGCGCTCAATTTTTTAAATAATTTTTTGAAATAAACATGTCCATGAAATTGCAAAGTCCTTTTAAAAAAAATCCTGTCGTCAGACAGAAAAACTAAAAACGCAGTTTTTTGAGCATACCGATTTTTTCGTGTGTTTTGAAATTTTTTGATTTTTGTCGCACAGTGTTATCAATATTCATACCAGGAATAACCCAGTGAATGCTAAGTCAAACTGATATGCGACGGGTTTCCTAATCGGGCACTATACATACTTACATACTTAACTGGCGCTACAACCGTTTCTCAGACTTGGTCGTATCCAAAAAAGTGTGTCAGCTGCTTCTGTGCTCTGCTTGCTGGCGCCAGTTGGAAATTCCGAGGTCCGACAGGTTCTACGAGACGTGGACGGATGTGGACGTCCTCTTCCACGCCGTTCACCTGAGGGTACCGTTTCGAAACATATATCCGCCTTGCAGGAGTACTTCAGGCCAGCGCAATTGGGCATTGTGGGGCTAGGGAGCACTAAACCTACGGTCGGTCTTAGCTATTCAACAGTTCGACTGAAACGAAGATGAGGCAACCAATTGCGGATCTTCTGAGGCCTTCTAATCCAGAAAGGTGGTAGAAAGGTGGAAAACTGTGGAGATGATTATTATCATTTTAGGGCTATTGAGCATTGGATCAACAATTAGAGAGTCAATAGTTTGGAGAGAATATTTTGAATACATTGAAATAGAACAGAATGAGTTGTCGGACATTCTATCGGGGGTTTGGCTATGACTAAGCCTTGAATCTTGAAATGTCATTGGAAAGCCAGAAAGAGTCTTACATCAGACTGAGAGAGAAGCCTGAGATGGTGGACTGTAAAGGGTGAGGGGTTTATAGGGTTTAAACTCCCCTCGTACAAAAATTGCTGGTGCAAAATATGATTTCGAATTTTTCTCAAAAGTTGTACGCAAATTGTCCTCCCCCCCAAATTAAATTCTGTGTGCGCCACTGATGCTGCACAATCACGGAATCGCATCAACACTGTTATGCAAATTTTTATAATTTTCTCAAGTACCATCGTTTAATATTTCGAAGACTAATACTAAAGTTTAGTTAAATAATATAAATGAAATTAATATTAAAGTTTAATAAAACATTAGCTAATTGCTTATTTTAGCAACTAAAAAAATTTAAAAAAATTCATCAAATTCGTATCGATTTTTTGATATAGCAACTTTGGAAAGTTAGTGAACACCAATATTTTTTAAATATCATTCTTGATCAGCCCACTAAAATATATCAGAATAATTTGCCAGACGTATATGGACGGTTCTATATATCCTGAAAAAGGCACCGTTGAAAGATTTTCTTAAATTTTTGTGATTGCCCAGGTTGGCATTCAAACCCACGTCCCTTGGACTTGTGGTTCAAATGCACTAACCACTGATTACAAAATAACACATTTATTTTTTTTAGTAGATACTCAACTTATATGCACTACTTTAGCACCAAAAATTGAACTTATTGAATCAACTAAATTAAATCTAAAAACATTTGTGAGTATTTTCCAGTCTAGTAAAGTGAATTTTGATTGCCTATATTCAGGAATATTTATTCCCCATAGTCAACTGTTGTCACTAAACGTGCTTTTACTCGCCTACATACTCATACATATATGTACATATTTACATACCTATATATGTATGTATGTATGTACAGACATGTGTGTGCAAGTCAAGCGTTCGTCTCGAGCCTTGTTGCCGTCATTGACTTTGACAGTCATTGAGGTCCAATGCCCGAACGCTGTGTGGTCGACGGTCGAGACTGCAATTGCGATTGCGACCGAAAAACCAAACGATTGTCCATAGACGATTTTCCATAGACGACAATGTCGCCGCATCATCATAACTTAAATCAATTGCCGCTGCCGCTGTTGCATGTTGTTAGTATTCTTTGTTTGCTCTATGTTGTTGTTGTTGTCATTATTGTCAATATCACAACGGCCTCAGCGTCAGTGTCGTCATGTCGATTTTGGTTGTTGTAGTTGTCATCGTTGTCGTTGTCACTTTTGAACCCACATAAACTGATGTCGAGCAAGAAGAACATCGGCCCAAAACGGAGTGACGGCCAACATTGCCTTTTCACGTTTTCCTTCAGTGCCGGCAAATCTGCATATTGAGTACGGGACGAGCGACAGCAACGGCTGCTCCCTGGCCGCCAGTCGCATGTGTTGGTCGTTTTTACGTCGAAGCGCAAATCAGATTATCGTTGCGAGCGAACATTTGTATTGCCTACGTGGCGTATCTGCCATTCCATTAGATATATATAATTGACTTCTTCGACTGCTGACGTTCGATGCGCTCTGTTCTGCTCTGCTCTGCCAGCCGGCAATTGTCAGTGCTGGCTATGTGGAAAATTGGGGAAATTGAAAAATCTAAGCATTGCGAAAACTGAGAGGAAATAGAAAGAGTTTTATGCAAAAACTTCAACATACAAGAACAAAGATGACATTGAAGATGACGTGTGAAATATGTTAAAATTGCAGCTGCAGGGAAGCTGTTCAAATTCACAACGCATTCTATAAGTTTTGATGCGAGAGCAAGTTGAAGACAATGAAATTGAGTTTAATTTTTAATATCATGAAAATTATTCTCCGATATTGCGACATTAGGCATCATTGAAGATCCAAATGCAGCATCCGGTTTGAAAGATATAAATTCCAGGTTGAAACTGTTTCAATTTGGCTGAGTGTCCCAACACAACAAGACCAAATGTCAGGATTTTTTTAGGTTAGACTGGCGAGTTGTGATGCCGGAAGTAGAGTGGTGCAACTATTGATAGTATTGATGGTTTTATTTTGACACCACTATCGATGATTTTTTTTTAAACTATCGATACCATCGAAGTAGAGTTGTACAGCTATCGATAGTATTGATAGTTTTATTTTGATGCCACTGTCGATGATTTTTTTTTTGGCACTATCGACACTATCGAAGTAGAGCTGTACAACTATCGATAGTATCGATGGTTTTATTTTGACACCACTATAGATGATTTTTTTTAAACTATCGATACCATCGAAGTAGAGCTGTACAGCCATCGATAGTATCTATGGGTTTATTTTGACGCCACTATCGATGATTTCTTTTGGCACTATCGACACTATCGAAGTACAGTTGTACAACTATCGATAGTATCAATGGTTTTATTTTGACGCCACTATCAATGTTTTTTTTGGCACTATCGACACTATCGAAGTACAGTTGTACAGCTATCGATACTATCTATGGTTTTTTTTGACGCCACTATCGATGATTTCTGTGGCACTATCGATACTATCGAAGTAGACTTGTACAACTATCGATAGTATCTATGGTTTTTTTTGACGCCACTATCGATGATTTTTTTGGCACTATCGATGCTATTGGTTTTTTGTGATGAGACGGCAATGCCTCCAGAATGTTCTATGCTGGCAGTGCTGCCGTAGATACGTGACCGATTGATCTGAAATTTAGACACAATGGGTGGTATGTACATAAAACAGTTTCTGCATATTTTTTGTTGTGTATGGACAAGTTTTCGTGGTACCGCCCATACAACTAAAATCTGTAATATTAAATAACGTCCGATTTATAACTCGGAGAGCGTTACAATTTGGTCATCCCATGGATCTGTTGTTCCATTTTTGAAATTTCATAGCGTGGTATTGTTTTTGTAATACAAATTTGTTGATAACTTTGCTACTATAAGTCGCATATGATTGACATTCGGCGAATTCTCTGCTTAGACGAAGATCCTTCGATTGGATAATTGCTGTAGGCACTGAACAAAGGGGCGTGGCATAACCCATATACATAAATGCAATTTTTATTATGAAGCTCCTTCGAAGCTACAAGTCCGATAGGATCGATATTTTTCACTCAAATTATTGAAAATATCGAATGGGCCAACTATCGATAATTTTCCAGCTCTAGCCCGAAGAGTGTGTGGCAAGACCTCACCCTAGTGTCCAGTGTTTCGAAGTGATTAATACCAACTTGAGTTTCAAATGACTCTGGCAATGTTCCCTACTTGGACATGATTGAGACACTTTGGAAAACGTAGAATGTACAGGAAGTTGACATATGACTCAACTCCTTAACCCCTAATATTAGGGGATATCAATATATGTTTTCTTGAAGCGATTCAAGATTCCAATTGTTAGGATCATTAGGATCAATATTGACTACAGAATGTAGAGGATAGAAGATATTTGAAGTTTGGTCGTAGCTGGCGGTTGACGGCGAGAAGGAAGACCATGTCTTGGAAGAACTAGGTTCAGGAAGCCCTATCATCTATTTGTGTGAGCAACTGGAGAAGACGCGCGGTAAGCAGAGGCGAAAGATCTCTGGTCGCAACCCTGCAGCGAGTTGTTTTGGCCACTAAAGTAACTATCAGTAAGTCTATTTGAAGCTTGAAGCCTTTGAAGTATGTGATGTATAAACACCAAAATATACGAGAATCGAAGACTTTTTGAAGGGATATAAAAGTGAAAAAATTCAAAGAAAATATTGACAAAGGACGAAGAAAGTTCAAAGAAATCAAGGAGAAAGAATCATCAACATACCAAATATACGAGAACTGAAAACTTTCTGAAGTGAGAAAGTTCAAAGAAACTATTGACAAAGAACGAAGAAACATCAACTTACAAAATATACGAAAACCGAATGCTTTCCGAAGGTATAGAAAAGTGAGAAAGTTCAAAGAAACTAGGACAAAGAAACATCAACATACCAAATATACGAGAACCGAGGACTTTCTGAAAGGATATAAAAGTGAGAAAGTTCAAAGAAAGTATTGACAAAGGATGAAGAAAGTTCAAAGAAATAAAGGACAAAGAACCATCAACAAACAAAATATACGAGAACTGAAAACTTTCTGAAGTGAGAAAGTTCAAAGAAATTATTGACAAAGGACCAAGAAACATTAACATACAAAATATATGAGAACCAACTACTTTCCCAAGTAGTACTACGACTTTCCCAAGGTATAGAAAAATGAGAAAGTTCAAAGAAACTATGGACAAAATACGAAGAAACCTCAACATACAAAATAAACGAGAACCGAAGACTTTTTGAAGAAATATAGAAGTGAGAACTTTCAAAAAAACTAGTGACAAAGGACGAAGAAACATCAACATAAAAAAAAACGCGAACTTAAAACTTTCTGAAGGAATTTAAAGTGAGAAAGTTCAAAGAAACTATTGACATACCTATGTCATGTACAAGATTCCATTAAATAATGAATCCAGCGATTTGGGAGTTTTCACTCTCCAGTGATTTACAATTTATGAGCAAATGCTTTCTCTAGCAACTTACTGTATATGTGTCAGCGTACCAATCAAATTAATACATCCTAAAAAAAAAATCAATCTATAGCGATCTTCATATCCCATGGGTCCTGCATTCCAAGAACGCATACAAAAATACTAAAAAATTCAACAAACATTTTCATTGTCAAGTAAAACCACCACGAGGCATAAAAGAGCATAAAATATATTTAATAATTAATTCATAAGAAAAAAATTCAAAATGTTTCATATGTCATGTGGCCATGTGATTTGGTAGCGCTGCCATTACACAAATTAAACAATCGCCACTTCTACAACACAACCAGACTAAACACACACACACACACATACACACATGTATTAATTTATATAACTATGTATGTGCATCATATCGAATTTTCAGTCCATTCCAATCGAATTTCATTTATGCATTTTGTTTGCATTAGGACGCGCTTCATTTGCATTCGACGCGGCGCGCCGTTTCGGGTAACGAGCCGTCGAACACCACTGCGCCTTTGTCGATGCACTCGTAATGCCATTAAGCGTAATGGTAGCCGAAAATTCATAGTTCAAGTGCGCGGCGCGCCTGCTGCAGCCTTATCATCGATCGGACCGACGGACATTTGGGAATACTGGACGGACATCAATAATGCAGTTATTATTGAAATTGACAGAGCATCGGTCGCTGGTGCCTTAGACGGCTGTGTGTGTGGTTCTTCAAAGTGGCTGACTGACTTATTGATTGCTTGATTGCATTTCAAATAGAGATTCGGGTTTTCGAACAGTTCGAAAAGAGTTTCAAATGAGATTTGAGTTTTTGAAATATTCGAGTCATAGGAGCTCTAAATAAAATTCCAACTATTCGGCAGTTCAAAATGAGCTTTAACACAATTTTAAATTTTCAGAACATTTTTGACTACTAAATGAAAATCTAGTTTTTGGACATTTATAGATGTTTTTCAAGTCAAATAGAGGTTCAAGTGATACCCGAATTTTTGTGCAGTCCAAATAGAGTTTGGAGTTTAATCTGAGTTTGCAGACAGTTTTAATGATTCCAAAGTTCATGTAAAGTTTCAAATTTGATTCGAGAGCTTCAAATGAGATCAGAGTTTTCGTATAGTTTGAAATCATCGTCAGTCAATTGAAGCCCTAAAATAGGATCTTAGAGGAGTTTTAACAATTCGTTTGGAGTTTCGAGCGAGATAAAACTCAAATCTCGCGTTGTTCGAAAAGAGTTTTACATGTTTAACATATCCGAATTGTTAGACATTTCCAGGTTTTTTGACATTCAAATGGAGCTTAACCTGAGATTTGAGTTTTTTTCAAAATTTAAATAGAACTTAAAATCAGATCAAAGTTTAATTAATTAATTGAAAATTTTTTACTGTTAATTGAAGCCCAAATATATGATTCGAGTTTTTCAACAATTCATATTGAGCTTCAATTTACATGCAACTTTTTTGATTATTCAAATAGCTCTGCACTTGAAATGCGAATTCTAAGACAGTGTAAATTTTTCTACAATTAAATAGTTAAAAATTACATCAAAGTCTAAATAGTTGATAGTTTATAAATAGCTTAAAATATAGTCTGAAATTGTAGATATCTCAACTAGAGCTTTCAATGAAAACGTAGCTTTTTGACGGTTCAAATAGCGCCAGAAACGAGATTCAGGTTGTCAGAGTATTCAAATTCTTCGAGAGTCAAATGAATCTCTAAGTAGGATATGAGCTTTTCAGCAGTTCAAAAAGGACTTGAAATGCATTCATAATTTAAATTGTTTAGTTCTCGATGTACAAATAGAGTTTGAAATTAATTCTGTATTCATTTAAATGGAGTTTAAAATTTGATACAAGTTTTCGAACAGTTTGAATTTATACACTTTTATAGTCGTACATGTGATGCCTGAATTTCAACAGTTCCAAAAGAACTTCAAATAAAATTCAAGTTTGCAGAAAGTTTTATTTTTCGATAGTTTAAATAGAGCTTCAAATTAACCCTAAAGTTTCTGACACTTTTTGTTTTTTCCAGGCAAATCAAATTTCAAATGAGAGTCAATTTAATGGAGAACTCCACTAGATCTGCAAATGAGTAGAGATTCAAATTTAATTTGAATTTTCAAACAATTCTTGTCTTTCGACAGATAAATTGAATTTCAAATCAGATCCCAACCTGTCGCCAGTTCAAATTTTTATAATTTCTAATTTTTCTATTATCAAACAGATAATACCTACCTACCTACCTACCTACACACAGAAAAGTTTAAACAGGGCTTAAATGACATCTGAGTGTAGGAATAGTTTGAGCTCTTTGATAGTCAAATAGAGCTTCATATTAGATCCAAGTTTCCGGCAATTTGAGTTTTTCTTTAGTTCAAGAGGGACCTTTTTTGATAGCTTCAGTATATTATCGATTAAGACTAAAATCTTCAGACAGTTTTAAATTCGATCTATTTAGACGTTCGAATCGAAACTTTAGATATTTTGAATTATCTGCATGACTCGGATAGTTCGAACTCAACATTGTCAAAGCGAGTGTTTTAATATTTTCTACAGAAAGTTCGATTCAATTCCATCTCAAAATTAAAAATCTTTACTTTTGAACAATCTGAATTGAATATCCAATATCCGCATAGTCCATTCGAATAGTTCAATAGTTCGACTGGGTAGACACTCTAATTTCCACCACAATGCGGTTCCCCTCGTTTGAAATGCGCTCTGTGTTGAGTGCCATCATGAACAACTCGTATTTCATGTCGAATTGTTGTTCGTGTATTTATTTTTTTCTTTGTTTTTTCTTTTAGCTCATTTCGACTGCATTTTCAATGTTTTGCTTTCAATTTTCCTGTACTTCATCATTGTACGCTACACGGCCGAGGTAGAGCATTTATATTCACCACAGCTTGGAATTTTTTATAACAATTAAGAAGTGTTTTCAATTTATAGAAGTTTATAAATATTGTAGGTATTTGAATTCAATAACTTTCTCTTTTTAACTGTTTTAGTGATTCCATCTGTTTATCCTTTCATACATCTGTCCTTTCGGCCTCTGAAATCTTGAAGGCTTTGACTCTATGAAATAAGTGATTCAATGAGCTGTACTCATTGAATCACTTATTTCATAAATTAATGCATGTCAGAGTGTCAATGATTTAAAAAACTCGAATGCAGCGCTTAGATAAGTCATCCACGACCGTCTAAAACGCAACTTCGTCCCAAACGCAAAGGGTTAATTTCTATTTATGCCATCTTTTTGTCTCACTTCAAGTACGCATTCTTTCATTCAAGTCTGCAACTATTTTTGGTTTTTGTTTTTGTTATTGTTCTCTTTATTTTGGGTTTTTCCAATTATGATTAACGATGCGGCGTTTTTGTTTCGGGGAAATTAGCCCCGAATTTCGTTGTTCTTTGAGCTGCTGTCGTTTTGTTAGTGTAGTGTAACATTGAAATGTTGCATTTACATTATCTCCAATAGTTTCCATTCGATCGTTTTCCTCGCTGTGTCATTGGGAATTTTTAATGGATTTAATGGATTTACGATATGTGTTGACTGCTCGACTTTGAGGTATTTGCATTTGAATTCGAATTGTTTGAGTGGTTTTTCTGTAATGCCAACACTTGGCTGAGTGATGAATGTATCGTTCGATGACATAAAATTAGTCATTTTGCTTTATGTCACCACACAAATACGAACACATTGAACTCATAAGTTTGTTCGAAATTGGACATTTGAAAGTGAAAAATTTACAATACATTTCATGAATCGATGATCTACTATAACGTGAACTTTTGATCTTCAAAAACTTTGGTGTTTGCTTTTATGAGATCTAAGTAAATGCTATGTGGGTCGAAGTTAATTAAATTCAAAATTATCCAATTTAGAAATCAGTTAAGTTTGATGCTACAAGGAATAGATACTTCAAACATCCACCACCTAAGTTCTCTTTCTACTTAAATTACTCCCAATGTGTTAAATGACTCCCAATGTGTTGAGAGTCTTTGACTAACTCACCGCAGCCGGTCATTCTTCTCGGCCCTGAAAAAGTTCCTACCAGTTTCTGGAACCTAACAGTCTGGAGTCAGTGATCAGCTGGTCCTTGAAGATCTGAGTTTAGACAACCTTATTTTTTCGATTCAACGATCAACCAAATTCATTGCATGTTATTTTGCTCTGCTACCATGACAGTTGTCACTGATCATAAACAACGCCAATGATTTATAAAAATAAATAAGTAATATCTCAGCCAAAGGATGTGTTTCAATTCCCCTACAATTTGCTACTTGCTTAGCTTCAAAACGACCAGGAAAATGTCAATAGCGACCCGCATCTTGGTGAAATTTTACGCCGACACTGTCTTAACTCTTACGGACTAAAACATCAGTTTACAGATAATTTTTTTTTTCAATTTTTAGCAGAATGACAGAACAAAATGATGATTAAAAATTATGAAATTCATAATTCAAGAAAAAATATTTTTTGAATATTTGTAAGAAATTGTTTTGGTTATTTTTTATTTTCTTAACTTCTGCCAATTAATTGATAGATTTTTCAATTTTTAGCAGAATGATTGCTGATAGAAAATAATAAACTATATTTTGCTTAAAAGAAAATTATTATTTTTTATAAAATGCTGTAAAATAAAATAAAATAAAATAAAATAAAATAAAATAAAATAAAATAAAATAAAATAAAATAAAATAAAATAAAATAAAATAAAATAAAATAAAATAAAATAAAATAAAATAAAATAAAATAAAATAAAATAAAATAAAATAAAATAAAATAAAATAAAATAAAATAAAATAAAATAAAATAAAATGAAATAAAATAAAATAAAATAACGTAAAATAAAATAAAATAAAATAAAATAAAATAAAATAAAATAAAATAAAATAAAATAAAATAAAATAAAATAAAATAAAATTAAATAAATTAAATAAAACAAAAAAAATCAAATGAAATGAAATAAAATAAAATAACATAAAAAGCATTTAACACGAACACTTTTTCAACAATTTTGTTTTAAAAAATTGCTTACTTACTTAAGAAAGTGATTGATAAAAATTACACAAAGTAAATATAAACTTTTTTTGTGAATATGTGGAAAACATTTCCCTTCCTTTATAGAAAACAATTTTCCAATATTCTTCTTGCATTTCATTGGCAGATATTTTTATTATTTGTTTTATTTGTATTATTATTTTTCTCAGTTTTACTGCTTTTTCACAGAAAATTTAAATAAATTATTAAAAAAAAATATTTTTTTGAGTTTCTATTAAATTTTTTAATTTTTAATTAGTATTCCAAAAAAATGTTTGTCAATTTACAAAAAAGGTGTTTTCTTGAAAAAACATACATTAAAAATAACCATTTATAATCAAAAAATTAATAAATATTAATTATATTATATTATAATTTTTTATTATATTTATATTTTTCGTTTCTATATTATAATAATTTTTTCTTTCAATACAATTTTATTTAAAAAACAAATTTTCAGTTAAAAAATATTTCATTTGTCAAATTTTATGAATAGTATGAAAAATGTAAAATTGTTGTGCGTAATTTTATGCGTTTAAAAATAATGAATTTCATGTACAAACTAAACAAAAGTAAACAAAAAATACGAAAGTGTTATATTTCGTAAAAATAATTTAACAATAAATAATTAAAATAAAAAAATATTTATGATAAAATAATAATAAAAACAATTATTTATTTTTAAATATTTTATTTTTAAATGTTTTATTTTAAATTTTATAAATGTTGTAAAAATTTCAAAATGTTGTGCGCAATATTGTGTTTTAAGAAACATTTATTTTTTGTAAATAATTAAAATCTAAATAAATATTAAACAACTTTTTTACTAACATTTCCAGTCAAAACGGATTAGTGGCTGATTTTATTAATCGTGTACAAATTTCGAAATGTTGTGCGCATTTGCTCTGAAAGGGTTAACGTTAGTTTAACGCTTGGGAAAGACAGCTTTGGCCCACGAATATTTCAACGCAGCAATGTTTTAAAATAACCCAAAAAAGTTTTTTTTTAAACCTCTTTATTTTTGTAAACATGTTGAAGTTATCCTCGAGACGAGGACAACAACGAAATAAGGAAGCAGCGCCAAAGAAGGGCACGAGGATAATGTGCGTCGTTGTAATGAAAGACGAGGGTGCATAATTTTTTCTGAAATTTTTTTTTATTACTTGAAAGTTTATCGTTGTTTTAAGATGCTGTTGTTGCTATTTTTGTTGTTGTTATTATGACTATGCACATTTGAAGCAGCGTGCGAATGATTTTTGTCGCTGCCAGTCGGCGGCGCGCACTCAAGTGCACAAATCCTGCCATGTGAACGCGCGCATCGCATTCACATGAACCGGCCCCAACGCCAACGACATAGACAACAACAACAACAACAACAACAACAACAAATACAAAATGCAACTGCATTAATATCAATGGAGAGAAGGCACAGCATCCTTTGTCTTTGCGCACGGCGGCTGCCGCTGCTGCTGCTGCTGCTACCTTCTTTTGCATTTCTTCTTCTTTTTACTTTCCTCTTCAGCGCTGATTGTTGCAGTGCCGCTGCAGCTATTTTAAGAAATTATTTTCCATATTCATATTACACTTGTTGTTCTTGTTGTTGTTGTTGTTGCTGCACTGCTGGTGGTCCTGCGCAGCACAGCGACACTTTCCGCTCGCTCGCATCGCCCGCCAGTGCAGTTTCTAAGCAGCGATTTCACTTTTCTGCCAACGCGAAATGCGCCAAAACTTGTGTTGCTGCTGCTTCCTTCTTCTTTATCGACTGCCGTTTGCAGCGGCAGAACCATTAACAATTGTATACGTCAAACTTTTGGCGAAAGTGATTTATGACTGCGAAATGCAGCGCTCGAGTTTTCCACTCACTTCTCTTCTCATCTCCTCGTAACGCTCGCCCAAAAACTTTCGGCATTCAGTTCCTAGTGCGCTGCTCGGCTTATGTTGGGTCGTTCCGTAAGTAATGTGGTGGACTTTTTTCTGTGTAGAAGCAGTTGTGTTCAGAATCCTTTTGTCCACAGGTTTTGTTTCGTCCTGAAACATTTCTTGTATTTTGTATTGAAGAAATTTTAACGTTACTATTGAAATCATCTAAGTGTACGAAGTTTAATTAAATTTGCGCAACTTCAAACTAAGGAAGCTCCAGCTTTTTGGTATCCATTTCATTAGCGTTCCAAAGTTTCAAATCCAATACAAAATAGGGAGGGACATCATGATAGGAAATGTTCGTGCCCTCCACATCTCACTCAAAGCAAAGGTTCTTCGTTTGAATCATTGTGCGAAGTACTGGCGAGCTTTTAGCATAAGCAGTGCCCAAACTGAACTTCAGTCAGAACAAGAGAGTAGTTTAATTTGGTGTCCCGTGAACGGAACAATTGGAATATTGTCTACAAAGCTTTCTGGGGTTGTACCCCTCAGATAATAATCATCGTTAATAATCGCGATACCCTATAATAGTAAATAAATTGAAAAGTGAACAGAATCTTAATAGAATCGAACATCGAACATAATAATCATCGTTTATAATCGCGATACCCTATAATACTAAATAAATTGAAAAGTGAACAGAATCTTAATAGAATCGAACATATGTGAGGTCTATAAGCTCCATCAGTCATAAGGACACTAACGGAATCCCATTACTGACATACTTAACTGGCCATAACGACCTGTTTCCGGTCCGCAAAAGCTCTTTACAGGCCCCTCGGCTTTGCATCAAGGGAAGATAGGCCCTCCTCAGCTTGGTCCTTCCTCCGGAGACACGGTCTCCCTTTTCGCCGTCGACCTCCAACTACTGCATCGAACACCTTTTTCGCCGGTGCTTAATCGTCCATACGGCAGACATGGCCAAGCCAGCGTAGCCGCTGGTTGTTAACTCGATGCGCTACGTTCATGTTTTTCAACAGCTCATACAGCTCGTTGTTGCTTCGTATTCGAATTCGAAAAGGGCCGAAGATTTTGCAAAGCACCTTCCTCTCGAACGCCTCAAGGGTCGATATGTCGTTACGCGACAGTGTCCATGCTTCGTTGCCATAAAGAAGCCCATGCAGAGTGCAAGTATTGTGGGTCAAGAGAGGTCTCTGCTTCTTAGTTACCTGCCGAGACCGTAGTAGAACCGATTGGCAGGAGGAAACCTTCGCTTTATCTCCAGGCTGACATCATTGCTGCTTATGGCAGTGCCAAGGTAGACGAATTCCTTGACAACTTCAAAAGTATATCTTCAGCTTTGATGTGAGACCCTAGCCGCTGCGAGTCCTTGCGTATAGACAACATATTCTTCGTCTTGCCTTCATTTACCACCAGATCCATTGTGGCAGATTCTCTTTCGATTGCCGCAAAGGCAGCGGTAACATCTCACTTGTTACAGAATCACATTGGGGCCATTTAAGCATATCTTCCATGCCTTCTGAGTGTTCTTACACCATTGTAGACTATTCTGCTACTCACAAGCGACGTCGGTGCTGCCTTTGGTCATCAGAACCATATGTCGGTTATAGATACAAACTGGGTGAGACTCTCTGCTTCCGCCGACATCTACCCTGTACATAAATAAATTTGTAAAGATATACAATCTTCAAGGCTGACCTTGATAGTTCAGCGGGTAGCGCACTGGCTTTTCATACCAGAGGCCCTAGGTTCGATTCCTAGCTCGTGGTGATTAAATACTCGTCTACTTCTATTGCTATCCAAATGAAGCAGATTCGAATTATATGGAACGCACAAGTGCGACCTCCAAGTGTGAAAGAAAAATTGCCAACTGCCATTCGGATTTGCCATTAAACTGATGGAATTCTTTGGTATCACAGATGGCCATATAGCCCCAAGTGTGTCTATGCAGGAAGTAGGATGTCGCGAAGTTGGATATCCTATCCATGAAGAAAACAAATTTCGTATTGTCCCTGAGTTGATCCTCTATACGGACGCTTGTTGGGATCAGCATAGGCAACTGCGCTATCAGAGCTCACTAAATGGCGTCTCTTGTCCAGTAATGGCTGCAAGAGCTGAGGACATGCGAAGTACAAACGATAAAAAACTTGCTATGACTCTGCCGGGTCTTCAAAACCCCCGACTTTGTATCCTGGGGGTAAAAATACCTGACGTCGTAATAACGAACTCTACGTCATCAAGAGCTCGAACAGTTTTTATGAATTTTATGATTCCAGAGTACGAGAAAAAGATATTCTCAATAGGACAGTTGTTTCTCCGAGAGGGACCCTTGCCTACCTACTCGCAACCTGAATTAAAAGCGTGTCGATACACGCCGTGCCTTCAAGCTTACTTGTACCTCGTCATGTTATGGAAATGGCGTTTGGCGACCGACGATTTATGCAGAAGCTCTTGTGATGAGGATGCAGTAGAATCAGTCGAGCCCCTGCTATGCCACTGTCCATCACTACAAAGACGACGGCTCCAGACTCTTGGGGCAAGGCTCTTTGATGGGCTCGCGAAAGTAGCAGATGCACAGATTACCGATCTCCACAATTTCCTCGCCAAGACCAAATGGTTCCCAAACGATCTCGCCTGGGTCTACAGGGATCCCAACAGATAAAAGAAGGACACCGGTTCTTTTCCGAAAAATGAAGGCATTCTCAATGGTGCTTGCCGCACACACCCCTTCCGTAACCTAACCTAATCTACTTGTACCTCAAGGAGGAGACTCCTAAGGACTTAGGATTTAGAAACAATTCGAGCAGTAGCTGAGACATACGTACCGTTTCCATTCCTCAAGGGGTGTCGATATATCAGTAGACATGTGCTTTGTTCGTATCAGAGCCTCATAAGCGAAATATTTGATGCATTGTTTGGACCCTTTTTGTGTGTCTTTAGGTCCACGTTGGTGAAATGAGAACCTGATCGATAGGAACCTTTTTTATATTGATAACTCGACAAGGAGCTGTCTACTTGTCCTACAGCCGGAACTCAGTAACCCATAAGATTTCCTCTCGAAATATTTGTCCACATACCCTAACAACTCTTTTGAATTGAAAGTTGAAATTTCGCTTGAAAAGCGTTGAATCCTCACCTTAATCGCCTATCGAAAACTGCATTATTTATGGGTCGACCCAATAGTTTCCTATTGCTATTTGTTCTTCCTTGCTCCATGCAGAATTTAGTATGTGCTGCAGGCTTGCTCAGTGGGTACCGCGCCAGCTGCCTGCCTGCTTGACTGAATGGATGCCTGGCGGGCTGGCTGGCTGGCTGGCGCAATGAATTGTGCGCTTGTTATGCTTTCATGAGCGATAAATTAGAAAATTGATTTTTGCCTTCGAGTGTTGGCGCCAACATTTGCGCATTTGTGCATTGCATCTTAGATGCTGCCGTCGTTTGGTATTAAAATGTAAAAGCGTCGTTTCAAATGTTCGCCAAAATTGCCGAGCAGCAACTCACGACAGCAGTCCGGAACCTGATCAGACGCAAACCTGAAAAGTTTTGCAATTCTAGTGTGAAATTTTCATACTTATCGCAGTAACAAACTTAATGCCAAGCGAAAATTTTGCAAATTTTGAATTTCAAAGTTCGGGCTATGCTATTTCTGAGTCTTTGGTCGAGTGTTGGAGATGGAAATTTGATCCGGAATAAAGTGCTACAGCAAAGTTCTATGTGTTGTATGTAGGAATGAAGTGACGAAATTCTCCCAAAAACACTTGTACCATATTTGCTCTAAAGAAGCCTTCAAAAGGATTTTCCAAACAATTCAATTCAAGCCTGTTTGAATTTCATTTCATTGCCTGACAATCTGCTCTCGAGTACTTTAATAGTTTGTGCCGTTTTGAGTAGTTAGTGATGTCAGTATTCAATTTAATTGCCGATGCATTCATGTTAAATGATTTCTCATCATCCACCCAATCTGTGTATGTGTGTGTGTGTGTGTGTGTATGCGATTCGCAAAACCGACCATAACACTTGAATAATTCGGCATTGATTGTAGTCGGTCTAGCCACTAATTATAAATGAATGGCGAGGCTAACCGCAGCAACGATTGTTGTAAACTGTTGCCTTTTAATTCGGCAACAACAACAACAACAACAACAATAGCAACAAAAGCAGCTCGTAGAATTTTTGGTAAAATTATAAATTTCGACATTTACGACTGTTTTATTTATGGCACAAGCGGCAACGCAGTAGTGAGCAATCACACAGCAGAACGGTTGCAATGTTGGTGTGGGGAGGGGGGAGGTAAGGGTTATATTTTGTATGGTTTTTAAACGATTTCGAAGTTGGTCCTTGCAGTTGAGCGTGTGTGTAGAGCGACGTTAACAAGCGTTAAGGACGAAAAATCACAAAGCGCCTCATACACACGAACACACATACATACATACACTTTGAATATGCATACATGTATAAATTCAATGTGAAGTGGTGCCAACGTAGGTGTGTGTTTATGTTGGTGTGTATGTGTGTGTGCCTATGTGCAGTAATTCGAAAAATTGCTGTGCTGGGAGACAGAGCGTGAAACAAAAATCTGAGGGCGCCACAAAACGGCAACGAGGCATTATGCGACACTGAAAAATTCACCCATACATTCTGTCAATAAATTACCGGGAATTGTCCTCAACATTTCACTTAAAGCGAGTCCATGGAGTCCAAATGTAGTCAAAGAATCTTGTTCTGGTTTTATTGTATTTTTGTTTGTTGCATTGGGCTAAAATTCAATCACAACGCTCAGAGTGACTCGTTCTTATAGGAGGTTTGTGAGATATGTTAAGATTATTAGTGATTTTACTTAAACTGCAACTGAGCAGAGTGACAATGTGTAATCATTGAGTAAAATTCACGAATTGTGCCTTCACAAATCTTGTCATTTCTACAGGATTTTCTTAAATAATCCCTAACTAGTAGTTTTTATTGACCATTTGTTCAGCTGAAATAATTTTGTGACTCAGTTAAGCGCCAAGAAGAAATCAACGATCATCACTTGACATGATTTTAAAACGAATTTGAGGTTCTTATTTCTGATGAATTTTTACTGTTTGGTCTTCAAATTCATAAATCCATCTCTTGTTACTAGTTAGAACGCGTTTCATGGAGAAGAGCTCAAAACGAATGCAATCCAGCATATCTAAAGAGATCAGTTTAATCACTGTAAAAATCTCTAACCTTCAAAATATTCACCAACATTGGCCAAACAAACTCATGAAAATTTTGAAGCAATCTCGATTATTGTGATTATTGAACAGAACTTTCGTCACTTTCTTGATGTTCCTACGAGTATTACTTAGCACTAGAAAGAATATTGCAGTCATTTCGATGTTTTTTCATTTTTAAATATCTTTATTTTCTTTACTATTTCTATTAACTTTTGCTTTTATGACTTTTATTTCTCTATCGGGTTCTACAATTACTTCTACAATTAGAGTTCTACAATTACAATTAGCCAAATCCAATGTGTAGTTTTCGAGATATCAGCGGATTTAACATGTAGTCTTTGTAGGTATAGAAAACTTGCGGTCTTTCTAGTGTTAAAGCGATCGAAGATCATTCAGAATAAGGCCAAAAAATTCGTATCTTTTAAAACATTCCCTGCAGCGACTTGTTTTTTCTCCAAAATTCCCAACAAAATCGATCTCACAGACTTGTGAGAGGTGTTTAGATCACCGAGTCATTCTTCTTAAACTGAGCATAACTTTCTTTATGTTTTCTATATTTCCAACGAATGGAAAGTTCAATGAGGCATATCTCCAATGATCTCTTTGATTTTCTTGAATGCTTTTCAACTCTTCTTGTTCTTTGATTTAATAAAGCCTCCTCACAATCTTTAACGATCTCTTAGCTCCTCTTGAACGCTTTGTAACTCTTCTAAGCATTGTATTGCTTCTTGTTTTTGTATAGATTTTTCGAAATAAGTTATTTTCGATTTCTTGAGTGGCTCAGCACATGTACATTTTGTTACAAAACAAAATGTAAGTCATATGTTTTGTTCAAAAATTGTTTTTCATTGTTCAATACAAATCGTAACGCACGACCGAAGTGGGCTAATTCAACCAGCTGCTGTAAACAAACTATTTAATAAATTGGGCTCGATTTTGTCACAATGGTTAAGTTGTGACCAGTTGTGTACCTTTTGACATTTTGAAATAAATACAAAAAATTATAAATAATAAAATAAATAAAAATAAGACTAGTCCACTTTGGGCCAAGGAAATGTTCCGTGCATGTATTTTTAGTTTCTTTCTGGAAATCGATTGACTATCTTTTATGTATCCTATAAAGGAGTATATATACTCGTATTTAAGGCTACCAAATCATAGAAAAACATTTTCAAAATAAACTATGAAATTATTACAAAATCCCGATACTATATGTACAGACTGTATGTGTTGTAGTGCTCGTCTGCATAATAAACATGCAAAGTTTTTATTGTTATTTTTTTGTTGTTATTTTGTTGTTGTTGTTGTTGTGTTTTCAGATTTTCGTCGTTACATGTTTATTTGTGTAAAAATTTTGTGTTGCCACTTTTATTTGCTCATTTTAAAGGTATTTACACGCTTACATGTGTTTGTGTGAGTGTGTTTGTGCACATAATTGTGTACGTATGCATACAAGGATGCACACAAAACATTTTGTTCCTACTGTAAATCACGAATGTAATGAAGTTCATGAAGCATTTTTTAATGGCGGTATTCACGATTTGTAACAACTGTAGTTAGTTTTTATATATTTAGAAATAATAATATAATTTTTTTGTAACGGCCAAGCGGACTAAGAAATTAATTGATTTCGTTAAGGATCAGAGACCCAACTATATGCGAGGGTGGTCTGAAAAGTTTGCGACCTCAACATGCCAAGACAAAGAGTGATCGCAGTGTCCCAGCAATAATAAAAATCTCTTTCAAGCAAGTGGCAAGTGGGCATTGACAACCAGAGAGGATGTGATGTGCGACTAAAAGAATCAGAAATTAATTAAACATTTATCTAAAAAGTTTCTAGAAATTGATAAATACCTAAACAATAAAGAAGAAACAATTCAGAACAGAATATCAGAAAGAACACAAGATTTGATTTATTCTGCTCATATTCGGGGTATACTGGTTGTAGAATTTCTCAGCCAAACCTCGAAGGCTCTTTCAGCTATTCCGGCCTAACTTTCTGTCTGTCTGCTGTCTGGTTGCTGCTCATGACAACTCTGGTTCGATTGGAGACATCTAAGCCGCACTTGCAATGAATAATTCAGAAAGGAGAGTGCTGACTCTGTAGTTAATGCGTGCAGTGTACCTGAGTTCATGCCCTCAAGACGAAAAAAATTCCAAAAAATAAAATAAAATTTTCCAATATTTATTGAGCTCATCGAAATTTTCTAAAAGGGCATAATTAACTCGCCTAGAACCAACCAGAAACTCCTTTACATATTTTACGTATCATTTGCGCTGAATTGTATAAATTCTTGCAATTGTTGTAGCATCAAATTTCCCCCCTTTCCGTTACTCCTTTATGGCCCGTCAACTCTCAATGCTTTTGCCAAACATTTCGGTTTGCCTCATAGCGTCTGCGTTTAATTTGCGGCACTGCTGATTGAGGTTGTGAAATGTGTTTGGGTGTATGGGTATGTTTGTGAGTGTGAGTGTGAGTATGAGTGTGGGTATAAGTTGCGAGCGCACAAAGCACTTGTTGCAAGTTTCATATTTCGAATTAATTCCAACATGTTAACTTGTACATGTTGGCTCCTTGCACTGAAGGCAGCACTTTGCTATGATTGCTTGTAGTGGACAGAAAGAGGTTAGGTGAGTCAAATTAAAGAGTACCTTAAAAAAAATCCGATTTCGACTATCTCTCAGTTCTCTCTCTACTTCGGTTCCAACAGGTAACTCTACAAAGTATCAAAATTCTGCGGTTTTTGGGACGCTTACAACATTCATTCTATAAAACTTAACTTTATATAAGACAAAATCATGGATACTGTCAATGATGACACATTACAACTTCACAGAGTCTTCAGCATCTAGTCGCATTGCCAACGTTTATCTCCTTTGATGCAAGAGCTGTAACGACATGGATGTAATACAACGAATCAATATCCACCAACATGTCAACCAGTTCAATGTTAAGGCTCCAGTGAAAAGCATGATTGACGCCAGGCGCGGATCCAGAAAAATATTTCGGGGGGGGGTTTTAAAATGTAATTCTTTAATATTTATAAAATGTATTTTAATTTGTATGTAGTTTTATAGTCGATCCACATATTTCGGGGGGGGGGGCGTTTCAACCCCCAAACCCCCCCTGGATCCGCCACTGATTGACGCAGTAGTTCGTGAATGATGACGTTAAAAGGGGAGAATCGTACTTCCAGTGAAAGTACAAAACAGAATAAAACCTCTTTCCACTTCCAAACAGAGAAGTTGTACACGAAACTGAGACCTCTAGAAAGGAGTCTCTCAATACTCAGGCAGCCTAAAATCCAATAATAACTGCTCATGTCCAGCTAATCAGTTGAGCTTCTGCCAATGCCTTCCAGGGTTTTTTCTAAACACGCATGTCACTACATGACATGAGGGTAAGGTTCTCAACTCATTGCAATGCTGACACCTTTTTGCTAAAAAAGTGACCATTGTTTCATAAGAAACCCCTTCTCGAAAAACCAGAAACAAAAACAACAAAATCGCAATCAATGTTTATAGATATTGGGCGCTTCATGAGCGAAAGACTTTCATGTTCTTGCATTGGCAGGAAACGAGTTGGGATGAGGGAATTCTCATGCGTTACCCGGAAAGGAGGAGAGTTGTTTCCTCACTTCAGGTGTCTACTTTGACCTATATGAACTGTCTAACTAGCCTAGATTTAGACATTTCAAACCATCTCAGCAGTGGAACTTGAATGAATGGTAGGATAGGATGGGATGGTTGGTTGGTTTCGAATTGGATTTAATAGAATCGATGGAATCGATAAAATGTATGAAATGGCTGGAATGGGTGGACAGGATGGAGTGGATGGGATGATTTTGGGTGAATTGGATGGAAGGATTGGAATGTAATAGAATGGATAGAATAGAAGAATATGATCGATTGAATGGATGGAATGGATTGGATACATGAATAAATAGATATATGAATGAAATGGATACATAAATCGATGGATTGGATGCATGAAATAGAGGGTATGGATTTAATGTAGTGGATGAAATCGATCAAATGGATGAAATTACTGAAATGGATGGACAAGATGGAATGGGGAGGATGTTAGAGGATGCTAGAGTGGATTGGATGGAAGAATTGGAATGTAATAGAATGGACTGAATGGATGAATATGATAAATTGCATAGATTGAATGAATGGGATGTATTGGATGAATGAACAGACAGATGGATGGATGGATGAACGGGTGGATAGATGGATTGGATGGATGAAATGTATGGATTTAATGGAATCGAAGGATTGGAATGGATTAGAATGGATGGCATAGATAAATACGATGGATTAAATGGATGGAATTGATTGGATGAATGAATAGATAGATAAATGGATGGATGGATGAACGAATGGATGGGTGAACGGATGCATGAAATGGAAGAGTTTCATGGATTTAATGGAGTCGATGGATTCGATAAAATTGCTGAAACGGCAGAAATGGATCCAGAGGATGGGATGGATGGAATGGTTGAAATGGTTGGGATGGGTTGGATAGAAGGATTAGAATTGAATGGATGGAATAGAATGGAATTGATGGATAGGATAGGTAGATGGGATACATCGAATGGAGGGGATGGATGAAATACATGAAATGGAGGGGATGAAGCAAGGGTATAGCTGTTATGGACGGGTGGATGGTATGAGTTAAATGCGTGAAATGGATGGATAGAATGAATAAGTGGAATGTATAAATAGATGAAATGAAAAGGGTGGATGAATGAATGTAAGGATTGAGCACACATACTTTGAAGCCTATTATTCTTTAGGCTCAGCAGATGTCATCCTTTCTCCAAACAAAAGGTAGATTGTGCAAGAAGAAGAGAAAACAATTTGAATCAGAGAGTAAATCGAAGATCTCACAATCTCCCTGCAAATTTCCTGGACTCTCTTATGAATCTCAGAAGATCACGCATAGGGAAAGAATAAATCGTATTCCTTGCCAAAACAATTGAACCTTATTTCGTCACACTCACAAGCAAAAATACCTATGCCTCCTCTTCCAGACGAAAAGTGCAAGTTACATCATCAATGTTGCCTATGGCGGATATATGCAAGCACCACGTGCTGTGTACCGTGATTAGTCCAAGTATCCTGCGAAGGTTCTCCTCTCTATCGAAGAAGGACTTCTCCTTCACTTTGACAAATATAGTCGAATTAATTTTCTAACCAAATCATGCTCACAAAATATAATAAGTATACTGTATCTTTGGGTGTCTTTAGATGTGTTTGTGTGTGTGTGGCGCCAACTTAAACTTCAAATTTAATTAAACCCTACAATATTAATGCCACTTGCTCGCCTTCTCCTCCGCCTTCTCTGTTCAACACTAAAAGGGTTAATTTATCAAAGCAACGAATCATTATTGCAAATAAAATCAAAATTTGGTCACTGACAAAACATTTTTCGTGCGCCCACTTCGCCGCCAACACTCCAGTTCGGAGCGCAATCAAAGCAATGCCATTATCAAATTTTCAATCATAAATTCCAATTTACATTGATTCAAAACAAATTTCCACACAAACCATATACATACATATAATAGAACAAAATAAAAAATTAAACAAAAAATGAAATGAAGAATGGAACAAAATGAAATAAAACGAAAGCAAATACAAAGCCTCATACGCACATCTTTTTTGGAGTAGGCACTTCAGTTTACATGCAACACTGGCGGCGTCCAGAAGTTCTTCACTTTTGGGTCAATTCTGAAACAACAACAAAACAAAAAAAAAATAACTGAAAATTAAACAACCAAAAAAAAAAATAAAATGGATTAAAAAGGGAAAGAGCGGCCTGCCCCAGAAAAGGTTGCCAGCGCCTATGCACACTTCTCCTCCCTCCGTCGCTATCACCGTTGCACGCACCAAATGGATTTTGAGCAATAACAAAATATTAGAACACAAAACAAAGCGAAATCAAATCTATGGCCGGCGCGCATCCACAGCGAACGCAAACCAATACCAATAAAAATGCAAAATGCCGGACGGGACGTGGCACAAAAACTAGCGGCAAGCCGGAAGGGTTCAGTTTAGGCCTGCATAATGAAGAAGTTTTTCTAACGTCCCGTCTCCCTCCCTCCGCTGCCCACTCGACCATCCGACATCAATAAAGGCGCATTGTGGCTAACAACACAATAAAGAGTCAATAATGAAAGTGAGTGCAGCTGGCAGCGGCGCGAGGCGGCAGAAGCGGAGGCCGGTTTGGCGCTACAAAAAGCCGCTTAAATAAGTTAAGGGTCAAAAGTGTATGCGATTGAGGACTTAAAGCACACCAAGCAGAACGAAAAAGCGCCAGCGTCTGGAAGTTAATCGAATGTGCTGGCAATGGCAAAGATGGCACCGCACAGAAATGAGAGTGGCGGCACCATGGAGCCCGGTGCAGCTTCGTCTCGGCGCTGCCTTGAAGGCTAAAGGCTGGCAAAAGGTGGTGGTGGCAGTCGCAGAGGACTGGAAAGGGAATGAAGGGTGGAAAAAGTGAAGAAACATTGAAGTTCGCTTCAACAACGCAGAACTGTAAATTCAATTTCTTTTGCATACAAACAGGCGCATAAACTGGATTTATCACTTTAATATTTATTTATTTATTTATGTACTTTTCTAATGAAATTTAGATAAAATTTTATTTAATTAGGCTAGGACTAAGACTAAGATTGAGACTAAGACTAAGACTAAGACTAAGACTAAGACTAAGACTAAGACTAAGACTAAGACTATGACTAAGACTAAGACTAAGACTAAGACTAAGACTAAGACTAAGACTAAGACTAAGACTAAGACTAAGACTAAGACTAAGACTAAGACTAAGACTAAGACTAAGACTAAGACTAAGACTAAGACTAAGACTAAGACTAAGACTAAGACTAAGACTAAGACTAAGACTAAGACTAAGACTAAGACTAAGACTAAGACTAAGACTAAGACTAAGACTAAGACTAAGACTAAGACTAAGACTAAGACTAAGACTAAGACTAGGACTAGGACTAGGACTAAGACTAAGACTAAGACTAAGACTAAGACTAAGACTAAGACTAAGACTAAGACTAAGACTAGGATTAAGACTGAGACTAAGACTAAGACTAAGACTAAGAATAAGACTATGACTAAGACTAAGACTAAGACTAAGACTAAGACTAAGACTAAGACTAAGACTAAGACTAAGACTAAGACTAAGACTAAGACTAAGACTAAGACTAAGACTAAGACTAAGACTAAGACTAAGACTAAGACTAAGACTAAGACTAAGACTAAGACTAAGACTAAGACTAAGACTAAGACTAAGACTAAGACTAAGACTAAGACTAAGACTAAGACTAAGACTAAGACTAAGACTAAGACTAAGACTAAGACTAAGACTAAGACTAAGACTAAGACTAAGACTAAGACTAAGACTAAGACTAAGACTAAGACTAAGACTAAGACTAAGACTAAGACTAAGACTAAGACTAAGACTAAGACTAAGACTAAGACTAAGACTAAGACTAAGACTAAGACTAAGACTAAGACTAAGACTAAGACTAAGACTAAGACTAAGACTAAGACTAAGACTAAGACTAAGACTAAGACTAAGACTAAGACTAAGACTAAGACTAAGACTAAGACTAAGACTAAGACTAAGACTAAGACTAAGACTAAGACTAAGAGTAAGACTAAGACTAAGACTAAGACTAAAACTAGAATTTCGACTTAGACTAAGACTACCACGCCCTCTGCTGTGCTTTATAATCCTTAAAAATACATTCTGGCACTTTCACTACTAGTCAAATTTAAATTTAAGTAATTATTGAAATAAAAATTATATAAAAATGATTGAATTCTCCAGGTTACAAATGAAAATGTAAAATTTGTCCAAGTCTATTGAACATTTAGAAATGTTTGCAAAAATTTTAGCAAATCCGAATCGCACATAAAGCATTTTCAATTGCAATTTAAGGTGCTTTGCTTGTTGCCGTGTGCGCTGCTTCTACACGAGTTTTTTCAATTCTTCTTGCTTTTTTTATTTGCAATTTCAATGACACTCCACGACAAAGTGTGCCTTTTGACAATTTTCCGAAAATAAACTGAGAACTGAAAGCGAAATGGAAATGAAATCGACGCAAATAAAACGATCGAGCGGAAACGGTTGGCGCTGCATGTGAGCGCCGCACAACAAACAGAAGGCGTGCCGTAGGCGCTGGCCGGAGAGGAGCGGGTGGGCCCAGAGGACGCGACAGCCACATTATGACACGGCCACTGTCACTGTCACCAACGCGTGCAGCCGGGGATGCCGAACGGCAGGCGGCAAATGACGCGTGGCGGCATACTACAGTCGGCACTTGCAATGGCAGAGTGATGGCGAAAAAAACAGAAATGCACTCACACACACACACATACACACGCCCAAACAGACACAGAGAGAGACAATGAAAATAGTAAATACGTCAGAAAACGAAAGAAGAAAGACGAAAATGCAAACACAAACAGCGACAAATAAAAAAAAAGGATACAAACTGGCTGGCGGAAAGAAAGTTGCTGCGCCATATTGTGCCGCAGTTCCGGCGGAGAGCGCCTACAGCAGTTGGCAAGCAGACACGCAAACACACACACACACACACACACAGAGTCACACTCGCACAGGCGCTTCGGTAAGACAATGAGACAAACAGCTAGACAGCACAGCCGCAGCGACGGACAGACAGTTGGCGCTATAGTGCGCTGACATTGCGGACATTGACGCAACATTCGAGATACGACATGAGGCAAAAAGACGAAAAACTGCAAATATCTACGAATCTGCAATACACACAAACACACAATCGGCATGAACAAACACCCACCAGACATTTTTTGTTGCCAGCAATAAGAAAACGATTCGCTCCCGGCAACAAATTTATCGCCGGTAATATCGCCAGCGTATCGATTTCGTGTCACCAGTCGCTTTAAAACGTCCGCCGAAATCAACTCGCCTTGACGAGTCGTTTTCTTATCGCCTGAACGAGTCGTTTTCTTATCGCCTGGACAAGTTGTTTTCATATCGCCTGGACGAGTCGTTTTCTTATCGTCTTGACGAGTCGTTTTCTTATCGCCTGGACGAGTCATTTTCATATAGCTTTTTTATTGCCTTAGGCGACTTGCTAACAAATATATTTGTAATATTTTCGTTTTATTTAAAAAGTAACAATTGGCAAAATTCAAAAGTGAAATCAGTTGTTCTCCTTGTCATGGCGCTTCCTTGAATGAATACAAATTTTTAAAATACGATCAATGTCACTGAAATACAAAACATAGTTCAATACGATATTTCAAAGTCCTGGAAAACAAAGTGTTTTTGTACACAACACAATTGTTTTTTTGTTGCATGTGACAAACTATGGGACATGTTGCTAATTTGTCGCTGCGGCAATAAATCGGCGAGTCGCCAATTTATTGCCACTGACGATTGTTTCCTATTTCTCACATTTTGCTTGGTGGGCACATACAAATGTATGTACATATATCATACATACAAACGATTTGTTGCTAAAATGGAAATTGCACAAAAATTGGGGAAACTGATGCCAGCAATTACTGCAATTTGTGTTGAAAAGTATAAATTACAAATAAATTATATTAAATATACAAATTAAAAAAATTTATATATATGTCAACTATTTATGTAAAACGTTCAATCCATATTCTGTGCTATTCAATTCTCCCACTGTCTCCATTTCGCTTCTGTTCCGATCTTGTCCACTTTCACATCTATTTCCTCTTCCCGTTCTCGCATCCTGTCACCGCTCGTCGCTTTGCAAGTCAAATTCATTTATCGGTTTGTGATGGCGCACGCAATTTCGCCATTTATTTTTCACTTCACCGCAAATTAACCGTTCACAGCCGAGCGGCAAAGTGCTTATTACAATAACTGTGCGGCACAAACAACAACAAATACAGAAAGAAACGTACAGGCGGCACAAATTTTAATTATTTGCAAGTGTCAGAAAGAAAGGAAAATGGCAAACGAACGATGCCGACTGCACGGAGCGAACACTTGAACGGCGCATTGCAAAATGGAGAACTCTTGGCAGCGAGTCAGCGGCAGTGCACAAAATGCCAAACAGTTTCATTTCATTTCATTTATTATTAAAATAAGTACATTAAGTGTTGTAAGATCGAGTCTTTTAATAACACCTCAATCAGTATTAAATTTCTTAGACTAGAATTTAAATTAAACAATTACAATTACAAAATTAAGCAATAAACAGAAGCTTAAACTACATAATATAAATATTATAAATAATAAAAAAAATAATAAGGCATAAAGGAGGGAAAAAGACAAGGAAGTAATGAAGGAGGAAAAGTAGAGATAAAATGGGAATAAAGAAGAAAAAGAAGAAGTTAACGCGAACAACTGCGGCAAAAGAAGAAGAACAGGTGACACTGCGACAGGAACAATGGCGCACAACAATGCGGCCACCTCGGGCGGTCCGCTCGGCGCAGCAAACCGCACGCTGCCACCCAGTGCGAACCAGTTCGCAGCGTGCTGTGAGTGCAACAAGCGTTCTTCTCGCTGCTAAGCTGTTGTTGGCAATACAAACAACAACAACAACAACTACCACAAAATTACTTTGTCGTGACAATGGAGCAGCAACTTAACCAGCATAACAACAACAACAACAACAACGTAATCTTAATAATAGAATCATTTATAATATAAGGAAAAAAAGAAGCTAGCGGCAAGAAGGCAACAGAAAACAAATTGCAAAAATAGCATAAAATGGCAAGAAAAAAACGGAAAACGGTAGCTTCGTCTCTAAGCAAAGCGCTAGAAATTAAATGTGTTTGAAACAACAACAACAAAATTACTAAGCGAATTTGATGGGGAATTGTGGTGTACGAGAGGAGCGAAAACTCTGAGAGGCGATCAAAAGAAAAACATTCCAAAATGGTGAGAAAAAAGAGTGAAAATAAATAGTTACGGATGGTCGTGGCTTACTGATCGAATGTTGGACCACATGTTAGAAAGAGGCTTCCTTGGGTGGCTACTTTCTAGGGGACTTACAGGACAGACAGTTAAACTGACAGATGAAAGAAAGAAAATTTATAGAAGGATCGACAGAAAGATGGATGAAAGGTTGGACGAAAGAACGGTCATAAGGAAGAACGGATGGAAGAATAGGCGGAAGGATGTAAGAAATGATGGATCGAAGGACGAACGAAATGATGGATGTAAGAAATAATAGACAGAAGGAAAGATGAAGAGAAGCACTAAAAGAAGGAAAGATGCACGAAAAAAATGGAGAAAATAAGGAATTGAATTATGGATAGATGGAAGGACAGACAGAAAGATGATGAACGGATGGACAGACAGAAGTATGATGAACAAAAGGAGAGACATAAAGGAAGACGCATGGAAGGATGGACAAAAGCAGGGACTGATGGAGGGATGAACAGAAGAGCACACAGATTGATGCACACGGAAAGAAGGACAGAAACACAGATGGACAAAAGGAAGGACGAACAAACGGAAGCATGAACGAAAGAACGGACAGACGGAAGCATTGATTGATGGAACGGACTGACAGAAGGGCGAAGGGACGAAAGGATGGACGGAAAGACAAACGGACGAATGGACGGAAAGAAAAACGGACGGGTGGACGAAAGGGAGAACGCACAAGAGGAAGAATGAACTAAAGTGCGGACGGAAGCAGGGGTGGAAGGACGTACAGTAAAACGCACAGAAGGATGGATGGATGGAAGACAGGACGGGAGCCTATGGAAGGACAAACAAGAGGAAGGATGGACAGAAGGAAGGACAGACGGAATGTTGGATGGAAGAAAGTACACAAAGAAATATGAACGGAAGGACAGACAGAAGGGAGGAAGAGGAAGGATGGACAGAAGGAAGGATGGACAGAAGGAAGGACGAACAAATAGCAGCATGAACGAAAGAACGGACAGACGAAGGCATTGATTGATGGAACGGACTGACAGATGGGCGAAGGGACGAAAGGATGGACGGAAAGACAAACGGACGAATGCACGGTAAGACAAACGGACGGATGGACGAAAGGGAGAACGCACAAGAGGAAGAATGGACGGACGCAAGGGTGGAAGGACGGACAGTAAAACGCACGGAAGGATGGATGGATGGAAGACAGGACGGGACCCTATGGAAGTACAAAGAAGAGGAGGGATGGACAGAAGGAAGGACAGACGGAATGTTGGATGGATGAAAGTACAAAAATAAATATGAACGGAAAGACAGACAGAAGGGAGGAAGAGGAAGGATGGACAGAAGGAAGAGAGGACGGAAGGACTGACAAATGACAAAAACTATGGTCGAAATTATGGATGGCAAAAAGAACAACAAGAAGAATAGGCAAAAGTACAAAAAGAAAGAAGTATGGATGGAAGAGCAGACAAAAAACAGGAAGAATTGGGGAAATGATATATGGAAGAAAGTATAGAAAAAAAGATGGACGGAAGGATAGACATAAGAAGACATTTGCGGAAGAACAGGTAAATGGAATGATGAACGAAAAGACAGACAAATGGCAGGAAAGATAGACATTAAGACGAATGGACAAAAGGACCGATAAATGTCCAGAAGGATGTACGAAATGATGGATAGAAGAAAGTATAGAAAGATTGAAGCAAAGACAGACAAAAGAAGGGCTGGGCGGTAAAAGAGGTAAAAGAAAGGATAGACGAAAGAACAGACACTGCCAATTGAAAGATAGGCAAAATGATGGATAGAAGAGAGAACAGAAAAAAATGGGCAAAAGGAGAGACAGAAAGAAGTATGGATAGAAGGACAGACAAAGACAGGAAGGATGGACAAAATCATGGATGGAAGAAAGTACAGAAAGAAAGATGGACGGAAGGACAGACACAAGGAGGGATTTGCGGAAGAATGGAGGGAAAGGCAGAGAAATGGCAGCAAACAAATGCCAGACAAACTTATTGATAGAAAAAAGAACAGAAAGAAAAATGGGCAAAAAGGACAGACAATAGGAAGCATAGACGAAACAGACTAAAGGCAGGAAGGATGGAAGAAAGTGTAGGAAGAAAGATGGACGAAAGAACAGACAGAAGGAGAGATACGCAGAAGAACAGGCAAAAGGAAGGATGGACAAAATGACACACAAAGAGAAGAATGAACGGAAGGACATACAAAAGAAACGATGAACGGAAGAAAAACTTAAATCTATGGATGTGTCATTCGTACTACTAAGATTTATTATCCTATTCCTCCGTTTATTTTGTGTGTTTCTAAAGGTTAGAAATTATCCTTTCGGTAAATGCGATCTTTTGATTGTCTCTAGTTATATGATAGAATTTTATAAAATTCGTTTTCATAAAATTATTAGGAACTTATTCCAACTGCAAAAACATAATCTAGCCAAAAGTCTCTCATAATACAACGAATTGGTAATTATTGGTTAAAAAAGGGGAACTTTTGGAATCCGAAAAAGCTGTCCGAGAAATGCGGAATTTTTTAAAATTAATTTTCATAAAATTGTTAGGAACATATTTCAAAATTAACTGCAGAAAGAGAATCGAGCCCAATTTCTCTGAAAATGCAACAAATTGCCAATTATTGATTAAATAAATTGGCACTTTTGTTAGCTGAAAAAGTTGGTAACAACACTTGAAAGATGGTCTAAATTTATTGAAATTTACAGGAATTGATTTGCTCAATTTGTGTTATTTACAAAATGCAAAAAACACACAATTTTCGAAAACAAAAATCTTGAAAATCTCTTAAAAGCTCAACAATTATATTTCAACATGAAAGTTTTACCCCACTTAACATTTGAATCCTTTTAATAGTTCAAGGATGGACGAATTGGTTGCACGCAGCGAAGAGATAAAAGTGATTCCTTAGAAATTCAAATCGATGAGCAAATGGCAAACAGCTTCCAACTAATAGCCTCAATCGAATTGAACTGAGTTGAGAAGTTCAACGACACTTGAAATCAAATTTATGCAACGGTGCTTAAGTAATTTATTTACCCATTATGCAAAAATTGGTTTTGAGCAGGGACCGGAAATAACAGTTATTTATGAAAACTATATTTGAAAAAATTACTATGAAGGAAATGTCATGCAAGTAAATGCAATATACCAATCAATACATTTCTTTTCGCACCGAGAATCAAATTTAACAATAAACTTTTTTTTGTAATTTTTATGGAAAAATTAAAGAATAATAAGAATATTATAAATGATTTTTATTGATGACTTAAAAAATAAAAGTCACTGACTGATTCTTATTGATGACTTTTATAAATAAAAGTCACTGAACGATTTTTATTGATGACTTCAAAATTAAAGTCACTGACTGGTTTTTACTGATGACTTGTTAAATAAAAGTCACCAATAATTGTTATCATAGGACAACTAAAATAAAAATTCGGAAAAACTGTTATTTGTGGATTTATAAGAAAAAAATCAAAAATAATTGTTTTTTAAAATATAAATAAAAAATAACTGTTATTTGTTGAGTCATTAAATAAAAGTAAAAAAATAACTCTTAAACTTTACTTTTTATAATAAAACTTATAACTGTTACGGTCCCTGGTTTTGAGAGAAGAAACTAACCGAAGATGGGATGAAGGCCCTTAAATCGATTTTCCCAAAATCCCAGAGTTTTGTTATCAGTTAAGTTTTAAACCATTTAAAAGTTGAAAATATCAACTGAATGCTTTGAATTTAATCTTGGAAAACTGGTCAAAGTATTTTTTTTTATGATGGGGAAAAAGTTGTCTTTCTTCGACGAAAAAGACGTTTGGCTTGAAACACTTAAAATGTTTTAAATCATGTTAACTGAATTGTTTTCTGTTTACAATTTGTTAAAATGTCCTAAAACCGATTTTTACACTAGAAATTAAATGTCGATAAGTAAATGCACTCCACTGGGCGTGGCTATGTTGCAAGGTGCCAATAACTCGGTCACCAGTACTTGAAACACTTTTACTTCCAACTAAGTTATCCAGTCGATTCAATTCTTGCCGTTTGATTTTTTCGGAATATACACGTACAACGCACAACGGAAATTGAAACGATTTGCCATTTGATGCAGGCAGCTGGCCATTTGTCTCTGCGTTGCTGGCTGCGCGTAGACGTTCTCCAAATGTTCAAGTGCGCGCGCTTCTCTGTGTGTGTGTGTGGTGTGTGTGTATGTGTATGTGTTTGTGTATTTTTACGCCAAAGTGCAAAGTGCTGTAAGTTAAATGGAATCGACAGAATGAATGAATGGCCCATCACACACTCTGACAACATCAAAGATGCGTATGTGTTGTTGTTGCTCAATTTCTTTTTGTTTTTTTTGTATTTCTGTTCTTGAGCGGAGGGGAAATAGTTTTATTTGGCACTTTTGGCGCTTCAACGCTTCAGCGTCAACTGCAATAAAGAAAGAAACAAGTTCGCGCGCATCTTTCATGAATAACTCGAATTACTAATGAAAGGGAATTGCAATGAAAGTGGCTTTTTCTCGTTTCTGAAATATTTACATTGATATTATGTTGCATATTTAAACAAAAATTACCAAATTATTCAACCAACTAATAAACATTTGTATGGTCTTCTCTTTCAGGTATGTACGAGTACTGCAAACTATTTCGACGTTTGTTGTAGCAACAATTTAAAAAAAAAGAAGTATGTTCGATATACTTTTGTGGAATGTTAAAAGTAAGCTGTGGTATCGACTTTCTCTTAAAACATTAAATGAAATAAATTTGTTAAAAACTTCTTTTGTCTAGTAGATTCAGATTACATCTACAGTCAAAGCAGTTAATCCTGTTGCTACCACTTTTTGTTATGAATTTCAAACATATGTGAATCCTTTGATTTTGTTGCCTTTCTTGCTCTGTTTTGATCTTTCGAACATTAATGAATTTTTTTATTATTTTTTACTTGAATGTGTATTTTAGAATGTCTGAAATTTAGTTAACCAAAATTTTCTTTATAGCTGATATTTTAAAAATTCTGAAGTAAATAATTTCTGAGAAAATTTTCTTATAGCATAGGTAAGGTTTGGTTCAGTAGGGCACACAGAGCGTTACCTACACAATTTTTGAGTCCAATCCCATTTAAAACCATATTCGCTAAAATATTGTTTTTGTAACAAACAGATGTCTAGGGGGATTTTGAACCCTCATAAACCAGACTTACGTGCCACAATGCTTTTGTTTTACATAGGCCAGGTTCAGCCCCTTGTGTTACCACAGAGAGTAAGTAAGACTTTATAGTTGAGCGGAAAAGGTAACTTTTGAAACGGGTTATGCTGTCAATCTCAACGATTGACAAGTTGGTCAGGTCAGCTAGAAAATGGAGGTCCTCAGTTGACAGAATCTCCTTCGAGCAGGTCGTGTAAACTGCCACATAAGGGCAACACTTTTTTTCTTTACAAAACCGAGCTAACACTTCGTTCAATAATGTGTGTGACTGACACATAGATGGCGGCACTAATACTAAATCAATATTTTTTTTCGAAATTGTGTACCTTTTTAGGCTTACTGTCAAAATTATATGTCAATCCGACCATTAGTTTACAAGTTACAGTGCTTTAAGTGACACTACTTTTGAGTTTTCAAAAAAAATGAATTCAAAGCAATTCCGTGTGCTGATTTATCATTGTTTTTTAATGAAAAAAAATACTGTTCAATGCCAGGAATGGCTTGAAAACCATTATTCGGACTCTGCTTCATCAAAAAGAACCATTCGTAAGTGGTTTGCTAACTTCCGTACAGGCCATATGAGCACCGAAGACGATGAACGCAGTGGACGTCCAAAAGAGGCTGTTACGGACGAAAACATCAAAAAAATCCACAAAATGATTTTGGAAGATCGTAAATTGAGGTTGATTTGTATAGCTGACACTCTAAAGATATCAAAGGAACGTGTTGGACATATCGTTCATGAATATTTGGGTATGCGAAAGTTATGTGCAAAGTGGGTGCCGCGCGAGCTCACAATCGACCAAAACCAGAACGTGTCGATGCTTCGGAGCAAAAAAAAAAATGGTACTGAAAAGTTGGAAGATCGCTATAATCGGTGTATCGCCCTCGATGGCAACTATGTTGATGAATAAAAACGAATTTTGGGAAAAAAAAGTTGTTTTAATTAGTTAGTCACACACATTATTGAACGAAGTGTTAGATTAGTGTTTTTAATAGTAAAATGCTTCCATTCATTTCTTGTTTGTTTAACCCTTCTGTCAATACGAAGATACCTGAAGACCTTTTGAATTTTTGAGGTAAAAACATCCCACTTTCGGCCAAGGAACGCTCTGACGATATACTTAGCATCTTCCTAAAAATTAATTGACTACTAAGAAAACCTTTTCTGGAAGTCGATGACTTCGATCGAATGTGCTGAATTTAACTTACCTTTGAATACAACTCTTAAACAACTCCGCTGTGGGCTGAACCTATGCATTTGAGGATTAAAAAAGGAGACGTTATCACTGGAAAAGCATTTCAACGATAGGTTCATGTTCTAGATCCAGAGGCGGTTTTGTTTACCTGTGGTTTAGGGTTGTTCAGTTTTTCCCGGATATAATAAATGAGCGTTTCTAGGTTAGGTTACAAAAGGAATATGCCAAACATGCACTTCCACTTCCATTGTGATTCCCTTCGTTCAGTGCCCTTCCCTACCTGTTGGGTTCCCTCTGGAATACAGGAAATTGTGCAGATCACTAATCTGTGCATCAGCTATTTCTGCGAGTTTACCTCAAAGACTGGCTCCAAGAGTCCGCATCCATCATTCCTGTAGTGATTGACAGTGATGAGCGACCCAGTGTGAGCGAAGTTATATCTGATTGATACTCAATTTGACGGGAACTGCGATGGGTCAATTATCTTTAGCAGTCTAGTATCATTTCCGGTTAGCTTATCAGATTTTCTGTTACCACTGAGGCCCTTATGGCCGGGTACCCATCGTTAGTGAAACTATATTCCGATAAGTTGGTTCATTTCCTAAAGATGTCTAAGCGAATGATGTCCGCTCGGGTCGAAGCAACTGACAGAAGCTATTTACCTATCTTAAATTACTTTAAAATAATCTACAATCCTGAGTGTATAATCTGCAAATCTATAAAATTCCCATAAGCAGCGTACGGTCATAAAACATGGGTTAGTTCCCAGAAGTGAGCTTCACAGTCTCACTAAAGATTTCAAATGGTGATAAATGCAAAATATTTTCGATTCCATTATTTTATGTAATCCTCTAATGGAATATTAGAATTATATTGCATTTATAAACTTAACATTTTAGACTGTTTTTGTACTTTTTAAACAAATGTTTTCAGTAATTTAGATCATATAAGCCTGACAGTCTCACTTCTGGGTTTACGTTACTTTTAAAATTCTGGGAATTACTGTTAACGGCACTGATCCTGATTTATCTTTAGACTCCGAACAATTGCAAAATAACTAATATTAGAGCTTCAAACAACTGTCCGGACCTCGGACCGTCGTCCGGACTCTATGTCCGAAGTCTGGACTGTTCGAACCTTCGAAAATTTTCTTAGTTCATATGAACTTTTTGTAATGCATTGAACATTCGGAGTTAACATTAATTTTCTCAACACTTTGCCAAATACCGCCAAGATGGTTTTGCCTCGGTTGGTACTTCGTTTTGATGGCTCATTGATTGGCAACACTCCAACCAACTCTTGCTTTGATTGGACTTGAACTCTCCGAGCCAGTGCTTGAAGTCCGTTCGGACGTGTGACTTTCATCATCTGAGTTAAGGGTATGGAATTGGAATTAGTTTTCCATTTCTACAAATTTTAATTTAGACAGTAAGTTCCATGGTTTTTTGTTTTATATTTTACGAGAAGTACTTACTCCAAAAACTAGTAGTAGTAGAAGTACTACTTCCAAAAACCTAGAACAAAAAAGCAAAAACCAGTTCCAAACCAGTGTAGATCCAAGACTCCACAAGGCTTCGGGATCCATAAGTGCTTTGGGACAAAAAAGCTTGCAATAATGACTCCAAAATTTCTTAAACCTGCCAGACTTTTAAACTGTTACTTAGATAAATGATTTAGGGAACGAGCTGTGACTAAAAAAGGACTCAAATCCATAGGTTATTTGATTTGCCAGCCAATTTTCAATATGGCCGTCACAAAAGACCAAATTGCAATTTAACTTCAAATAGGAAATTTGAAAATTTAATACTTTCAGCAATTTTAACATTTGTAACATATGTACAAACATACTGTATGTAGCTTTGTGTTTTTGTAATAAAAATTGCTAGGTCAAAATTCGATTGCTGTGAGCACAGTCCGCTCGATGGCCGGATTAAAGGTTAAGAAAATAATGAAGCTGCAGTTGGTTTCAGGTATTTTCGTGGCCTTCGCCAGAGCGTTGCAGCAAGTTTAATAACAATAAATTTTACGGCACGTTCCGCCCAACGCTTCGCCGTAATCCGGTCGCTGCCGGGCCGAAGGCAGTTGCAGCAGACTTGTGCGCCTTGTGCTCGTTCTCTCCCACGGCGCGTTCGTATTGTATGAAATTCCTTGCGTCCCGCTGGCGTTGCGCCGCGCTCGTTGTGGTGCGCTGCATTCAGCACAAAAGGAATTTGAAAATTTCAATTACGCGCGCAATGAAACAAACGTAAAGCCACCAAAGTCTTGATCGATTTTGCTCGCACTCCATTTTTCTTTTGTGCCTCGCTACACATGTAAAGCGCCACGAAAGCGGCAAGAAAAGGTGCAACGGACGAACGCACGAACGCGGCGCGCCGAATGAAAGAAAACCAAATCAAACGAAACGAAATGAAATGCAATGAAAAGAGCGAAATTCCTGTTGATTTGGCGGAGGAGGCGCCGTAAGCTGTTGGCCAAGTGCGGACTAAATGGAGCTGAAGAGCGGAAAAGTCGCTTCGATGCGGCGACGAGCAAACACTGGCAAAAGTGCGTTGGCGCACCTCCAACACACACACACACGCACACACACACATAGAGGCATTTTTGTGCACAGTTAGACGTGTGTGTTGACTTACAGCGATTAAAACCGAAAAGCAACAGAAACTGACGAGGAAAACCAACAACGAACCAAAGAGGAGCATAAATTGTAGTCTAAGCAGTGATATCCCTACAACAACAATGACAATATGTGTAAATAATAGTTGTCCAATAATTAATTGATTGGCTTTATACATAAATTTAGTGTTCAATTGATTAATTGATTATTGAGTTGCTTGCAATAACTGAAATTACTATAGAAGATCAACTAAATAAATCATAAATAAAATTAATTTTTTAATTAATAATTAACCTTAATCAATGAATAGCCTTAACCAATTAATTGATTATTGAATTGATTTTAAATTAATTTAATTTTACCTCAATTAATTGAAATTCTTATTTTTCTTCAAAAATCGAATCTAAAACTAAATGATAAACATATTTCAAATGCTTCAACTTTAATTGATTATTGAATGAGATTTAATTTACATTGATTGATTGATTGAATAATTGATTTAAAACTAAATGGACAATTAGAGCCAATAATTACACCAATAAAAATACTAACAGCATCTGTGGCAACACCAAGACTAATAAAAACCACAAAAACAACAACAACAAAAAATAATAAAAAAAACAATAATGCAGATGCTTTTCCAACACCATTGCAGCTTTTGCACACACACACACACACACATACACAATAACACAAAACAAAACACAAATACAGACTGAACTTAACCTCAACATATGAAATGGCGCACAGCAGAAGCTGTTGCGATCGCACCAGGACTCATACGCGTTGGGAATATTACAAAAACAACAAGTGCCACACATTGCCCGGATATCAATTCCGAAGCGACGCTTTATGTTGTTGACTATTTGCAGTGCACAATATAAAAACAAAAACAAAAACAACAACTACAATTCGGTTTGTAGGCGGCAAACCGAAAGTTAGTGGCTGTGTCAGACCAACGGCAACACACCAAGTCCAGGCGGTGCCAGTTAAAGCGCTGCATTCAGCGTCAGCCCAGAGGGGACAGCGGAGGGTCGGCAGAGTGCGTCGCCATTGTCGTTTCAGCTGTTGCACGTTGCTCGCTGGTGTTGGGGACTACCTGTCACGCTGCCGGTGCCACAACGTTGGGGAATAAGCGGCGCCGACTACAACTTGTGACCTTTCGCCAGACAGAATTACATAGAAAAATCGCACCAAAAAAAAAAAATACATAGCAAAGTCTTAAGCTGCCGTTCGCTGCTTTCATTTCAAATGACAATGCAAAAGTCAACAAGCCAGATTCAGGCTGCAATCAGTCGTGACCGACTTATTAAGTTTATTTATTTATTTTCAACTTTTTTCTATTTATTTCAAATGAAAAGAAACTCTGAATTGTAAACGAAAGAGAGGAGGGAAACGAAAACTATTAATAAGCGGCTGTAACGCAGCGATTTGTGTCTCTTGGGCCTCAAGTCAATGGTTATGGGTTCGAATCAGCCAATTCAACACCAAATAAAAATTTGTTTTTCGAAAACTTTTCTTTCAGCAAGCAATGACAACTCTGGGAGTAAAATAATTACTAGGAAGCACTCATCAAAGTCATTTTTCTGAGAGTTTTCAGTTACAATCCCAGAATTCTTTAAGATGGTTGTATGTGACACAGACTCTAATTTTAATCAAAAGTATAGATAACCGAATGTAAAACCCTTTATATTGAAAAAAACTCATAAGTCGCGTTCCGAAGAGAGCTAATTCGATCTTTTACTGAAAGGTAGGAGTTTCGAAAGTTTAATTTTGTCTGTGTGGTTCAGATTTATCATTAATACTATCATTCCTGGAGAAGTAAGAAATCTTGTATTAGCTTAACTTTTTTCCTTCCAAAGAGTATTTAAGTTAAGAGGAAATTATAAGGTCTAGAGAAGAAAAGCAAGTGTAGAGATGAGGGGAACGTATTACTACACCTAGAGATGAGGAGAAGAAATCATAAGCGAAGATATCACCACACCTCTTCTTCATCTTTAGACCAGTTACTTCCCTTCAAACTTCAATACTCTTCATTACTTCATTACACATTTCCTCACCTCTTCCACATCTTCTATTCATGTATTCACTTATTTTTCAGCTCCCCATCTTGTCAATCTCTCCCCCGTGCCTACTTTATTCCTATCTTCTTCTCATGTCTCTGCTACTTCTAATTCACTCCCCTCCTTTTCTTCACACTTTCTTCTCATCTCCTCATTTCTTAGAACGTCCTCTTGTCCTAACTATGCGCCCTTCTCACCACCACACCTCTTTCTTAACTGCCTTCTCATATTCTCACTGCACTTACATTTATTTAATATTTCCTACTTTTTCATCTCTTTTCCTGCTCCTCGTATCCTCTCCCTTTACCTTCTCATTTCCCACCACATGCTAATCGCCATACTTTATTCTCATCTCTTCATTCCTTTGAATGTCTTCTTCTCCTCGTCCCTTTTCACCACAACACGCCCCTCTTAACTCCCTTCACATCATCTCACTGCACCTTCATATATTTTCACCACTTTCTCATCTCTTTTCCTACTCCTCGTATCGTCCCCTTTGCCTTCTCATTTCCCACCACCTGCTAATCTCCATACTTTCTTCTCATCTCCTTATTCCTTTGAATGTCTTCTTCTCCTCGTCCGTTTTCACCACAATAAGCCCCTCTTAACTCCCTTCACATCTTCTCACTGCACTTACATATATTTTCACCACTTTCTCATCTCATTTTCTACTCCTCGTATCCTCCCCTCTTATCTTATCACTTCCTCTATTCATCTTCTCACCACATGCCAATCTCCCCACTTTCAACACAACAAGCCCCTCTTAACTCTCTTCACATCTTCTCACTGCACTTACATATATTTTCACCACTTTCTCATCTCATTTCCTACTCCTCGTATCCTCCCCTCTTATCTTATCACTTCCTCTATTCACCTTCTCACCACATGCCAATATCCACACTTTCACCACAACACGCCCCTCTTAACTCCCTTCACATCTTCTCACTGCACTTACATATATTTTCACCACTTTCTCATCTCATTTCCTACTCCTCGTAACGTCCTGTCTTATCTACTCATTTCCTCTATTCACCTTCTCACCACATGCCAATCTCCACACTTTCTCCTCATCTTCTCATCTATTCATCAAAACCTGTCCTTGTCTTCACCACACCTACTCCTCATCCGCATTAGCAGTCATCTAGATGAGAAGTAGGCGAGAGGACCCTTTTACCAGGGTTGCCGTATATCACGGTTTTTTGATCTCAAACTCTAAAAGGAAAAGCTTTTCGTTTAATTTTTAAAAATAAAACTTGTTTGAGCTCGTGTTTTTTAAGTCATGAGTTTTGTAATTCTTGCAACATTTTAAGAATGGTTTCCTTTGATCAATTATATCAAGATCAATGATAAAAAATTTTATGATAGTCCCAATAGTACTGCACCCAGTGAAGATTCCAATAAGTTGGCGTGTACAGGAACAACTCAAGGACCATACAAATGCAGTCTCCCACAGTACTCAACCGTTGCAGCAGTTTCATGTCCTTGCAGAGTCCTTCCATGCACGGTGCCAGTACCGATTTATACTCAGTTGAATCCCGGTATGATATACCCGAAATTTCACAACAATATTTCAAGTTCACCGAGTCCTATCATAGTTGATGACTCACTGATGTCCGAACAGAAAGATGGACCTGGCTAAAACTTTGTTCCTGACCAAGTCGCCACTCTGAACAATGACAATGCCTCATCAAACTGATTATGCCGCGACTGCACAGTGTAGGGTACACGTCGCCGTGCAAAGCGAGCACCGAACGCACATTGCAGCCGCGGCACTTACAGCTCAGCACCGGCGCATCGGTGTCGGCGGCTGCCTAGCAGCGCGCATTTCATTATTTACTTTCATTCATATTTCGGTTTTTATTAGAACCGCTGTCGGTGCATCAACGCAAAATGGAATTGAAAACGTACGTGGCGCAAGGGACGACGAAAGGCGGCCGCGGCGTTCGGCGAAAGGATAATGCCGCAGCAGCGACCCAGACACAGTAGTCGTAGTTGTGTGTGTGCTTTTTTCGTATTCTTACTTTTTATTTTCTTCGCCATTTTCTTTTTCGCTGCATGGCAAACTGCTTTGCTGCCGCGTCTCGTGTGCCTTTCAGCGTTGGCTTAGGTTCTTGTTGAGCTTCCAAATCCTATTGCGGCTTGGAGACTTGAAGTTCTCATATTTTCCAGCTGCACACCGTAATTCGTCCCATGTTGAAACTGCCAGCAGTTTGTAGGGTAAAAGCTGCTAACTTGGGCATCGCGCTTGGTTTTTGCGTTTTCCTAAATAATTTTACATGCTTGCTTAAAAATCACACCAAACTATAAAGTTGTATAGTACATGAATGAAATAAAAGGATATTGAAATGAAATGAATAAAATTTTGCAATTCAATTCAAACCAAATCAAATCACATCATACCAAATCAAGCCGAGTCAGGACAAATTATGTCAAGTCAATCAAGTCAAGTCAAATCAAATCACATCAAAAAACCCTTACATCAAGTCGAGTGAGGTTAACTCAAGTCAAGTCAAATCCAGTCGAGTCAGGTCAAGTCAATTAGAAACAGATCAAATCAGCACATATCATATTACATCAAGAAAAGTCAAGCCAAGTAGAATCAAATCAAGTCAAATCTCATCGGAATACATTACAACACATCAAATCAAGTCGAGTCGCGTCAAGCCAAGTCAATTCAAACAAAATAAAAAAATCAACTCACGTAAGAACATATTACATCACATCGCATCACATCATATCACATCACATCCTATCCCATAAGATCATACCACATCACATCACATCACATCACATCACATCACATCAAAGCAAATCAAATCAAATCAAATCAAATCAAATCAAATCAAATCAAATCAAATCAAATCAAATCAAATCAAATCAAATCAAATCAAATCAAATCAAATCAAATCAAATCAAATCAAATCAAATCAAATCAAATCAAATCAAATCAAATCAAATCAAATCAAATCAAATCAAATCAAATCAAATCAAATCAAATCAAATCAAATCAAATCAAATCAAATCAAATCAAATCACATCAAACCAAATCAATTCAAACCGAATAAAATAAAATAAAATAAAGTAAAATAAAATATAGATAAAAAAATAAAATAAAATAAAATAAAATAAAATAAAATAAAAAAAAAGTAAATAAAATAAAGTAAAATAAAATAAAATAAAATAAAATAAAATAAAATAAAATAAAATAAAATAAAATAAAATAAAATAAAAGAAAATTAAATTAAATTAAATTAAATTAAATTAAATTAAATTAAATTAAATTAAATTAAATACGATAAAATAAATAAAATAAAATAAAATAAAATAAAATAAAATAAAATAAAATAAAATAAAATAAAATTAAATAAAATAAAATGTTGTAATAGTATTCTAGGAAATACGAAATATTTCACATTAAACTGGATAACCGAAAGTTACAAACCTGACAGTTCACATAGTAATTTACAGCTTATATATATAGGTTATAGGTCAATATGCCAATATCTATGGTTAAGGATTAGCCATAGTAAATAAACGATTCGGAAGTACCAACCAAAACATTCAAATCAAGAAAAGATCTTTTGTCATAAAATATTTTAGATCACCAACGTACAACTTACGTAATGAAAATAATTAACCGAGAATCTGAACAACTACCTTTGAGTTGAGATTACAGAAAGCATTGAGAAAATATTATTTACAACAACAGCAAGTAAATAGGCAAGTAAACAGGGATTCAGTTGTGTTCATTCCTATCAGGGAAAAGTTAAGTATGGAGCACAAACGAGGTGTTTTCCCACACTCATCTACAATTTCATTTAGAGTTACTTAGTAATACTTACTCATACAAATTACACCTACTTAGCATACATCATCTTGTATACTATATATGTAAAATGGGCCTTACTTCCTTCAACTTCCTTTCATGCTTTCAAAACGTTTTCTTCAAAACTGAATGTGAAAAGGATTAGGCAACAAAATCGCTGGCAGTTAGACTGTTACAACTGTCACCAACCAAAAATTTAAAACATATCTAATTATTCAGCAATTTACGCTTTAAATTCGACCAAATCGCCACAAGGTGGCAACGCTATGTTGCATTATTTGCTGCAGTGACATGTAAATTTAACTGCTTTCATTCATGCACACCTACACATAAACATATCCAAGTATGTGTGAATATATATGTATTTGTTTGTGTGCGTCTGTGTGTGCTGAGAATGTCGCAATCGGCAATCGACAGTTGGCCGCGTATCGGCGTTTGCATTCGCATTTGCAACGTGCGCAATGTTCGAAAATTTGCGCAAATTAAAAGCAAATTCAATTAATTCGCAGCAAACAATTTGCTTAGATTAATTAATTGAATGCGTCGAAAGTGAGGCCAAGTGGAGAAATGCGGTCGCAAGTGCAACTGGCGAACGCAGCGGCAACTGGCACAGCAGAAGGCAATGGGAGTGAGGCGGACAACTGATTCGATTCGACAACTGACCAGCTGCGGCAACGGCATCAAGGGCGACAGTATGTGGTGGGAGTGCGACTGGCTGTGGCGGGTGGGGAAAGTGAATTGTGCTTAACAGCTTTTAAAACGCTTGAATCATTGTTGCGGCCAGCCATGGTGTAAGGAAGCCCGAAGTGCTGTGGCGGCTGGACCGCATTGGACTGCGTGAAGTATGAGTGATTTGCATTATGCAATCGCATTACGTAAACGGCTCACTTGAAAATCAACTCGAGCGCAAGTGCACACGCTCACACACACACACAAACAAACACAATCACACACATGTACACTTACACGTGTGCAGCTAAGCACAAACACGAAGGCACATACAACTACATATGCACATATTTTATCTAATACATACAAACAATATAACAGCTGTTTGTAAATGCATGCACCTATAAATGTATGGGTGTATGTGAATGTGTGTGTGTGTGCGTAAAAGCATGTCAGCAAAGCACTGAAATGCTTGCTTGTGCATTGTCCATTAGTCAACAATGGCAGCGGCATCAACTGCTGTTGCAATTAATGCTGTGTTTCGCACCAACCCACATCGCTCTTCTGCTTCCACCGCCTGGCAGCCTTAAACATTGCAATTGCTTTTACTCAGTCGCCTAAATTACGTTTGCAGCTAAGCCGTAGACAGCCATAAGTAGAGGTGCTTTAAAATGGACCAATCATGCCCATCAAAACGAGTCCTTACCTTTTAGTTCCGCTCCTATTGAGTGCAATATACGAGGGTAGTCTTTTTGAATAAAATAAATATTTTTCGGCAAAAAAAAAGGATTTATTTCTCAACTCGATACATTTAGTGCATCGTTTTTCCAATTTTGTATCCCTTTCAAATAACAGGTTTTTCAAGATTTCAAAAGTTCTTCATGTTTGGGAACAGAAACTAGTCGCCGGGGGCCAAATCTGGAAAATTTGCTGGATGAGGTAGCAGTTCGTAGCCAAATTGATGGATTTTTGCCATAGCGACTACAAACGTGTGCGCTGGTGCGTTGTCCTGGTGGAAGAGAACTTTTTTCTTCGCCAAATTTGGTCGTTTTTGCTTCAAATCGGCATCAAATCGATCCAACAGCTGTGCATTGGACATGATTTAGTGCACGATTTTTCGATTTCGATGCTCCGCAACCTCTTATTTTATGCGGTTGGGAGAAAAAGTGCATGAGCCAAACATTTTTGGGGCTAGCGTGTGGCTAAATGGCGTCGCATCGAGGTAAAAGTTTACAAAAAAGCTGGGAAATTCAATAAATTGCACCACAGCTGCTCAGAAGTTGCTCTTAGAGGGTTAAAATCTATGACTGACCCCAACTAGTTTGTCCTACTGAACATTTCTTTCAAACATATTTATACCCTATCTCCAACCCTTAATGGGGCTCCCATACAAAATGATAATTTTTATAAAATACGCTCCCACTGCTTCCAGGTTGCCCCCAGATGTGTCAAATGTGTGACCGAGATCCATTTATTTTCCATTCCGAATGTTTCTTCCAAACATACCTACCCACTATCTCCAAGTCTTAAGGGAGCTGCCATACAAAACTGGCCATTTTCTATGCTCCCCACTTGAAAATGTAGTAGTGAAGTACGCTAGAAGACATTGTATCTCGAAAACTACTGAACCGATTTAAATGATTCATTCAGCGATCGCCAATATTCTTGAGAGCAAAAAATACAAAATTAATTCAGTTTCAAAAGTTCACCACCAGAGGGCATCTCCTTTATGATCGGAGTTGTGAGGTTGTCAAATTTTGGGTTTCCACAAAGCAAAAATCAAAATGTATTGTTGAAACCCCATTAACCTCCCCTCCCTCGAATAACATTGCAATCGTAATTAAGTGTTTAAAAGAAATTGTTTAATTTTTGAGAGAAAATGTGAATTTTTTATTCAGCCGGTATAGGTACTCCTTGCGTAATCAGCTTGGAGCAAAACTTGTTTTCTATGTCACAAGGCGTCATTATAGTCTTTGATGAGTTCCACGCCCCTTCCGACAGCATCGTTGGCCATATGTAATTTATGCACAATGTTTTTTGCATCCTGGCAACTCAATTATGAAACTGTTTTCGCTTCGAAATTCTCTGTTTTTAACAAAGTTGTCTGATTTCCATGACTGTCAAGCACAAAGTAAATGACGCATCATGCTAAAAATTTGAATATACCCTACTAGAAGATGGTAGTTGACAGTAACAAGGTTGCATTTAAAGTTACTATGCGAGAAATTAAAAAAATCACTGACTTCCCAAACTGCCCTCGTAAATAAAGCCAAAAAGTAGATCATGCTGACTTGGCCATGCCTCCCATATGGAAGATGAAGCTCCTTCGAAAAATGTGTTCCAAGTGATAGTTGTAGGTCGATGGTGAAAGGACCAAGTTGAGGATGCCCTATCATTGCTTGGTGTGATCAACTGGAGAGGGCGCGCACAAAGCAGAGGCGCCTCAAAAGATCTTTTGCGGCAGGTCATAACTCGCTAACGAGTTGTTATGGTCAGTTAATTAAGTACTCGTAAGTACAATAAGTAAAAGAGTCATAGTTAGTTTTAATCAACAACTAAGATAACAAAACTAGGTTCTTCTGATCCTATTTAGTTAATGGACTTCTTCCGGATAGGCAAGTGTGGTCTTGAAGTTGAATTGGAGTTTAATTAGGAAAGTCCAGAAATAAAAAGAGACTCTCAGAAATTATCCGTTTCGGGCTGCACCAAAGTACACTTACATACCTTGTATGGGTTGCCAAGTAATGATATTTTCATATCCAATATACACTGAACCCTACAGACAGTCCTGATCCTTGACCCATTAAGTAAATAAGAATTTAAAGTTAGCCCGCAATAGCTGGCCAGAACCAACTAAGATGCTCTTAACTAAGAGCCCGACCGAAGGCGACATTTTTGCCGAAGCCGATTAATCGGCTACAATACTGACATTCGACTAAAACCAAAGCCGAAGGTGAATAATTTAAGGAGAAAAGAAAGTGAATGCAATTTCTTTTTCAATTTTATTTATTTATTTATTAAAAAAAGAATAATAATTAAGAATAAAATAATTCATTGAATGAATGAAAAAAACATAAATACAAATTGAAAATATCTTATAATTCAACAAAAAATTAACAGTTAAACTAGCACTGCTTACTCATATCGAGCGATATGTACTAAACAAATTTTTACCTTCAGCTTCGGCCTTCGGCCTGTATTTTGGCCGAAGCCGATTATTGGCCGAAGGTGCGTTTTTTGGCCGAATGTGCCCAGAACCGAAATAGAAGCCGATTAATCGGTGGGGCTCTATCTAAACTCACTGGTTTTAGTTTGGTCGCATTTCCTCCATACGTTTTTCTTCTTCTTCTTCTTCTTCAACTCATTGCAATTGCTGCGAGTACTTATGCGGCAAGATTTGCCAGTTTTTGTGCGCCGCTTGCACAACTTTCGCCACCAGTGTTGCTGTAGCGCGCATCATTTAGGATTTAATTTTACGTTGCAGTGTCACTTCTGCCATGGCTGGCTGGCTGGTTGCTTAGACTTTGGCTGCTGCTGCCGTGCGCTGTGTGCGCGAGTGTGTGTGTGCGTGTGTCTGTGTTGTTTTTTTGCAGTCGCAAGGTGGACATCTTCAAAAGACACTGGCTGGCTGCTTTAGTGCGCCACTGCATAGTGTGGGATGCTGACCCACTAAATCCACCTTCTAGTGTTGAGTCTGTGAGCGCACGTTAGTGTTTTTTTTTTTTTTTTCGTAGGAGGTGGAAATCTTCTTAGACACGCTTGAACCCGTGTTCAACCGCGTGCCGGATTTTTACCGGCTAAAACCAACCCCCTTTATATCGCCAGCCCGTTCATCCCCGCGGAACTGCCGCTAAGCATTGCATCGCAGGGCGGGCAACTGACCCTATTGGTCTGGCTCGGGTCTATTGCGTGGGATTAGAGCCCTACGCTCTTGCTCTTGCCGTCGCTGTGCTATCATTATGACTGCAGCGAACTTGCAGACTGCTTCCCACTTTTCTGCGCATTGAAGCATTTGTGGTACTAGATTTTGGACATTTATTGGCGTGCCGAGTGCGCGCTCCAGCAACTCTCGCTCGACCCTGTAGCGAGGGCACTGGAATAGGACATGCCCCGCGTCCTCAGCCTCGCCAACACAGATTGTACAGTCCGCACTTTCCTCATGGCCGAACCGACACAGGTATGCCCTGAAGCAGCCGTGACCTGTAAGCAATTGGGAGAGGTAATGGGTTACCTCACCATGCTTCCGGAGCAGCCAGTCTTCCACCTTAGGTATAAGCTGGTGTGTCCACCTTCCCTTCTGCGTAGTATTCCAACGTTGTCGCACGTTAGTGTGTGTGTGTGTGTGTGTGTTATGGTGTGCTAAGGCGCAAATGCGAGGCTTGAGTGACATTTTCATTATTGCTGGGTTATGCCTCAGATAAGGTTACAAACTTATTAGCGGTGATTTTACCGGTTTAGTTGGTGTAATATATCAAAGGGATTTGCCAGGCGGCTGGACTCGTTCTCATAATTTGTATCTTTTATGCTCATTATGAAAGTGAGAAGTGTGCTCAAAATTGTGTAGGAGCAATCAATGGGTGCAAGTATTTATATGCGAAGAAAATGTTGTATCCCGAAGGTGCACATTTCCTTAATTTAGTTGCATGAGATCTGTCCAAGAAAAGGTGACTTCAAATTTGACGAGCTGCGTACATTCGATTTGTCATTGCTGCCTCAAAACCATAGCAAAAATTATTGTGTAATAGCCACATCAGTAACGAATGAAAATTATTGCAAAAGAGTAACAAAAATCGACTCTAAGCCAAGTTTTTATAAAAAATGTCAACATAAGATTGCAGCGTGTTGCTTGCGAACGTTGACCCGACCAGCATTGACGTCAATTATTCGTGTTGCACAAATGCGTCTCAAATTTTTTACGCCTGTTGTTGCCAGCAAGATGCGAAATGACGTAGAAAACTGGCGCGACACAGAAACTACAAGGTGCAACCCAAAGTAAACAGGACTTTTATAAAATAAAGAAAACGGATGATTATTTTTGTATAATTCTTTTTATTTATTCAAAATACTCTCCTTCTGCTTCGATACAACGTTTTGCACGGTCCAAAAGCATTTGGAATGAGTGTTTTAGGTCATCGGCCGGCATCGCCTTCAGAATGTTGGTACAAGCCTTTTGGATGTCCTCAACGTCCTTATAACGGTTTCCTTTCATCGGCAAATGCAACTGACCGAATAAGTAGAAGTCACAGGGAGCCATATCAGGCGAATACGGTGAATGATTGATGGTAAAAATGCGATTTTTGGTCAAATAATCGGTCGTAACTAGGGCTCTGTGAGCCGGTGCATTATCATGCAATAAACGCCAACTTCCTTCCTCGCGATATTCTGGCCGAATACGACGAATGCGATGCACCAAACGCTTCAAAACTTCAACATAAAACAAAGCGTTAATTGTTTTTCCCGGTGGAACAAACTCTCGATGAATTATTCCCTTTGAATCGTAGAAACAAATGAGATGAGTTTTGATTTTTGACTTCTCACGGCGGGTTTTTTTCGGATTTGGCTCATCTGGGTGCTTCCATTCGGCACTTTGACGCTTTGTTTCGGGATCATATTGAAAGCACCACGTTTCGTCACCGGTTACGATGTTGAACAAGAAATTTGGATCACGTCTGGCTTCCCGAACGATGTCTTTTGCGTGCTCAATTCTCTGCGCTTTTTGGTCGTCGGTTAAAGTGTGCGGAATGAAGCGAGAACACACTTTACGGAGACCCAAATGTTCGGTTAAAATGCGATCAATTGATGTTTTGGAGATGTTCAATTCCATTTCCATCAATTCCAATGATGATTTTGGCTGCATTTTGATAAAATCACGCACAGTTTTGATGGCATCGTCAGTAATCACAAATTTCGACTGGCCGACGTGTTCGTCGTCATTCAAGTCTTCACGACCATTCTTGAATCGATTCAACCACTCATTAACACGGCCACGGGATAAACAATCATCACCATAAACTTGCTTTAACAATTTAAACGTTTCGGTAAAAGTTTTACCAAGTTTAAAACAGAACTTAATATTAGCTCTTTGTTCGATCGACATTCTCGTACCAAAGTTAAAAACATACTGTCACATTGAGCGGGATATTTCGGCGTCTACTAGACCAAATGTCATGAAATTTAGAAAGTATGTGAATGAAAGATGTACCTTTCCAACGCATGTCCTCACACATAGATGGCGCCACCAGAAACGTCCCTATTGCAAAAGTCCTGTTTACTTTGGGACGCACCTTGTATGTACACACATACTTACAAACAATGTATGTATTGTATACATAAAGTTGTTGACTGCGCCGCCGATCTTGGATGCTGCTGCGCTGCAAATTGAACGTAGGCGTTGGTCATGTGACGGGCAAATCGCACATTGGCGATCAAGCCACCTTCGCGCATATCCACAACTTAGTACATATTCATAATATTAGGTTGTTGCCTAAGGAATTTTCCATTTTCTCATCAGTCAAGTTGAGTGATTCACAGCAAAGTGAAGGCGTTGCTATTTTCAATAACATATTTCTGTCTGTATTTTTGTTAGTGGCTTAGAAGGCAACACAAGTTTTAGGTAAAAATTTTGGACTACAATTTTAAAGAGGTAATTTAACACTAGAATGCCCAAAAGAGTCAAAAAAAAAAAAATTTGTTTGCAACTTTTACTATGCTTTAAAGTCAAATTACAAAAGTCAGACTTACAGTAACTAAATATATTCTTAAAAAAAAACTGTTTATTTTATTTTGTTACTTGTTTCGAATGGTCAATTAACCCTTTCGCTATTTTGTTGTAGTAGCCATGTTGCCATACGGCACATGCTACTTTGTGGACGTCTGCATCCTCTATGGTTGCAAGAATACATTTTTTTGTTGGTCTTTAGAATAGTTTGAAGTTTTAGGAAAAATACAAAATTAATAAACTGAATATTTAAGTTTAAAGAAGAGAACTATACACGTTTTTTAATGGTATATCTTGACATAGTAAAGGAAGAAGAAGCAGAAAAAACTAGAAAACTTTTTAATTTTACGTTTTCTTTCAATTTAAATTTTATTTTTTTTTTAATTTTGGCTGAAGTAAATAAAGAAATATTCAAATTTTCGTTATGCGTAAAAAGTTTTATGTTTAAAAATTAAAAAATGTCTTATGGAATGTTGCTAATAAACCACATAGAAGCCTAAGACGTAAAATTTAAAATTTCAACTTTCCCCAGTAAAAACCTGTAGCGAAAGGGTTAAGAACGTTCGGATTGGTAGAGCATTCTAGTGTTACATTGATGCGCGAAATCAATGATGGCAAAGTCATGAAGAGGTCCCAGACAAGAACCATGTTATAACAGATAAGAACCATGTGAGAGCTGTTATGGGCGCCAATTCAAGCACAGCAGAACACAACTAGGGGTACTCAGAGCAATAGTAAGTTACCAACTGATTGATTTTGGTGAGATAAACAGATTGATAGATGAGTAACCACGAAATTCAATCGAAGGTCTCACTTATTTTGGAATAGGAAACACATAGATCCTGTCCTTCGACGACCAGTGACGAGCTATGAAGAGTGGGTCTGTCAGAATAATCGCAGAAGGTCTGTGCTGTGAGTGAATGGATAAAAAACCTAAATACATAGATGGATACTACAAGTAACTATTCAAACGAAAATTCGCCTCACTCTTGGAGAGAAAACGCTTTGATCCTATCCTACACAGACTGGTGATGTGTGATGAAAAGATGATCTGCCAGGATAATCGTAGAAAGTCTTTCCTATAGAAGGATGAATGAAAAAGCTGGATGCATAGATAGATACCTTAAAAATTCCATCGAATATCTACTTATCCCATATAGAAAACGCATTGATCCTAGTAGCAATGCAGACTAGTAACGTGTGATGATAAATGGGTCTTGTACAATAATTATACAATCTGTATTATAAGTGGATGAGTGAAAGGATTGGAAGAATTCAATTGAATATTCGTCTTTCCTCTGAAAACTAGTGACGTATGATCTAAAGTTGGTCGGTCAGTATAATCGTAGAAAGTCTGTGTTATGCTATATACATGGATACCCCTAGATATCAATTGAATGTCCACCTCTCTACCGAATAGAAGACTCTTTGATCTTATTCTACAAGGATGTGTGATGAGGAGATGTGATGAAAAATTTGTAGGTCAGGATCATCGTAGAAAGTCTGTGTTATGGAATGCCGGTTAAACAAAAGATTAGATACCCCAAGAGATCAATTGAATGTCCGCCTCTGTACTGAATAGAAAACGCTTTTATCTTATTCTACAAGGACTACTGACGTGTGATAAAAAGTCTGTAAGGACACTCGAAGAAAGTCTGCGTTATGATATGATGGATAAAAAGGCCAGATACATAGATACCTAAAGAGGTCAATAGAATATCCGCCTCTCTATTGAATAGAAAACGCTTTAATCTTATTTTACGAAGACTACTGACGTGTGATGAGAAGTGAGTTTGTCAGGATACTCGAAGAAAGTCTGAGCTATGAATGGATGGATAAAAATACACATAGACATTGGACACATAGATGCATATTCCGAAGTCAATCGACTCTTCGCCTATCTCCTGGATAAAAATCGCTTTGATCTAAACCTGCGAAGACTAGTGACGAAAGTGATAAAAAGTAGGTTTTGTATGTTAATTGCAGAAAATCTGTACTAGAGATGTATGCAAGTGTGGTCCGAGAGCACCGAGATTTAAATTTAATCAAAAAAGATTATGATCACTTGAGAAAACATTGTTTATTACTCTGTCCTGAAAATGAATGTCACTTCTAATAGGTGGAAATATTTTTTAGAAAGAAAAATGCTTAAATGATGCATTCTAGTTTTGTGAAAATAAAACCAGCATCAGTGAGCAAACTGAAATATATTATTGTTCAAGAAAATGCTCGATCGCTTGTCTTTCAAAAAACAGTGCCTCAGCGTCTTGGGGTATGAAGATCTGGTTCATTCTTCCTAAGCACTAAATCTCTCCCGCGCCGATGATCTCTTTTCAATTTGCGTCCACTTGACAATCTTTTTCGAAGTCTTAAGGGTAAGGAGCTGAGACTAATAGGCCTAAATAAGTTAGTAACAGTTTAGAAGACAGGGGTATTCCTTCTGAATTTAAAAAGGAAAGATTTGCGAAATTGCGCATTTTGGGTTGTGATGTTATGAGGATGGACGAGGTCCCTTCTCTACCCTTCGCGATTTCCTCAGATTCATTAAAGAATCCAGGAAGTTCTTGCAGGAAGATTTGTAGTCCCTTTCCTGCTACTTTCTTTCTTTAACCCCTCCTCTATCACCCTTTTCCTCTCGAGTCTTAAGTACAATGGGCTATCTGTATTCTAAGATCCCCTCATATCCATTCCATTCCATTCCATTCCAACAGTTTTGTAACCGAGAGGTCGTCAGTTCTGTATTCATTTATAAAGTCGACACGCCTGGAGAAGAGAAGTTTTGCGGCAGACCGTACTCCCTTAATGGGGTTTCATGACCCGTTAAGTAAGTAAATAGGTATGTCGTATCAGTATGGCATCCAAAAAGGGATTCCAACGAAAATTATGCCACTTCAAATATGGAAGAAAGCCCACATTGAAATTTCCTATGTTGCAACCCGATTCATTCGCAGCTTCGTTCAGAGTGCAACACGAAAGCGTGGCAGTACCAAAAATGCTGGCCGTCGCGGCAGACAGCGGAGCATTTGAACGTAGCGAAAAAAATGTAAGATCGTTCGATCACGCACTCGAGTGCGCCGCAGTCTCCAGGCGGTGGCCGTTGCAATAGAATTCGCCAGATAGCCAACAGACTTTGGTATTAACTTACGGTCGCCGTGTTGTTGTTGTTGTTGTTGTTGGTGTTGGCTGCATTGTAGGTTGTTGCATTTTGACGCTTTTGGCCTTAAAAGTCTCCACTTACCCAGTCGATTGTTGGTTATTTGAACACTTATGCCATGTGCGCATTGTGCTGACATCACTACCACCAACAACAACAACACCAACAACAACAACAATAACAACGTTTATCACATGCTGCCATCAGGCATGTTGTTGGCGGTTAGCGATATGCGCATTTAACGTTAGTGTTACCACTCGCCACGCAGCTTTGGCCGCAGCCAGATGGCGCTTCAACCGATGGCCGCGGTTGCCTGTGGACCGGGTCGATTTTGTTTTTGTTTAGTTTTGCTATTAGATTTAATGCGCTCGATAAGCGAACGTAATGAGCAATTTTAGCTGCAATTATCTTTTTCATTTATTTATTGGCGGCATTAGCGTTGTTGCTGCTCGCGGTTTAACATTTCGGCCATATTGGCACTCAGCGCTATTGTTGTTGCAATGCATTTGGTCGCCGCACAGAGGAGCGCTGCGAATTATGTACGAGTATGTATTATGGCGACTATTGAAGATAATCGAACGCATCTGTGGCGGAGCGCCATCGAGAACGCCGACGCGGCAAATTCACATAAATGTCGTTGCATGGGTTTGAGTGACCTTTGAGCACGCATCGACTTAACTTACGACATCGATGGGCTTTGCGACGGTGTGTTTTTTGGTAAGCTTTGATGTTCACACGCCGACATCTAATAAAGCTCCAAGTGCACATAGATTCCGAATGAAGAGCTTAAATAATTTCTTCTTCTTTGTCGAAAAAATCGAACTGGTACATGTACGCTTTAAGAAGGAAATAACTAAGCGTTCTTGACCCTACAGCTTTTTGTTGTCCCTTTTGTGTTTTTTTTTTGTAATCACAGAAGAATCTGAAAAAGGATTTTTTCGATTTTTAATTTATACGTGAATTTTTGTTATCCCCCAAAACATCCAATTTCGCAGATTCTTCCGAAACGCTAAAATCTTTCCGGATCACAAAAATCAATAAAATTTATTATCTATGGTATACAATTTTATGATCTCCTGGAGGAATGAGCTTCGAAGATTTTGCCGAAAAATTAAAATCTACTTTATTTAAAAAAGTTCATTCAATTATTTTCTACACAACGTTTTGCAATCACTTGAAAGATTGAATTTCGTAGATGTTTCCGAAAGAATTAACTTTTCATCAATCAGAAAAACCAATTAAATTTATTCTACACATAACATTTTATGATCTCCAGAAAGATTAAACTTCGGGGAAATTTCCCTACGATTGAACTCTTCGTCAAACAAAAACATCAACTTGATTCATTCTCTACAACGTTTTGTGATCTTACTTGAATGATTTTTTAAGAACTTCCTGAAATAGTGATCCAAAAGAAACTCAAGTTTTTCAGGAGATCCCACACAATCAATGGAATATTCGCATCAATAATAGGAGGGAGAATTCTTTGACAATGTATTGAAAGATATCTTTAATATATCTTTTAATATATCGATGTCTTAAATGAAGAATCTAAAACATAAGCCAACAATCCTTTCGATAACAGAATAAAGAATTGCGCAAGGTTAGGTTAGGTTATGGTGGCTCCCTGTGTAAGAGACACACTTAGAGGTCTATTATATGGTCTATTGTGATACCACATATTCCATCCGTTTTACAACATGTGTTACCAAACACATTTCAAGCGAAGTAAGGAGGGAGTATAACGCCGAATCCGAACGGCGGATGGCAGTTTTACTTTCACACTTTCACAAGAGCCCACTTGTGCGATTCTTGTAATTCTTATCCACTTCATGTGGATAGCGATAAAAGTAGACGAGTTTTTCACCAGCCCGAGATAGAAACCGAACGGGTCTTGGTATGAGAACCCAGCGCGCTACTTAGAGGCCTAACAGTTTTTGGAACGTCTTGCGAAACCTCGTTAGTCGGAAAAGTGTGATGCAGGTCGAGGTCTAACAATCTTTTACGAGAAAAAAGAAGAAATTCACAATTGAGTGGGAAATTCAGACCTTCAGTATATCACCAAAGATTCGTTCAAGAAAGTTTATTCATTTCGAAAGAGATCACTTTCTCTGGGCGACGTCTTCGAGGAAGCATATGTTTGGCTCCCCCAACAATCAACAAGTCGTTTCACAGAAAGTTAGCCAAATTCAAAGTTAGCCATCGTTAGAAGAAAGAACGATTAGGACCTGGTAGGTCAAAACACATGGCCACTGTGCTAAAAGAAACCTCATTCGGAAGAATACAAGTTCTAGCAATCTCCTGGAAGAGGATTCTTCTTTTAAAGTTCTCCTCCGATAAAGTAAGTATTCAAATTAAAACAATTCAAGCCCCCGAAAATCTCGGGCCCTTTTTTCGTGTCTCGCCAATCGATTGAGTCCTCCTCCGGACCTACGCGCCACCTACTTAGTTCGATTTGTGGTCACTTTTGACTTTTTCTTTTACTTGAACTTCCTTCAGCTCCAACCGAATAACCATCCTTCAAAAGGACTTCCAAGACTTCTTCTTATAAACTCTTCTTTCTTATAAACTCTTCTTCCTCTCCCAACTAATGGGTTCCAGTCCATAGCCTTCTTTTCTATGCTGCCTTCTACTCTGTAGTAACCATTAACATATTTGCTTTTGAATTCAGATATCCAGTGGCTTCATCTTACTAAACGAGTACCGGGTATACTGTCTTGGAACGAGCATTCTCGAGTATGCCAATTCTTTTCCCCATTGTGTCGCCTTGAAATTCCATATTTTCCGAATTTGAGGTCCAATTAAAATTACATTGTAAAAGAAGCCGTGAAGTGTTGTAAATGCCACAAAGTAAAAATCAATTAAACCGGTTTAATGGTTTAGAAATAACAATTGAAAACGTGAAAAAAGTCAAGGAAAATCCGAAAAAGTGACACGCCCATTTTTTGCGAAAACCAAAACTAAGTTTTAAAAACGGTTTCGGACTCGAAATCAGCGGTCCCTAATTACCCTAGAACTGATGTCAAAACCAGAAAAGCCGACCAAAAGTCGAAATTTGTTGCCCTGTGTTATCAATCTCAAGAGACTTTGTTACATTGGCCTCGGTTACAAGACTCGAATTCTCACTCGACAGCGAACCCAGCCAATGACAAAACTCTGACTGTAAAGTGAGTACCAATGAGAATGGGGTTTGAAAATCGTATTACTTTCTTGCATATGCAAAAGATGGTTAATGAGCCTAAAAGTATTCTAATTTATTATCAAAAATACATACTTATATAGTTTAGTCTTTCAACGTGTGTATACAGTACATGCCGTGTTTACTTATATACTTATGTGAGGTCATTCCATGACTGGTGGTTTCGACCAAGTTCCAAAGTAGAACTGAAGTTAAAGGCATCAAGTTAGAGGGTATTTGATTGTAAAAATTTGTACTCTTAAATAGAATTGGATGCTTTTAGACCCATTCTCGATCATAATACATTTTTCCCCTGAAATGTTTAGCTATATAAATTTAAGTGAGGGTAAAAATTGTTCGACTGTTTGTTTCATCACAATGGGCCTTCCTACCTACCTACCTAAGTAGGTACCTACGATACGTATGACAAGGACGATCTCATCTATAGAATATAAATAAATACACACATATTTAGCCGCTCTATATGGCATGTATATGAAAATCAGCGACTAATTTTACATTATCAGTTCTTATAACAAAAACCAACTGACCTGTGTAGGTATATAAAACGATTATTTCAAATCAGCAATTGCCAATTATAACAAGCACAATTATACAATTATAGCAAATAATTATGGCAACAAGTACGTATAGGGTACATCAACCTTAGTCACGCACTGCACTTTTACAAAGAAATGCATTGTTATACGAAAAGATATTGTATGAATAAACTTTATAATTACAATAACCCTTCCCAATACAACCAAAGGAGCAAACACAACGCAAAGAGCACAATTGAATAGAACCATATAGATTGCATAGTGTTGTCCGGACGTCGGAAAATCGGAGGCTCAAGTCCGGGAGTGTAACTCAAAGCCGGTTTTTCATCTTGCTTTTCTTCCTCTTCCACGCTCAAAACCCGACGCTTTGGTCTTCGATGCTTCTTCTCCCTCTTCTTTCTGGTCGGAGAGCAACATTTCTTACACCTACAGAGAGAGCCAACAAGTAGTGGTGGAGGTGGTGGGGGTGGTGGTGGAGGGGGTGGTGGTGGAGGGGGTGGTGGTGGAGGGGGTGGTGGTGGAGGGGGTGGAGGTGGAGGGGGCGGAGGGGGTGGTGGTGGAGGGGGTCGTGGTAGAGGTGGTGGAGGGGGTGGAGGTGGAGGGGGTGGGGTTGGAGGTGGTGGTGGAGGGGGTGGTGGTGGAGGGGGCGGAGGTGGAGGTGGAGGTGGAGGGGGTGGAGGTGGAGGTGGAGGCGGAGGAGGTGGAGGCGGAGGTGGTGGAGTTGGTGGTGGTGGTGGTGGTGGTGGAGGTAGTACAATAACTGGCGGAGGAGGTGGCGGTGGTGTGGGTGGTGGTGTTGGCGGTGGTGTGGGTGTGGGTGTGGGTGGTGGTGGTGTTGGCGGTGGTGTAGGTGTGGGTGGTGGTGGTGTTGGCGGTGGTGTGGGTGTGGGTGGTGGTGGTGTTGGCGGTGGTGTGGGTGTGGGTGGTGGTGTTGGCGGTGGTGTGGGTGGTGGTGTTGGCTCTGGAGTCGGCTCTGGGGTTGGCTCTGGAGTCGGCTCTGGGGTTGGTTCTGGAGTCGGCTCTGGGGTTGGCTCCGGAGTTGGCTCTGGTGTCGGTTCTGGGGTTGGCTCTGGAGTCGGCTCTGGGGTTGGTATTGGAGTTGGCTCCGGCGTTGGTATCGGCGTTGGTATCGGCGTTGGAACTGGTGTAGGTTCGGGCGTTGGCTCTGGTGTCGGTTCTGGTTCAGGCTCCGGTTCGGGTTCGGGTTCGGGTGGGGGAGTCGGGGGCGGTGTAGGCTCCGGAGTTGGATCTGGTGTTGGTTCCGGTGTCGGCTCTGGTGTTGGCTCTGGAGTAGGCTCTGGAGTCGGCACAGGTGTTGGTATTGGAGTTGGCTCCGGTGTTGGTACTGGCGTCGGCTCTGGTGTTGGTACTGGCGTTGGTATGGGTGTTGGTTCTGGAGTAGGTATGGGTGTCGGTTCTGGGGTTGGTACTGGTGTGGGTTCTGGTGTTGGTATGGGTGTTGGTTCTGGAGTAGGTATTGGTGTTGGTTTTGGCGTTGGTTCGGGTGTTGGGTCCGGTGTTACGATGGGTGTTGGCTCTGGGGTTGGTATTGGTGTTGGTATGGGCGTAGGTTCTGGTGTAGGTATTGGTGTAGGTGCTGGTGTAGGTATTGGCGTTGGTTCAGGTGTTGGTTCTTTCGGTGGTGGAGGTGGCGGCGGCGGCGGCGGCGGCGGTGGCGGCGGTGGTGGTGGCGGCGGCGGTGGTGGTGGCGGCGGCGGTGGTGGCGCTGGTAGTCCAATGCAACACCAACGACACTTGCATCGTGATACATGAGGCAAGGTTATGGGGCAACACCTGGGGCAAATACACCAAGACGGGTGCGGGCAGCATCTTTCACATTTGCAATTCAACGGATGCGCAGCGGGCACCGGAGAACAATCCATCATTATGTGTTTCGGAACACATTTCAAGCATTTACAGCCGATACGGTGACCACTTGGAGTCCTCACTACTTTCGCCCATCGGGGTTCGTTGTTTGCTACACTTCTAAATTCAGTCCTTAGGCCATCCGTAGGTGTGCAGGTAGGTTTATCCGTTTGTGTCAGTACAGATTTTGGAACACATATCAAACCGTTATTCGGCCCATTTGTAATTCCGGGCGTAGAATCAGTCACTCGCATACCTTTCCAATCGAAACTCTTACACACGGGACGACGAGTAGAACATGACGGATGGTTTCTCGGAGCTGACAAGTCCTTTCCAGACGTTGCAGCCATACAGCGATCACATCTACAACTAGCGCGAAAGAGCTTCACGCCGCCCGGTCGGCCTTTAGAATCACAATCGTTTACAGCCATCGTAACGGTAAAGGGTGAGTTATTGCAACATCTCGGACATTTACAATTCTTACAATGACGTGTGTTCATATTGAAATTTGAATACAAATTCCTAAATAAAATATGTGTAAAAAAATTGACTGTCAAATTTTGTTTTTGTTTTATTACGATAATTGTAATTGTAATACACACACAACGACGCATACGGTTTTACCATATAGTCGAAGAATTGCATTAGCTACTCAGTTCATTCGACTTGATTAATTTATTTAATTTTATTGTTTTTGTTTGTTGGACAATTTACCTCCTTTAGCTAGTGGGTTCCACTCCATAGCCTTTTTCGCAATGCAGCCGTTTTCTTTGCGGCCTAAGCACTTACAATTCTGTCTCCGAGTCCATGTATCTAGTGACTCAAGTGATAAGAAACGCATTTATCGCGTTGATAGGCCACATCTCTACTGTATTATATGAGTTAGCGCGGAGAAAACATATCTTAATTAATGCGAAGCATTGCTTTGCTACTGAAAGGATTCATTGATTCGGCGACAGGGTTTTGAAAGTCAAGAAATAGTGACATTTTATCGCATTAACAATAATCCATAACAGTGTAGTAGGAGCCAACAATGAACTTGTAAATTATAAGACTAGATCAACGCGTGATACTGGATCGACAGTAGTTGAGCGGATGGGCCGGTGAAATACCTAGAGCCATGGCATCGGATATCTTATCTCCGTTGAGCAGTTACCGGAAAAGTATAAATAAAATAGAATAAATAGATGTCACGTTCTGACGATGTTCCACGGAATCAATAGAGATAAATATTCACTCAGCATTTACCAACGATGTTCTAGTAAAATAGAGCCACGCATGTCACGATTTGACAACGTGCCAAGGAGTCAATACTCATAAAAACTTAAAATTTTATATTTCCTAAAGAAAATAACAATACTCATGAACACTTATTATCACTATGGATGCATCGCAGCGTTGTATGTCAATCTGATTCGTGTGACTCAATGTCCGCCTTTATGAATGGGTTGATTCGGATGTTTAACCTGGACGCTGGTTGCGATATAATCGCAGTCAGAAATCAGTACTTGGAAAGACACAGTCGGCATTGAGTGATCCCTATTCTACATATTTTCGGTACTTTCAGCACTTTTCGCATTTTCAGTTTTTTTCATGTTTTCAGTTCCTTCGGCATTACTCGCTTCGTCTTGAATCTCGTTGTAGTCTTGGTTGATTGACGTTTCGGATATATCGATTATTATCGTTGCTGCATTCGGTTCAGCTCCCGGTATTTTCATTCGTAAATGTCTTTTTCCTGGTTCTACGTTCACTATAGGATCCGATTTCGATCGCGGCATTCGCATTTTGATTTGTTTTATTTTTTCTGTTGGCAATTCCATTACTGATGTCGGGTTCGATTGCGGTAATTGCGTTTCGGTTTGTTGTTTAAGTATGCTTTCGGTATCCACGAATCGTGCCCTTAGCGGTTTTCGTACCTTTGATACTTCCGTTGCTGACGCCGGTTCGTTTGCGGGATTTTCGTTTTTTATTTGTTGATTTACTATTGTTTCTTTTAATAAGTCCGAGCGCGATGCTATCTTGTGAATCGGAATCCCAATCGGAATTAGAATTGGCTTTTGCTGTATTAGTGCTTGTTGAACTCTTGGCCCAGTTGATCGGTGTGGTTTGGATCTGTACCGTCTTGGTTTTTTTTTAGGTGGTTGAATGGGTTTTTGTCGTGCCATGTTGGGTCTTGGTAAAGCCACTTCGGACATTCGAATTGGCATTGTTTGTGTCATTTCTGACGCTTGATGCGACGTAGTTGTTTGCGTCATCTCAGATGTCCGATTTACGGTTGGCATTGTTTGTGTCATTTCTGATAATTTTGTGACAGATCGCACGACTATTCGCGGCGGTGGTGCTGGCGGCGGTGGCACCGGCGGCGGTGGTGGCGGTGGTCTTCGTATGCTCTTCTCTTTTTTCACATGCGTAGGTGTCGGTGGTGTGGGCGGTGTGGGTGGTGTAGGTGGTGTGGATGGGTCCTCTTCTTCTACAGTTGTGCGTGCGGATCGTTTTTTCTTTTTTTTCCTCGATCGACGACGTCGAATATTTTCCATGGACGGTGGTGCCGATGGTGGAGGCGGCAAAGGTGGTGGCGGAGGCGGTGGGAACGATCTGCAATTAGCATCCCCTCTATAGATAGGTATGTCTGCATAGAAAAATCTCTCCTCACATAGAGGTCTATCTCGATACACCGTTCTTTCTACAAAGGATGGTCTCTCTCCAAAGGTTGGTCTGTGTTCAAACGTTGGTCTGTCTCCAAAGACTGGTCTATCGTCACGCCTCCGCCTAAGTACATGCATTTGGCGCTCTCCATACGTTGGTCTCTCATCGTACATTGTTGCAATGGCTGATCGCCGCGTAGGTCTCTCGGCATACATAGTGTCCTCTTCATCCGTATGTCTGCGAGTTGAGCCTCTATAATAGAGAGGTCTATCCCCATAAATCCGCCTGAAGGCTGCCTTATCTCGATTCTGTGCTGGGAACATCGCCGCCACTTCATGCATGTAACCCGGTCTCGGTCCAACAGCCAAGCCACCATACGAAGGTTGCATCCTTCCATATCCATGCACGTTGCAGCGCTGAAAACGTGGATAACACGAACGATACCGTTGTTCGTGATTGAATAAATTTGATGATGCTCTTGCAAGTTCGGCTGCCAGACACCGACTACATTTACAGTTAGAAGATATTCTTTCTGTGGAGCTACCGTCACATATCGGACATTTATGTTTATTTAAATGATCACGGTTCATATTGAATTTTGAATAGAAATTCCCAAATAAATTATGACTAAACGAATTGCCTGTCAAAATATTTCCAAACAAGCACTGAATGACACTTAGAGCGTTGCCATACAATCGACACAGGACGCTTTCGACCTAATATAGTATAGAGCATGTGACGAAATGGTGCAGGAAATAATCAAGCTTATTTTTTGTTTAATAAAAAATACCGCGCAGGAGATAGCTCCATGTTTGCAGTGGATATCCTAATTAGTCATCGAGTTGGTTCTGAAAGGATACAAGGGATAGGTTTGCCATTGCCTAAGCCACTGAAGATCGCACACAACTGAACGTTCAATGGATTTCACTTATATACCTATTGGCAGGAGTCTAACAAAATCATTCTCTGTGTACCATATAAAACCAGTGCAATTCCTACGCCTCCAGAAGGGCAGCCAATGTGTGTTGATAAAAGAGTTGTTCATGTTGCATGGGCAAATTTATCCATGACTGAAAAGCATGTGTCCTTTTTGTTTTGAGTCGATTGCAAACGGTCGAATAAGCTGCTTATCCCACCAGTGATATGTACATTCAACCATTGATTCAAGCCGAGCCGAGTTCCAACAGCTGTTGATAAATTCTCCGACGACAGCTTTTGGGCACCACAAGTAAAGACGTTTATGGCGCTAGGAGCAATCAAGTTTATGAAAGGATAACGGAAGACATCTTAAAGAAAATCCCCCAACGTGTATCAGATTAGGAGCTCGACAGTTATCAGGGCATTGCAGCTGGGAAAGACTCTTTTTAGAGGTTGAGTGCCAGTATCAATAAATCCTTTGATGACTTCTTTTAGACGTCACAAGCGAAGATGATGAAAGCGCTAAAAGCAACCATGACTATGAAAGCATAACGGGAGACATCTTAAAGAAAGCCCCCAACGGGGAACATTGGGCATTGGCATTGCACCCGAGAACAAGACTCTTTCTAGAGGAAGACTGCTCCCAGTATTAACTAACCTGTAATCAGTCATTTTACAATTCATACTCGTGAGTTGCTGCTGCGACGTGTTGCAAAGTTGAGAGTTGAATAAAAGATGCACGCAAAAGCTTTTAACAAAGACACCAATACTTTGTATTCAATTATTTGCAGCCGTTAAGCCGTTCAGTTGCCAATGACATGCATTAAATTTTCAGCGCACCCGCAAAGTACATCAATAGCGGAATACATAATACGAATACCGATACTGTGATGAATATCGTTGCGGGCATTTTGTCATCCGGCGTTCGCAAAATCGCCACTCCTGGTACAGGTTCCTCTAATTCCACTGGTTTTCCATCTGGCGCAATAATAGTTCCATCTTCGAGACGTGCCAGTCCATCGGGCCCTATTATAGAGCCAAGCGGCCCGAATCTAACCTCTGCTGCCATTTAACGACCAACAAAACAGCACAATTTTCGCAAAAAATTCCAAATTCAAAACAAACACAATAAAATATATTTGGAATCAAGAGATGAGTAGATTTCTCCCATTTTAGTTCGAGACTTGTTCAATACTGGCACAAAAACAAGTCAAATTTGAGAGCAACAAAAAACCCGTTGCCAGATTTTGGAAACCCCAAGTGCGGCAAACAAATTTTTCTTCGTTCAATTCAAACAATTCGAATATGGGAAATTTGAATGGCAAAATGTTGACCTAACAACACTTCTACGCAATAAAGGTTCTAAAGGATGATTCAAACTGAATTTTTTTTAAAACATGCACGAAAATGTTAGCAAAATAGTCAACTTTTTTCTATGAAACGAACATTCTAAATTGTTAAGGCATTATGAAAAAGTTAGTTAAATGATGGCTTCACGAATTTAGCAACAGTTGATACGTTGGAGGTTTGATGACTTTGTTTTGTTATTATATGTTCCTGATCCTAACTTTCTTGGGTATAGCCAAGGTGAGCTCATGGCCTTGGACAGCTCTCCAACCACTTCTGCGGTTGTCAAGACCTGTAAACCTAAGGTGAATTATGGTCTGGTTGAAATAAGGATGTCAATGTTGAGTGTGGAGGACATTTCCTCGATTGGTGTCAATCTTAGTTTTAATATTGTCAGTTAATCGAAACTCCGGCGAAAAAGATGTTCGATGCGGTAGTTGGAGGACCAAGTTGAGGAGGCCCCATCTTCTCTTGGTATGACCAACTAGAGGAGGCGCGCGTAAAACAGAGTAACCCAGTAACGGATTGGTACGGCCAGTCAAGTAAGTGAGTAATCGACCTCACCGTAATCTTTGAGGGCGAGGACACCCGCCTGTGATCAGTTATCCCATTAAGCTAGACACGACAATTACACGAGATATTTGTATATATGGATACACTAGCAAAGTGTCTGACTGTGCTCTGATTGTCAGTAGGAATGTTGATGTTTGGTTTACGTAGATCCTTATGAAAGATCCACTTCCAGGAATACAGTATGGTCATCAGTTTTTAATTAATGCAAGGCATTGGATTGGTTCAGAGAGGATATATTGGTTAGGGAACAGGGTAAATAGTGAAGTGGTTATGAACTTTTGTCTTGAACCTATCAAGATCAAAGGTGCTGGGGAAAAATATCTACAGTGAGACCATTACAGAATCGTGATTATACATCTGCCTTAGAGGACAGGAAAAGTTGGAAAAGTGCCGGACCATGCACCAGATAGGAGTCGAACCCACAATCTCTAGGATGATAGGCTAGTGCACTCACGCTGGGCTATCGAAGCTGCTGAGGATCTAGGTTCCTAGTGATCTCCTATTTTTTCTTCAGTGATATGGCTGGTTGGTTGGTTGAAGTGGCTGACTCACAGTCTCCCTGCAAGTCACAATTAGCGCATAGACGCCCTTTTGAGACCACATGCTCACCGAAAACTAAACCTGGTTAGTAGTATGACTAAATCCACCTGGTAGAATTTAGGTATCCAAGAAGATTCCCCAGACTTACTGTCGAGCAGTCGGTCGAACAAGTAAGGAAGTGTTTCCCAAGAGACTTAAATCTTGCCCTTGCCAAAGCTGGGCAGTGACAGAGGAAGTGGTCTGGTGTTTCTTTCTCATCTAAATTCCCACAGCTCCTACAGTGGGTATTGAAGGGGATGCTTAGCCTCTCCGCATGTGGACCTATGGTCCAGTGGCCTGTGATGACCGCCGTAAGCCTAGCGACGTCCGTGCGAGATGTGTAGATAAGCTCGCGGGATCTCTGCTCATTGTAGGAAGGCCACGTCTCCCGCGAGGTACGACAGGAAGTCAGCGACTTCCACCTCCGATTGGCAAGACTGAGATAGTGCAAATAGCAGCCCCTCCTGACAACTTCCAAAGGCGTCGGAACCGAGACACCCAGTGATGCGTCAAGAGAGGCCCCTGAGCTCGCCAACTCGTCCGCTCTCTCATTCCCCTCAATGTTCCTATGGCCGGGAACCCAGATGAGGGTAATATCAGCACAACGACTTAGCGCGCCCAGAGCCGTCTTACACTCCTCGACCAGCCTTGACTTGACCGTGGTAGATTCTAGAGCCTTTATTGCTGCCTGGCTGTCAATTAATATTGCAACCTTGCACCTATCGGTGATATGTCTCTCTACCAGTCGGCAGGCTTCCCTGACCGCCAGGACTTCTGCCTGAAAAACTGTGGCATCATTAGGTAGACGTATGACTTCATTTATCCCCACGTGCTGTGAGTAATATGAAAAGTGCTTCTTTTCCCATACTACAAACTGTTCCCCTCCAATGAAACTTGTCGATGTTGCTCTGTTTGCGAGCTTATCAGCGATTTCCTGCCCTTCAATCCCAAGATGACGCGGAACCCATATTATCCAAACTCTCATTTCTCAATGCCCTTCCTCAGCAGTTGCAACACTCGGCACACGTTCAGCCATTGCTTGTTTTACCATCTCACGTAGAGATCTGCTAGAGCTGAAAACAGTCCGCCAGGCAGTTTAAGTACATAGATTGCTCGTTATGATTTATAAATCTACTCATTATATTTGCCATAGCAAACACTATCCAAAAACATACATACAATTTATGCATTCGAATAAAGTTAACCTAAAATACGGCTTGGCTCTTTTTTCTTGCAATTAGAAGGTACACACCCGGTGGTGTGACATTTTTCCCTGCTTGACCCATGAAATGAGCAAATGTATAAATTCGTCGGGCAGCTCGTCGATGCATCGCGCACTTACAGCGTTCCCACCCAGTAGACGTACCAGGAGATGAACACTATCATGAGCACAGCCAGAGCAATCAACACAACCATCATGCTATTTGTGTCCGCACTGGTGACTACCGGCATCTCGTTTATGAAGTCGTCGAACTGCGGTTCCGGCTCGGTGGCACTTACGCACTCGGGACACTGGCATTCGGGCCTATGACCCGCCGGCTTCAGTTTGCCAACGGCCGCGCAGCAGTACTCGCAGGTGCAAAAGTCCGAATGGCCGGGCGGCTTGAACAGTCCGGCCGCCCGTCGACACAGGCCGCACTTGCACTCGGTCGGATGGCCGAAGGGCTTGTCGTTGCCGAGCGCCCGACAACAATCCAGGCAGGTGCAATTCAACGGATGCGTGTCGTAGTTCGGTTCGGCGGCTTCTTTGGCTGCGGGATCGATCCGCGGGGCCGTGGGCGATGCGGAGGCCGTCGTCGGTGGTTCGGGCTTGTATTTGAATTTGGGCAGCTTGGGCGGCGGCAGCCGGCTGAGGCCGCGCTTAACGCGACACGGCGGACACGGACAATTGGGTATGTGCGCAATTTTGCCAAAGTACGACGCGTCGAATTTGTAGATCGTGCCCGAATTCAAGATGGTGTGATTGTAGGGGTCGCCGTGCAGCAGCTGACAACGTTCGCATGGACAATTGGGTATGTGGCCGGTCAGCTCGCCTTGCCATCTGTAGCCGCTGCCGCCCAGCCTCGGTCCGACGTCGAGTGGCGGCGGTGCCTTCTTGACATTGTATTCTCTGGCCAATGTGCGAGCCACAGGCTTCCATGGTTTCTCTTTTCGTTTTTTTGGCGGTGGCGGGGGCGGAGTTGGCGCCTTGTCCGTTTCGCTGTCGGTCTCCGACATTTGCATTTCGGGCGGACATGTGCATAGTTCGTTTGCAGTTCTTGCCGCGCAACAGCATTTACACCCACAGCCGACAGTATGTTCCGGCAACCTTCCACAGGCGCCGCTCGTTGTCGGATACTGAAAGAGCGTACTGCTGAACGAATCGACCGATTTGAGTTCGTCTGCAAATTTCAATGACGTCATTTCGTTAGCATTCCCCTTCGCTGCAGACATTTCGAGTTACTTTTAGCTTATCGTAACTGCGCGTTGGTTCTTTTCGACAAAGTGCTAAGATTCTTTGGGAGATTCGGATGTGGACCCGTACTGCGCGTGTTGTCTTGATGCGTTAGACTCGAATTGCTGTGAATTTAAAACTGTCAACAAATTTACAAATTCATTTGCTTTGACTCTCCAACTCGTTTACCTTGTTAAATGTAAAAAAAGTCGGCAGACTGACGAATTGGCTTTTATTCTCTGTCCTACAATGGCTCGACACTCGATTTGGCTAATGTCATGAAATTGAAATATTTCCTTTCGAATCGAGGACACTTTTTAGACAATCACAATAATATTTTTCCTCAAAGACAAATACACAATAAATTTTCAGTTTCTCAAAAATTCGAAATTGCTTGATTTGATTTTTGGCTTTTTTTCTTTTGCTCGACTCAAAACAAACTCAACGTTGCCATAGAAATAATGTAATGTTACCGAGTTAGTTTCAAGCGCAACTCGGGATTTTTATTGTCTTTGAACGGCCACTACGCTGGCAAAATGGTTTCGGTTTTAACCCATTAAAGGCTGATTTTGTGTTCAATACCAACAAACGTTCAACTCATCTATTCTCACTGATCATCTATTCTCAATCGCACTAGAACTGGTTTTCCTTGCCACAGCAGTTCTTTCCTTCTGCAAAAGAGCAGCGCCAAAAAATGGTCCCGAGAAAGAGGATGATTCTGTGATTATTTCTATTGCTCATTGAGCTCATTATTTTTCAGAAAGCGTTGGTCTGATGGACCACGGTGAAAAGAGAATTAATTTGAAGCTATTGGACTCAGTTTAAAAATCGGCACAGCTCATTATTGGCGTCATGGATCGATATCATCAAAACGACTTCATACCCAGGACCACTTACTTCCGGTTGATGTTTTCGATAAAACAGAGCTCTCTCAGCAATAAGACGGAACATGATAATCGCATGGGATCACATTATGTCTTATATCTGAATATATCGGCCAACACTTTAACATTGCAACTTTTCAATTCACAAACCTATGGACTTACTTTTTAGGCACGAGTGGGCATAGGATGTGGATCGTGAAACTTGCCAGGTTCTTTGCAATATTCTCATCATGCCAATTCATTAGCTAATTTGTTGCCCTCAACTTTATAATGTCCCAAAACCCAAATAAGAATCAGCTATGCCCTGCATTCGCTTCGATCCTTAAGTATCTTGCAGGGTTAGCAAGAGTTTTCAATGCAGCTTGACTGTCGCTGCAGATGTCAAGATAGAATAGAATATAATTTGATGGGGTTTTTTGCAATGAGACTAGAACTGATTTATTGTGCGCCTTCAAGTTGTTATAGAACATTCCCTAGACCCAACGACCTAATGAAGCTTAGTAATTTACGACGGTTTAGGTGCTTGATGTTCTCTTCTGTAAGCCAGAAGTGGCCCCAAGTATCGCGGGAGTCTGTTTTCCTCTGCTGTTCCGCAGAGTCTACAGACGCTAATCTGTTCTAGCCTGATTATATGCATAGGTTTCCTTAGTCTTCAGTGCCCAGTTAGAAGACCACTGACCTGTCTAAGCTGGTTCTTCCTTAGTTTGATGCATTCTTCACTCCATTTGGGGCCATAACGTTTGATCAAGATTTTCGACTGCCTAGACCCGATGCTGGTTTTCTCCTCAAGTCTAAGTGACTCTGCTATGGCGCTTGTGCCCAATCCAATGAAGGGCTTCGGTCTCAGGTAGGTCGTGGCTGCCGCAGTTCCAACAAGGCTGTCTGCCTCCTCGTTTCCGTACCTTTTTCTGTGTCCTGGAACCCAAAGGATCTTGACCTGGTTGTCTATGTCCTGATGTCAAGATACACCAATAGTTTTTTGGCAAAATACTTTTCATACTAATGCTTTGAGTACACTTTAAACTCAAAACTACTGCGTAAAATTGTCGCAGGAAATGGTTGCAATTATCTTAGGAAGAAACTCACTATGGGAACTCTTCACTCTTTCACAATATTTATTAAGTTTCATGTGTATATTCTGATTTTTCTACAAGATGCCCGCTAGCCTCAACTCTTCTTGTCGCCATACTTTTAATGTTTGTTTTGCGTTTGAAAGAAGCGACTGCAAGGGTCCTTAGAAAAGAAACACGTACCAAACGCATTCGGCATTCCGCGCAAAAGTCGCCATTTTCCTACGGCATTGTCCTTCGATTTTGTGACGCGTGAACGCGCACAAACGTCGCCATTTTCCGCCGCGTAAGGTGCTCCGGCCGCGGCACGGTTCATTTGTCGCTGCGTTCCTTAAACATTTGCCAGCGACATCAGTTGGCATCGGTAGGGAAGCGGTCGTGTTGTGCCATTCAGTCGCGGCACATTCCGATACGGCAATACGAAAGCGGACAACGTACGTGACGCGCGCGCTCGACCGGTGACCAGCGCCGGGTGAAATTAATATGCCGTGCCAAATAAAAGGTGAAAAACGGTGACGGCGCAGCGGCACGTTTCGGCGCACTAAGCTGCACGTATTGGCCAGAAAAAAAAGGCATTGCTACTTGCGTTGGTGTTGAAATCACTATGAAATGCAGATTTCGCAACTTGGCGGCTAAAAATCGGTGCAAAAAAACTCAACGCAGAGATGGGAAAATCCGACATACACAAAGTACATGAAAAGAAAATCAACCAGAGTGACGGTACGGCGTCGAGGAAACAATGATGACGCGGCCGTAGTTCGGATTGTTGGTGTTGTTGTTGATGATGGCAACAAAGTTGTTTCAACACATGGAACGAGTTGGGTTGAAATGGGTACTGCGTACTGTTATCTTGTGTTGACCTACATTTTGGGCGATTTTCCGATACTGAGTGCGTTTGCAAAACATGTACAGTTGCTATTGGATAGAGAGGTGAAAGTGGGATCAGTGGATTAGTTGGACCTGTTGTCAGAAGGTAATGGTATCGATAATCATAATTTAATTAATTTAAAGAAATTGAAATAAGAGTCCAACTTACATATCGATAACTCGACAACTAATCGCGATAAGCTTAGGTGCATTGTATTAGAAAGAAATCCATTAATTTTTCAATAGATGGTTTTTGTAATCTGTATCTTTTTTTTTTGTTTTAACGAGGAGGGAAGCGTCGAAAGCCTCAAGTAGCCCTGGGCCTGGGACCACCGTGAGGTATTACGTTAGGAGGCCGTCGTGAGCCGCTCTATCGTTCGTTTGTCAGTCTTTCAACTTTCCCACTTATAATCTGTATCTTGCATTGTATAAGTGCGATCGAGTGATGCTAGATGACGTTCGAAAGACAAGATTTTGTACTAAAAAACCTACTCAGACAGTTGTATGATTGCTTCATTCAGTTTTCTTTGAGCGTGCATCAAAGATGGACACCAGCTAAGAGAAAATATACAAATTTTTTTTAATAGTTTTTCTTTAATAAAGAAGAAAACGCAAGCAAGGCAATTGAATTGAATTGAATTGAATTGATGTTAGCAGTGTTTATGGTTCTAATTCTTGCCGGCCTCGATAGTCCAGCGGGTAGCGGGCTGGCTTCTTATACCGAGGCTCTAGGTTCGAATCCTAGTTCGGGCTGGTGAAAAACGTGTCTACTTCTATCGTTATCCCGTGAAGGAGATGAGAATTATAAGAATCGTGGTAGGCAATGGCAAACCTCCAAGTTTGAAAGGAAAATTGCCAAAAAAAACCGCCCTTCGGATTTGGCGTTAAACTGTAGGTCCCTTCTCCCATCCGTTTGAAATGTGTGTTGTAATACATGTTGAAAAAAAACAGTGTTGCATACACATTTCGAACGGGCTCAATGGGCCCATATAGAGGCCTAAGTGTGTCTCATACAGAGTTAGCCACTACAACCTAACTACCTACCTATGGTTCTAACTCGGTAACAGCCAATCTGGGGCAATTTTGGTTTCGCTGATTCCGTTCTGATGATTTTTACGTCAAAGATGCACCAACGCTCAAAAAGCCCAATTGTCAAAAATGTCTATAAAATCATGAAAATCGTCAAGTCTGACTGCTTTGTAAGCAGTTTTTCAATCGTCCAGAAGCTAAACTTTACACAGACAACCGTTTGGAATGACTTGAATGCGGCTGAAAATGCGGCTGAAGACTATAAGAAGTTCGATGACTGGGTGCGCTAAAAACCTTGAACTGAATTTCGAGCTGAAAATCGCTGCTGAATCATAACAAAATCGACTCATTTCTAAAGCGGATGGTGACTGGCGATGAATAGTGGATCGCTGATGACAATGTCAAGTGCAAATGGTCGCAGTTGAAGCCGAAGGCAAACGGTATTCAAGGCAGGATTGACGTCAGAACAGTGAGGTTTGGCTGTACAAGGACTGTCCCACGGAAACTGCTTAAAGTAGCATATTCTGCTGGTGCAATCTGCTGCTGGACACATACATTTGTAAGACCTATCCTTCACTGACATTCTATCAGTGACCTATGTTCATAGCATAGGTCGAAAAATGAGCTTCGAACAAAAGGCCAATATTAACTTTTGTTTTAAACTTGTTAAAAATTTTACCGAAACATTCAATTTGATGAAACTATTTTATGATGATGATTGCTAATCTCGTGCCAGAGTACATGAGTGGTTGAAGCGGTTCCAGTACGGTCTTGAAGACATAAAGGACAACGAACCTCCAGGACCCCAATACCGTGGTTACTCAAAGTGACATCGAAAAAGTGCGTAATTTTTTAAAAAATGAGCCGAAATTGTCATTGCGATACATGGGAATGGAATTGAATATGTCCCAAAATTGAATTTATCGTATTTTGACCGCCAATTTACATCTGCGGAAGGTGTTCGCGCACTTTGTATCACACAAATTAACTAATTACGAAAAATCGAATCGAATTCACCGATTACATTTTTAATACCATTCGCCCTACTCACCTGACTTGGCTCCATGTGACTTCTATCTGTTCGGTGCAATGCATTTGTCGATGAAAGGGCAACCATATTCCCTTGTTGAAGCAATTCAAAACGACGACGACCAACATTTTGAAGATGGCCTCAAAAAATCATTTGATGATCTAATTCATTGTGCAAAAGATGGCCTCAAAAAATCATTTGATGATCTAATTCATTGTGCAAAACGTTGTATTGAAGCAGAAATAGACTATTTTGAATAAAATGAATGAATTTGTATGCAATCAGGACAACGCCAAGCCAAACACAACGATAGTGACTCAGTCGAAACTACAGAAGTTTGGTTTGCCTCAAAAGAAGCTTCTAAAAATCAACTGTTGCATTTTTGGGCCAATAGAGACGAGGTTACTATGAGAGGTATAATGGAATGACCTTCAAAATGTCATCAAGTTATCGAACAAATCAAGTCATCGAGTTTGACCTAAATCGAATTATTTTAACTATGCTAAACCAAGACTTAAATTTCATGGAAAAAAATGGATTTAATATTATTATACAAGACATGGTCTCCACTTCGTCGTCGACCTCCAGCTACGACGTCGAACATCTCTTTTACCGGAGCTTCATCGTCCATACGGGAGACATGACCATGTCCAAAATTTTGATTCACTGTTCGTTACGTTTATGTCTTTAACCCTTTTGCTATTTTGTTGTCATATGGCAACATGTACTTTGTGGACGTCTGCATCCTCTATGGTTGCAAGAATACATTTTTTTGTTGGTCTTTAGAATAGATTGAAGTTTTAGGAAAAATACGAAATTAATAAACTGAATATTTAAGTTTAAAGTAGAGAACTATACACGTTTTTTAATGGTGTATCTTGACATAGTAAAGGAAGAAGAAGCAGACAAAATTAGAGAACTTTTTAATTTGACGTTTTCTTTCAATTTAGATAACTTTTTTTTTTAATTTTGGCTGAAGTAAATAAAGAATTATTCAAATTTTCGTTATGCGTAAAAAGTTTCATGTTTAAGTAATTATTACAGCCACAACGATGTGGTTGCTCTCATAGAAAAACACTCTTAAATGCAGGGTCCGAGTAAAAAAATTAAAAAATTTCTTATGGAATGTTGCTACTAAACCACATAGAAGCCTAAGACGTAAAATTTAAAATTTTAACTTTCCCCAGTAAAAACCTGTAGCGAGAGGGTTAAAGAGCTCATACAGCTCGCTGTTGGTGCGTATTCAATAATCGTTGCCAATTTCCTACTGGGGCCAAAGATTTTGCGAAGGTCCTTTACCTTGAAAATTTCAAGAGCCGCTATGAGATTTCGAGACAGAGTCCATGGGGCCACTTTACCTTTTATTATTTAGTTTTTGTATTTTTTTGTATGCTGAATTCTGATCCAGTCGATATTGGAATCAACAAATGAAAATATAGTATGTACATAAAATTTACTCCACTGATTTTTATTCTAAACTGAAACAAGTTAAGTGCTTTCCTTCTGAGCACTGAATTTCATGCTTTAAATTGTCTGACAAAGTGTTGTCACGCTTGTCGTTATAACTGCGGTTTCAAATTTTACTTAACGACGGCAACGATAACTCCATCATGCGTCGTGTTCGGGCAGTTTTCCGGTCGCATACTGTGCCACGTGTTGTTGAGTACCAGGCGAAGGGTGCGGCGGCTGGCTGCCAAAACGATAACCAATTAAATTGCCTTAAAATTGTTGAAGGGATGTGGGAAGTGAGCTGCCGTCAGGGTGTTAATCGAATTACGATCAGCAGAGTCCCGCTCAAACACACACACACACACACACACACATACACACATACCTACATAGAAATCCGCACCTCGACGAAGATGCAGCTGCTCTCGGTCTACGCACACAACGTCGCTAACATCTAAAGTGCACACGCGTTGCTGCATACAATTTTCTCCACTTTGCCGATGTGAGAAAATTTCCATATTTTCCACACACTCCAATTTATATTATTGCGCTGTTGCTGCAGCCGGCCGCCAACGCGAACGTCAGCCAGCAAAGGCCGCTGTTGCATGCACGCGGAGACAACATCCTCCGGATGGAGGTGGCAACAAATACCAAGGAAAGGACATGGGCGCGGTCTGATAGTTGGCAGATGTGCTATGCACATTTTCGAAATAATTTGTGGCATAACCTAACCTAAGAACAAATTGAGCTGAAGGCATATAAACAATAATATATAGTAATGTCGAAATAGCAATAAAAAACTTCAAAAACAATCACAAAAATGTCAACTGTAGTTTTTGTCAACATTTGTAATAAATGAAATCAAATAAATAAATGAAAAACAAGAATTATTAACAACTAATTATGCATCAACACCATGCATCAACTTAAGCATCAGTCAATGATGTTCGATACTTCGTTAACAAAAAGCATTAAGCTTCAGCAATGACAATCACAATGAATTTAAACTATCAACAATCCATTATACAAGAACTATCAATCAGCTTGAGACCTTAAGGATATTGTCAAAAATGATTTAATTATTCATTGAACAATAATTCAAATTGATTGATGAATTGTTATTCACCACAATTATCAATGGCCAACTTTATTACTCATCACTCATTTATTACTCATCACAGTAACTCAGAAATTATAAATCAATCCATAGCTTCATCAGCCATATTCATAAATTGTTTAATCAATCATGCAACAATTAATTAATTAAATTAAATCAGTTATTATCTAAATTACCTTAAGTAATAATCAAATCGCCATACAATAGCCATCAATCAGAGTCAAGCTTTATCAACAAATTTTAAATCATTCATCAATCACCCAAATAAATATCGACCTTTATTACTCATCAGCTTTATTACTCATCCTTCAAAAATTTTTCATCAAACACTCGGACATTGTGAATAATCTTGAAGCTTTATTAGTTAGTATTACAATTTTTTTTAATCCAAAACTTTTCAAACCATCAAGCTTATCAGTCAAAATCAATCCATCTAGCAAGAGTTATCAATCAGTGCTGAATTTCATCATCGTCAGCTTCATTCAATAATTTCCAAATATCGTAGACAAGTTCTTTTACTTATGAATCACGTCAAATTTAGCAAATTCTTATTGATGCCGAACGTCATTATTATTAATAACTATTATTAATTATAATTATTTTAAATTACAATTATTAAGAGATCTATTGTGTACCTCATTGATTCAACTTACACGTAATTTGTTATCATAAAAAGAGACAACTTATAGTCAATCAAACAATTTTTAATGGTCATTCAATCATAGATTTATATTAGTAAATTAGTAGAAAAAAATCAAAAAAAATAATGCGCATTTACATTAATCAACCATTATTACGTAAAACAAAACAACTGAATTTATTTTCATACAGGATCTATACATACAAGTATAATTGTTTGTCCTCACTGACTGATTGACTGACTGATTAACTTATTCATCATTGCAAAGCCCAAACCCCTAAAGCTACAAACATGAAATTTGAATTGAAGGTACATCCAGAATAATGATCCTCCGTTAAGACGGGATCTTTTTAAATTCGGGGGTCTGAAAGGCAAAACATGGGTTAGAGTGTTGTATGAAGAAACGTGATTTAATAGGCCTATTGATTTAAAATATGGTGAAAACACTTCAGAAAAAAATTCGACACGTATTTTTTGTTTTTTCGAAAATCAAAATTTAACGGGGTCAACAATGGGTTAAGGTTCATATGCGGGAAGACTACGGAAAAAACATGAATCGACTGACTTCAAAATTGGTAAACATACTTAACACTCGGATGCCCAACAACTTTTTAAACGGCCAAAGCCCAACAAGGTCCCCAGGGACCTCTATTGTAATATTGCATATAAGGCTTGTAATTGTATAATGTAGTGTTACATAATGTGTGTAGATGTGTTTGTATTATGTATTTTTTACTACAGACAGATAGCAGAAACGTATAAAGCACAAAATAATTGCTTTTAAAAACGCCATAGGTCCCTACGGACCTTGTTGGGCATCGGAGTGTTAAAACAAACAATTATTTTAATTTATTTGAAAATTGAAATCTAAAGGGGGAATCCGAGGGTTAAGTTTGTAAGTTTGTATGGAAAAACATGATTTGTTACGCCTTTTGACTTCAAACTTGGTGAAAGTACACGAGTTTTTCATTTTTTCGAAAATCAAAATCTGACGGAGTCTACGGCGGGTTAAGAGTTTGTATGATGAAACTGTGAAAAAACATGAATTAGTGGGCCCATTGACTTCAAACTGGGTGAAAGTACTCTTAGTGAAAAATAATTCGATAGGTGTTTTTCACTTTTTTGAATATCGAAATCTGACTGGGTCAACAATGGGTTAAGGGTTTATGTTTAAAAGTATGATTTAATAAGTTTATTCTAGTGTCCGACCGAAACCACTTTTTTGGGCCGAAACCGAAACCGAATATTCGGTTTTTTTTTAATATTCGGCCGAAACCCAAACCGAAACCGAAACTTTCTAGTTGAAATAAAAATCACCATATCAAGCACTTTTTTCAACAAACGAATTTTACATTAAGTAAATAAAGAACAAACAAACAAACATAGCATAAATAAATAAATACTTATTAATAAAAACAATTTATTCATTTTTTAAAATCGTAAACAAGAAGAAATCACAGAAGAAATCATTCAAAATTAAATAATTTAATATTATATGCTAAAAAAAAAGAAGTTTATTTACATTGCTGGCATCTAAATTACTCCTCCTTTTACTATATATCTGCTACACAATAAAATGTAAAAAATATTCTAAAAAGTTTCGGTTTCGGCTATTCGGCCATTTTTTGGCCGAAACTGAAACCGAAACCGAAACCAACCGAATATTCGGTCGGACACTAGTTTATTCACTTCAAACTTAGTAAAAGCCATTCAAACGAGAAATAAATTTACATGCGTCTGTAATTTTTTTCAATTCGAAATCTGACGGGGTAAACCAAGGGTTACAAGTTTGTATGGAGAAACATGATTTAATGGGTTAATTGATTTCAAACTTCACTTCAAATGACAAATAATTTGACATGTGTGTCTCATTTTTTTTTTAAATCGAAATCTAACAGGGTTAAAAATGTCTATGAGAAAACATGATTTAATGGGTTTTAGACTTTAGACTTAGTAAGAAGACTTTAAAAGAGAAATAATAATTATTTTTTTTTTAGTAAAAATCTACGTCGATCAACAAAGGGTTAAGAGCAACTTGATTTATTGGATCCATTGATTTTTAACTTGCCTGCAAAGCTGCGGGGCTCTGCTAATTTAAGTATAAATTGGAAATATTATATTTAGTAATGAAATTAAATCAATTACTATAAGCAATCGAATATCAATCATTAGCCCGTTTTCAATTCAGTCGATTTCAAACAATTAGATATCAGTCATTATAGAATTTATAAATCAGTATAAATTGATCACATGTCAATCTTTACTAAACTTTTTAACAATATCAATCAATGAACTGTCAGTTATTATCAAGTTTCCAGTTCAATATCAAACAAGTGGGCATCAATCGTATCAATCAGTCAGGTATCAGTGTGACAGTTGTCAAGTAATTAAGTTTCAAACGCGGTGTTTGACTTTTACTTAATACTGAGCGAGTCAATTGTCAAACAGTTGCAACTGTCTTCAATCATCGTCAATCCAGATCAGTCGTTCGCAACACGAGACCAGTCACCGCTGACTGCAAACGCCATCAGCAATAACCCATCACCGTTGCATTGCCGCCTCGCGCTCATATTATCGATTGCCCGTCTTCAATCCGTCCTCGGACGCCCCCTAAATTGTTTGCACCCACATTCATGTACGAGTGTATGTATGTGTGTGTGTGTGTGTCTGTTTATGTAAATGCATACGCACATACATTACATTTATTTCGCTGCCTGTCTGCTGGTCGCATCGAACTTTGCATATGGTGGTCCTTGGGCGCACTGCCGACTGCAACTCGGCCGCCGTTCGAGGTATTACTTGTGACGGGCGTGACTGTGTGCGTGCAGACGAGCGAACGCAAAATGCACTGGTGGTCGTAATGTGTGGTTAGCTGTCAGCCAGTGTGACCACCGCGCGCCCCCTTCCGACCCAGTCCGACGCCTACTCTGTCACGCTTTGACATTTTATGGTGCGGCCGCGGGTGTCAACGCTGTCACCGGCGTCGCTGGCGGTTGTCGTTGTCGGTTTTCGGTTGTTGGTTGGTTGCCAGCAGCTGCTGTTGATTTCGTTGTTGTTGTTGTTGTTGGTGCTAGTGTTGCCGGTTGCCGCGTCTCGCCGATTAACATCAAATGCGAATGTGGTAAATGCTGATTGCTGACATACAAATGAAGCATAAGCAATGAAAGGTGTTGAAAACTGCATCCAAATGTGGCAACTTTGCCACACACACACACACGAACTGGCATAGCTGCCACATATGTAGCTACGTTTGCATTGCTATTCGGTTGGCATCTGCATAATTTTATTCCTATTTGGGTGGCAAAATTGACAGCACCATCAGCAATAACAACAACGCCAACGCCAACGACGACAACAATGTATTGAATGTCACTGCAACATCTTTTGGCTCGCCGTGCCACATAGTGACGTTTTCTATTTTCAGCCACTTCTCCGCATACCAAACTTGGCCCATTCATTTGTGTCTCGCGCGCCCTCCACCTCAGCCTCGCGCTCCGCACATGTGCCGCTTTCTCCCTCTCTCTCTCTCTCTCTCTCGCTCACACACACTCCACCTTTGTGCGCCCGATCGGCGTCTGGCGCGCGTCGCTTTGCTGTTCTATTTTGCAACTACCGGCTGGCAATCAGGCGAATCGCTCAAATGTGTCCCGTAATTGCGCTGTTGACAGGCAATGCCACAACCAACAACAACAATAACAACAAACGCATCAACGGAGGTTGAAGCAGCAGCAGCAGCAGCAGCGACGGTAGCAACAATAACAACACCAGTCACGACATCGTCAACAATGGAGGAGCTGCATATGCAACAAACACTCCGTCAGTCGGGCCGCGTGGGTGGACGTCGGTTGTTGCGATGCGTTAAGTGCGCTGTTTACATTCATCAGGCAGCTGTGCCTGCTGCTGATTGTGTGTTGTGCCTTTGTTGACGATTTTGAAGGAACATTTCGGCATGGCCCGAAAATCACTCTTGCATATTTTTCATATTGGAATGGGAAAGCGGAAAAGTTTCCAACGCAACTTAGCAAAAAATACAAAAAATCAGAAGTTGAGTGCGCTGACAGTCGAATGGGTAAACCAACAAAAGTATAATCTATTTATGAGAAAAATCTGTGCTGTATTTAACCGACTAATCGGCTCGAAAATTCGTAAGAAAAGATGTTTATTGAATATGATTAATGCTTTGGCTTATTATTTGACTAAACAAAGCTGATTATTCAACCGAACAAGCCTTTTTACTCAAACAAACATGACCAATTATTTGAGGAAACATAGTGGATTATTGAAAAGTTTCATAACAGATTCAAAATTGGTTATTTTGGTCTATTAAATAGCCGAATATTTTCAAGTATTTGGCTAATATAGTCAAACAAAGGCTATTACTTGAACTATAATTGCTGAATATTTTGCATTAACTGAAAATATTGCAATAGATTCGACAGTGACTAAATATAATCGATTGTACAGGTCAATAAGAGCCGATTATTCGGCCGAATATCGTAGCTTATACTTTATAAATATTATTGGCCGAACATGGTGGCTTATACTAATATTTTTAAGTAGTTTGGCCAATATAATCGAAAATGGACGAATATTTGAAATAATATGCTTGATTATTTAGCATTAATCGAAAATATTGCAACAAATTCAACACTGACTAAATATAATCGATTATACAGATCAATAAGAGCCGATTATTTGGCCAAGCATGATTTCTTATACTAATACTTTTGAGTAGTTTGGCCAAGATGTTAGAAATTGGACGAATATTTGAATTAATATGCTTGATTATTAAGCAATAATCGAAAATATTGCAACAATTTCAAGACTGACTAAATATAATCGATTATACAGGTCGATTAGAGCCAATTATTCGGCCGAACATGGTGGCTTATTTAACATTGAACAAAAATTTCATACAAATTCAATATATATTCAATAATATGTTCAGTTCAATAATATGTCGAGTAGTTTGCACAATATGGCCGAATATGGCCAAATATTTGAACGAATATGCTGGATTATCCGGCATTAACCGAAAATGTTGCAATAAAATCGTTTTTTAAATCGACTATATAGCTGAAAAATCAAAGATTATTTACCCGCATAGTGCTGATTATTTGGTCAAACATTGTGGCTTATTCGACATTCACCAATAATTTTGAGTATTTGGCACAATATGCTAGGCGTTCACTTCTTGCATGTTCTTTTGTAGTCAATCTTATAAGTGGGTCTATTGATTGCCCGGATCTTTTAGCAAGAATAGCCTTTAATGTCCCTAAACGGAGTCTGCGGAGGGTGGATAAATTTCATTTAGATGTTCCCAGGACGAATTATGCAAGAAATGCACCTCTATCAAGGGCCCTTTCGGAATTAAACAATGTTAAAGATTTTGATGTGTCACTTCCGAAAGGTTTGTTGTTAAATAGTTTAAGTAACTTATAGTTTTTAATTATTTTTATATCCCATAGTCAGTAAGGACATTTGTTCATTGGCTAAATAAATAAATAAATAAATAAATATGGCCGATTATTTGAATAAGCTGGATTGACCAAAAATGGTGACCGAATATGGCTGATTTTTTGGCTGATTATTCGACATTGACCAAAATTGTTTGCCATATTCAGTTTTTCTACATTTATGTAATCGAGTATTTGCAAAAAATAACGCTGATTAGTAGAACAAATAAGCAGGATTAATTGGCACTGACCGAAAATGTCATAATCGATTTCTCATCAACTAAATATAAATCACCTCTTAGGCGAATATTATGAAATCTTCGGTCGTGACTAAATATTGTTATTTTTTTATTAATTATTAAATTATTTGACTAAATACTATCGATTATGTAGCCGGAAATTATCAGTTTGCCGAAAATGGCTAAATTTTTTATTATATATTATTTTATTTTATTTTATTTTATTTTATTTTATTTTATTTTATTTTATTTTATTTCAGTTTGTTTTAAATTCTTTTCTTTTCTTTTCTTTTCTTTTCTTTTCTTTTCTTTTCTTTTCTTTTCTTTTCTTTTCTTTTCTTTTCTTTTCTTTTCTTTTCTTTTCTTTTCTTTTCTTTTCTTTTCTTTTCTTTTCTTTTCTTTTCTTTTCTTTTCTTTTCTTTTCTTTTCTTTTCTTTTCTTTTATTTTATTTTTTTATTTTATTTTATTTTATTTTATTTTATTTAAATTTATTTTATTTTATTTTGTTTTATTTTATTTTATTTTATTTTATTTTATTTTATTTTATTTTATTTTATTTTATTTTATTTTATTTTATTTTATTTTATTTTATTTTATTTAAATTTATTTTATTTTGTTTTGTTTTGTTTTGTTTTATTTTATTTTATTTTATTTTATTTTATTTTATTTTATTTTATTTTATTTTATTTTATTTTATTTTATTTTATTTTATTTTATTTTAATTTATTTTATTTTATTTTATTTTATTTTATTTTATTTTATTTTATTTTATTTAAATTTATTTTATTTTATTTTACTATTTATGTATTTTATTATATTAAATGTTGAATTAACTATTCGGCCAAGTTTTCGCTTACATTCTATTACTCCACCGGACATAATGAATAATGGGATCGAATATGGTCACTAAACCGCATTGCTCGAAAATGTCGAAGTTAGCTCCAAACCTATTACTTTGATTTATATATTTTAGATAAATTTGCCGAACATGGCCGATTATTTTGCCGAATATTTAAACAAAGTTATTATTGTTGTATAAAAATAGAAAATATTAAAAATATTCGTATCTGAATTGCCCGAATATTTGGCCGAACTAAGCCGATTATTTATCCAAAGTTTTGGAAAATGTCTTATTAGTGTTGTTAATCACTTAAACCTAAGAAATACTTACGTTAATTTTTTCGAATCTATATATCTATGCTTTGGCTTTGGCGTTACTTATACCAGGTTCGGCCTGTAAATCAGTCAGCAAATGTTATTGTTCAACTGCTAAGTGGAATAAATACACAACTTGACATAGAACGAACGGAAATTGTCTTTGCATTCACCTTCAAAATGCATACTTCTTCACTTTTTCCACATTCCACTGCAGCATACGGAAATAAAACAAACAAAAAAATCTACGAAAAGAAAGCGAAAGCGTAAAATGAAATTAATTACGAAATGTCAACAAAATCCAGGAAGCGGCACACAGCGTTCCTTCGTGCAAATTAACTTCGACTTAAGTGGCAGCCAGCTTAAAGCACACATCCCCCCATTCACACGTACACACACACACACACATACACCGATTCGAATACACATTCATGCTTAACGACCCGCTGGGTGCAGGCAAATGATGAAAAGGTGCCATGGACACACTCGCCGTGGCGCACACACACACACATGCAAATTGAGAAGCACACCAAGCTGTATAGCCGTAAAGTATGCAAAGGATCAAAAATTAAATTTCATATCCCACCTTGAAGCCGACGCAGCGATGCAGGTGGCCGCTGCCCCGTAATGTGGCCTTTGCTGGTAGCCAACGCCACCCGACGTGTTGCATGTTGGCTTACCTCTGCTCACTTGCAAGTGCAAGTGTGTGTGTGTGTGTGTGTGCAGTGATGGCTCAATGGAGCACCTCATAAATCGCCATGGCAGCGCAGCATGCAACTGCAGCAACAACAATACAAAATAACAACAACAACAACAACAGCGGTGGTGGTGATGCATGCAATGCAAAAGCTCGACCGCCGCTTCTACAACAACGATATCGCGTCCACTTGCAGTCAGAAAATGCTGCTGCCGACATGTCGAGCGCTGCAGTCTGGCCACACAGGCATTGTTGCATAAACGAACGACAGCCAAGAAGTAAACAATAACACAAAAAAATCATTGTTTCTGATCCTTTTATTGTTGTTGAGTTTCTGTGCCATTTCATTAATGATGATGTAGTCGAACGAAAGCAAAACCTGAACGTGAACGAAGCTGGCAGTGAATGGTGGAAAGCGGTCACGGGGGGGGTAGGAAATTCATAGTATGTAGGTGGTGAGAACAGAGGGTAAATGAAAAAATAAAAAAATTGACTTTAGAATAGAATGCAGATGGATGGCAAATTGGCAATGATCAAACGCGTAATGCCGAAAGACGAGTGCGAGGAATGATTGAAAACAGTCGACCTTGATTGCGTGCTGGACAAAAATTCGGTTAATTTCGTTCACGATCTGTGAGTCATGCGAAGGCTGTGCAATTTATATTCATTGAACGGAATATAGAACAAACTACTTTCGAGGAGAAAAACAGGTCTTTGTGGTTTTATGAGACAAACCTAGATTACTATTGCTAGATTAGAATTAACTACTATAGAGGACTCAGCAGCTACTTGATGGAGGGTTACATTACTATCGTCAGGGTGGAATCCACCCTGTGAGTTTAATTTCTTAGAAAAATATAGATTTTCTAACCAAAACCAACATAAAGTTATAATGTAATCCACATTTTCATATTTCGAAAGGTTTTAGAGTACATTGCAGTTGCATAAATAAAGCTGATGCTTTTATAAAATTGTTTTAAATAGTCACTGGGTGTGTTACACCCACGATAGTAGTAACGTTATAACATTGCTGGGTGCTTAACACCGATTGTTTGTAATGAAGTTGTATTTTTTATAAAATACATTTATATATTTGTATTCACTTTTTGGCGACAATTTTTTTAAATAACGTATAGACCATTTACTTAGTAGAAAATCCTTAAAAATTATGCTCTAGGATAAGTTACAAAATTTTTTTATGACTTTTTTGATGATATTTTAGGGGATACTACGGTGTCCGTGGCGAAGCCATTCGATGATATTTTTAGATTGATTGACCGAAAATAAATCGAAAATGAAGAATAAAATTTTTCGATATCTCGCTTCGTTTTCGAGATAACGAGGTTCAAAGCTTTTATATTGCCATATTGTGCACACCTGACTGTTGCCTGATGTGGTGGTGACTCCCAGGAGGGTAATTTTTTTTGCGCCCGGCCTAAAAAAGAAGGCCGGCCACCTGGGAAAAACTTATTGCCAAAAAAACTATGGCTTGGAACTATGGATTTGAACAAAAAATACTGTGCACACCTTACTGTTGCCTCGATATCTCGAAAACGAAGCGAGATATCGAAAAATTTTATTCATCATTTTCTACTTATTTTTGGTCGATCTATCTAAAGACATTTTCAAATGGCGGCGCCACGGAAACCGTAGTCGTGCCATATTTTAATTTAATAATTACCGAATTATTTTTAGTTATATCAATTTTGCTGATCGTTTTTTCATGTTAGGACAATTTTGCAAAATTTAAAAATTATTAGTAGTAGTAGTAGTATTTTATTTATTATATAGAATATATATAACAGAACATAGGTATAAGAATTAAAAAATTATAAATGATAATTAAAAAGTCGAAAGAAAAATTTTGAAAATACGAAATTCATTAATTTATTTGAAAATATAAACTATAATTGTCACAACTTTACTTAGAATCAATTCCAACAAAGATTTATTTCGTCAAAAGTGTCACAATTTGAATTAGGACTATTTTGCATTGAGCTGCAGCGATCAAATAATAGATCAAATATGAAAAAGATAGAAAAACAAAAACAACATGCTGAAAATGTGAAATATATATTTCCAAAATCTACAGTAACCCACTCAGCACCTATTGCTATGAATCAATCAATTCAACGATGCCAGAAATGAACGCAAGCTATGGCGACATGTTTGATAACCTTAAAAAGTAGCAAGTATATTGTTGATTTTTGTTTGAGTTTTTACGCAAAATTTTACCTCGGTCCGAAAAAAATTATTAAATAAATATTTATTACTTATTATTTTAGCTTTCTAAATCACTAAGCCCAAGAAACAAAGCTTAAATATTTTGCAAGATGTGGCTATTTTCCCAATACAACTTTTTATTTCATCTTTTTTTTTTCTTCAAATGAGATGTACGTAAACAAATGTTTATATTAAATAAATGAATTAACCAAATTATACAATTAATATTTTTTTTACATGCTATGATGTTCTGATTATGAAAAAAATTGATTTTTGTTTAAAGTAAAACAGATAATCAAAAGTTTTGGGTCGATTACACCCATAGTTAGTAATTTCGTTAGTGTAATAGACGATAGTAATGCAGGGTTAATATAATTTCAAGTGAACTTAACATCTACTCAGTTGGGTAGATAGAAGTAGCTCATGATGACTCATTGTGATACCACCAGAGACCTAAAATAATTATTATCCATATTTTTAGAAATAAAAAAATTGCCCTAATTTAAGACATTTCCATACATTTTTTTCCTTGTTCACTCCTCTCTGGAGCACAGTGCCTCCACAAGACTCTTCCATCTTACACGATTCTGGGCTGATGCCTTGTGTTGGTTACTTTAATCGGTTGTGTTGTTCTGCCAGGGTGTTGGCCTGCCGCAGGAAATAAAAAAATTTTTTAACGTTAAATTACGATAATTTGGGTATAAATTGATTATTAGTTCTTTCATATTGACAACCCAAATTGACTGCAGAAAACTAATCTCCACCAACAACTAAAAATCAATTCATACTCAAAATGTGGCAAGGCAACGTAAAAAAAAATTTTCTTTCATAAAAGTTATCAAGCAACGTAACAAACGAAATCCCAAAATAACAATTATCGAGAACGAAAAAATATTTGTTTCTCATAACAGTTATAATAACTGTAAACAACGTAAAAATTAATTGTCGCAAATAAAAATTATAATCAACAAAAAAAATTATGTTGCATTTTAATCATTAGATTGCAATTATTTTCTTAAAAAACTTATAATAGTTAACGCTAAAACGTTTGAATTTATCTTTAACGGATGTGTGTGAAAGAGTTAAGCTTTCTGCAATCTCTCGCACAGTTACATGACAATCCGACTCAATTATGGTTTTAATTTGATTTGGTCATCAACTTCGTTAAATCGACCTGAGCGTTGTTCAACTTGGAGTAAAAAATCTCCGGAATGGAAGTTTCTAAATCAATTCCGACACCATGTTCCGCTAAGCAATTCACACTGCAGACTTCACAATCTCGTTGCGAGCTTCAGCAGCTTTTCTGCCTTTACGAAAATAAAGGAGTAAAATGTATGAAAATGTTTTTCCATTTTAAAATGACAGTGAATTAGCGCGAATTTTGCATCCAAAGTAAGCCAAAAGTGACAGCTTCAAATGTCGAAAAGGAAAAACTATAATGTTGACAGAAGTTTTTCAACACAAACCTAACGCCATCAATTTGTAGAAACCGAAATTACTTTCTTGCCAACCCAATATAACTGAGTATATTTTTTTAAAATTTTATTTTTTAAGAAAAAATACAAATTTTGGGGCCCGAATGATGGAGTTTGAATTCTTTTATTTTTGGGCAATAAAACGAATTAAATTCAATGTGTCTAAAAGTGAAACACTTCACTCAAAAATTAAGCCTCGCAAAAGTTTCAAACAGCCGTCGACAGTGTAAATGTCAAAATTGGTGCGCCGACACAGGCAACTATTGTGCGTCGAGCAGCAACGACAACAGCCAAACAGCAACACCGACAACAACAATTGGCGCACACAGCAAATTGCGTTATACAAATGGACATTTCGCTAATGGGTTAACTTTTTGAATTAAACCTCGCCCACCCAGCGCGAGCGTTTTTCCGCAGTTATGTTGTGAAAAAAAAACAACACAGTAAAAAAAAAAAAAAATATATATATGTATATGAAAACAGCAAATTGAAGTTGCGGCAGCTGCAGTCGCAACAACAACAAAAAAAACACCGAAAGAGCTGCAAAATTTATGATAACTCAATGAAGTAAAGTAGCGAATGGCAAAATGCATACCGTACAAACAGCAACAGAAACAACAACAACAAAAGTCAGTAACACACAGACACACTCACACACACACATACGCACACGTGAATTTTCGCACTGCGTATGCAATGTCGACGCGCAGCGGCTCTGAAAAATATGCAAAAATCTTAAAGTTTTCGCATAAAAAAAGAATTGTACGATAATTCACTGCGACTTGCACAAGATTATTGCATTACTTTCACAAACAATACAACAAACAACAGCAACAACAACACCAAAAGCTAGAATACCAATAAAACAACTACAATGACACAAAAACCTTACCCCCACCCTCTTCCACTCGGTCGAAGTCAAGTTTAAATATAAAATACGCCTTGACATCTACGGCGACAGTAACAAAAAAATCAAGTTGCGTATTGCGGCCGGTGGTGGCCGACTTTGCTTGTACGCTGCGTGTGCATACATATTTTTTTAAAACTGTGGCGACCGAGTCTCAGCTGATTAGTGCCTTGGATCGTTATGTACGACCTTAGTTTTAGTTCACCCTATCAAAAATCAAAATATAGTTATATATGGAACTTTTTCTTCTTTTGCAAGCTGTCTTTCAGCAGGAAATGCCAAACCTCAGAGCATATGAATTGTGCCCAGATCACCCTTTGAAATCGGCATAAAACTGCAGGTTACTCTTACTCGCTTTTTAAGTTTCTAAATCGAGTTCTGGTACCATGTATGAGTATATAATGATCCAAGAGTCATTTGCCTATCGCAATTTATTGAGTCATCACCATCAGACTCATGAAAGAGAGCACACAGGGCTTAATTTTCTGATCTAAATATTACTGTTCAGTGACACTGAATCCGATCCACCAGAATCGACAATACATTTTGATTTTTGCTTCGTAAAAAACCCAAAAGTTGATACCTTCACAACTTCGATTGTATGGGAGGCGCCCTCTGGTGGTGAATTTCTGAACTTTAATTAATTTTGTATTTTTTGCACTCAAGAATGTTGAGGATCGTTAAATAAATCATTCGAATCGGTTCAGTAGTTTCCGAGATACGATGTTTTCTCGCTTACTTCACTACTACATTTGCAAGTGCGAAGACAAGCATAGAAAATGGCCAGTTTTGTATGGCAGCCCCCTTAAGACTTGGAGATAGCGGGTAAGTATATTTGGAAGAAACATTCGGAAGAGAAAATAAATGGTTGTCGGTCATACATTTGATACGTCTGGGGGCAACCTAGGAGCAGTGGGAGCCTATTTTATAAAAACGACCATTTTGTATGGGAACCCCATTAAGGGTTGGAGATGGGGTATAAATATGTTTGAAAGAAATGTTCAGTAGAAAAAACTAGTGGGGGTCAGTCATAGATTTTAACCCTCTCAGAGCAACTTCTGACCAGCTGTGGAGCAATTTGTCGAATTTCCCAGCTTTTTTGTTAACTTTGACCTCGAAACGACGCCATTTGACCCTATTTCAGCCCCACAATTTTTTATTATTTTTTATTATTAATTATTATTATTAATTATTATTATTAATTATTAATTAATTATTGTTTACTAAACCGCATAAAATGAGAGGTTCTTCATCACCGAAATCGAAAAATCATGCACTAATTCATGCACTATTCTATATATCCACGTTAGTCTTTTTTGACGCAATTGTTATCCCTTCTAAGACCCATATACGTACCTTAAAATAGCTTCTTTTCACTTTTCTTTGCTCTAAACTTGAATATGCTGTCTTCATATGGAACTTTTTTATGCCTCCGGTACTAATTGACTAAACCGAGTTTAGAAGGTTTTTCGCTCTGTTCTTTGGTCCTTGAATTTGGCCGATCTGATGACCTCTTAAGACCAACATAGTCAGAACATAAAATCAGTACACAATAGAAGATCTGTGAGAGCAAAAGTAAAACTATTTGCCGATGGTTATGGAAAGAAATGTGGCGGTCAATGTTCAGGCGGAGGGAAAGTCGAGACAAAGCATTGCTTCTGGAGGGGTTAAATGAAAAGTCGTAAGTCGTCGTGAAAGGTACATGAAAAAAGTATATTTGGCTTGGTATATTTGGAACCTTTTAACGCCTCGGATATAAATCGCCCTGAATCCAATTGGCGATGCGATGTTTTCCTACCACGTCAACTTTTAAAATAAAATCTCCACATAGTTTCTGCCTTGCCTTTAAATTTGGTTTCAATATTATCAACTAACTTATAGTCTGTCCGTGTATTTATAAATGAAAAAAATTATTTTAAATATTTCAGCCAAATCTCTTAGGCGGTCTGAGCTATTTATTGTACTTAACAAAGCGAACTATGAACTAGAAGTGATTCTATTGCGAGCGTCCCAACTAATTGAAAACAATCTACTTTCTTTGTGTTATCATGTCAACCTTTGTGCCAACAATACACAATAAGCAGTAAACGGCACTCGGCCACATCTTGCAAAATTCATCAAGGAAACTTTGGAGGCGCTTCAATGAAATGTCCTACCCAACCCAACGTATTAACTAGACCTTTTTTCCTTCCGACTATCAGTTGTTCCAGTCAAAGACACATGATCTGGGCGGACAGCACTAAAAATGAAGAGCAAAGAAGCCAAAAGTTAAGTCGATTCTTGAATGACTTAAAATACGAGATATTCGGTATTCATATGCCGTCTGAAAGACAGAAAAAGTCGTAGTTAACATTCGACAATACTTTGAAAAACAAAAGAAAATACATATATATTTCAATATTATAAAAAAAATTATATGAATGTACAAATAAGTAAACAAACAATACTTAAACACCGAACACATCTCTTTCTGGACGTTAAAAAAACTTTACGGAATGTATGAAAATATGTGGTCACCCCAAAACAGGCCATAGAAAGAGCTTTTACAGCACCAGTTGGTGTAAATATTAATAGTAGAGCAGCGACAATACTGTAATATGGGAAAATTTTGTAACAGAAAATCTTCCATTTTCAATCTTCTGAGCTAACAGCACAACCAGGAGAGCTGAAAATGCTAAAATGTCTCTATGCATTGAGGAAAGGAGCAGCTAACATTGTATTATTGCTGTGAACACGTAGCAGTCTACATTTTCTACTTTAAAGGTTTATTCGTTGCTACTAGCAGTTACTGTTTACTCTTTTTACTTACTTTTTACATTGATTAGTTGCTGTTATCTGCCGCTGCTAACAGGGAATGTTTACTGTTAATAGGAAGCAGTTGCTGTTTGGTGTATTAACTATTTGCTGTTAGAACATGCTACTAATGTTTTTTAGTTGAAAGTCTGCTGTTAATTTGTTGCCATCGCTGTTATGGCATCGCTGCTTGCTGTTAGCACACATTGCTAACAGTTTGTCGTGGCTGTTAGCATTGTGTGTTTGCTGTTAATTTGTCGAATTCGCTGTTATGCTGAACCTGTTTGCTGTTAGCACACACTGCTAACAGTTTTTAGTGGCAGTTAACATTGAGTGTTTGCTGTTAAATTATCACCGTCGCTGTTAGGGTGCCTTAGCAGCTGCTAACAGTTTTTAGTGCTCTTGATATTCTATGATTGCTGTTAACATTGGAACAGTGCGTGTGTTTGCGTTGCCGGCACTTACAGATAAACTTAACGAATTGGCAATTTCCCCACCGAGTGGGTGGTTTGAGCGCGCATAACTGCCACATTCGTTCAAATGCATTCAAGCGAAACATCATCTACAAGATTTCTTTGAACACTCTTCAGTGACTATTTGATTGGTTTTTAGTTATAAAAATTACTGAAAATTGTATTTAAAGTACAAAGTAAGCAAAGCAAAAGTATTAAATATTTGATATGTAATAAAAACTTAAACATTCTGAACGTTACCCCAGTCGAAACGACACCAACAACATACCCCTTCTTAATACGCACAATGCTGTTGAGTTTTTGCCGCTGCTGCAGATACATTAAGCAGCCGCATTGGGCAGATACAGCGGCCGATTGCAGCGAGCGGCTGTTGGGAGCGCAGTAGCTGCACACTGAGCGAGAGACTGAACGAAAGAAAGAAGAGAGCAAGGCAGCAGCTGAGTGAAGTGAGCTGCTGCCGTAGGACATGCGCTTTGCTGCAACACTCGCGCAGCAAAACGCAGCAGCAGCGGCAGCAAACTAAAATCTTAAAAAAAATAAATAAAGATAACAACAATTGCGTGAGTTGGTTGGGCGCATGAGCGCCAAAAACAAAACAACAACACATTGATTGCTGCGCTCCGCAAAGCAATGAGTTCTGCACAAACTCAGCCACGGTTGCCAATTCAAAAAGTTATTAGCAATAAGCTATAAAATTGTTTTTATTTTAATTTTTGTTAAACATTTTTGTGTGCACCTATAGAAAAAAAAATAGGCAAATGCCTATTGTTGTTGCAGCTATGAGTTTAGGTGTCAAATGTTTATTGTTAAAGTACAAAACCTGCTATCAAAGTGGCCAAAACCTTGCCAACTTTGGCTACAATAATTAGGCAAGCGGCAACCGTGCGGCCCGAACGTTGTGCCGCTCACCCAGTCGCTGAGCGGCGCTGCCGCGGCCGCTGCAAGCGCCTCTTCGTCGCAGGCGCTCTTTTCGCTCGCGCTGCACTCTTTCGTCAAGTGTGCTTCGTTAAGCGCGCTGCCTGGCTGCCGTCTGTCTGCCTACCTCCAAGATACACAAAATAGCCGACCGCTATTCAGTTTTCAAACATCGCTGGCTGGCTTGAATTCGTTGGGTCATTCCGCACGCGTTTACGCTCGAGTCCAACTGAAACGATTTGTTGTTTTTTGTTTTTCGTGTGCGTTGCGCCTTGTACGTGAAACGCGCGCCTGGAACGAAACGCGAGCGGTGCGGTGCGGTGTACGCGTTGCAGCCAGAGGAACTTTCATCCTCTCCGCCAACGAAAAGTGTTAACTATTCGGTGCGGTAAATTGGTTGGTTTTTTTTTTATTGTGGTGTTGTGTTTTTTGGCCAAAATCGATTACAAAGTTTTGCGCGTAACAGCGAAATTCTAAGCGCAAAACAAAAACAACGCGTCTTGAGTGTAGAAAAATTTGATTTTCGTTTGTGGATTTTTTACCGGCTGTGTGCGCGCGGCTGTGAAACGTCTCAAAGTCAATAGCAGCAGCAGCAACAACAACAACAACACACACACAGAGCGCAATTTGTGATTTATTTGGCTGTTGATTGTTGTTGGTGTTGCTAGTGCGGTTGTATTTGCCTGATTTCTGCCAAAGTGATAAAAGCGAAAAAGAAGAAGCAAAGCTTGTAACGATTTTTTCCGCCTGCAGTGGGAAAAAACGCAATTGGCCCGTAAGTGAAAGGTCAAAAAGAAGGCAGCAAAAAAAAAAGGCAAAAGCCAAAGCAACAAACGGCACATCCTTTTTCGCGCAGAGTCCGAGCGCGCAAAGCAAAAGGCAATATTTATCTATATATATGTGTGTGCGTGTATGTGTATGTATTTTACGTGAATCGGTGCGCGAGAGTGGGGGGGCGAAAGGCGAGAAAATTGCCTTTGACTTTGCCAGAAAATGTGAGTTTTGAATTTTCCAATACACATATTAAGTTTTATTGCCGCCAGTCGACAGGATACAGCCATCGCGTAGCGGTGCCCCTGTGCGTGCGTAGGCACGTATATGTGTGTGTATGTGTGTGTGTGATTTTGGCGCAGCGTAATAGGAGCGCGGCAAATCAATCCCACATACGTCAACAGCGAAACGACCGCAAAACGCTTTGAGTCCGTAGCGAGCGGAAAAAGGGCGCAAAACACGCAACAAAAAGGCAAATCAAGGCGCAAAGTGCACGCGGCCCACACAACGCAAAAGACAGCAGCAAAAAGGAATTCGGGAACTGTAACTGTTAGGGCGAAGGAGATTTATGGCGCCCGGACCAAGCAACATTTCACACTTGCTGCAAGTGAAACTGGCCCAAAGCAGCTACGCCGCCTAAGCGTGCAAAGGCCTAAGGCGAGAAAAAGGCAAGTGGCTGCGTCTGCAACGACGGCAGGAAGCGAACGCGGAAGTGCGGCGGAAAGGCAGCAGCGCTTTGGTCGCATAACCGAAGGCATTTCGAATAAATTTTATTACGCTTCCAACAAAGCAACGTCACACACAGCCTACGTGCAAACGCATATCCCGACAAGTGAAGGCCGCAAAACAAGGCGCGTGTGTTTACGTTTTGAGGTTATGAAATGCGCGTAATTGTTGTAAGCGCAAAAAAAGCTTACAAATAAAAATAAATAAACACAACTTTGAGTGCTCGCAAATTTGTAATTTTTAACAAATTTCAAGTTCTAATTGATGACATCAAAATCGAATTCTCTAAGCAAAACTTTGCATAACTAATCTCAAAAAAAATTAATAAATTTTTTTAATTTATTTTCTACAGTCCCTTACAAAGTGAAAGTGTGAAGTGTTGTCATAAAGTTTTAAAATACAGCAAAAACAACATTTTTGAAACAGCAAAGAAAATGTTTGGAATTTTGCTCTGAATAACACAAATTTTAAGTAAAAAGAAAAAACTGCAACAATTAAAAAAAGTTTATTAAATATGTTGCAAATTGATTGCAAATCGTAAAAACTAAAACAGCAAGAAAATTATAAAAAAAAAATCGAATTTATCTGCAAAACCCTCCAATCACTAAACGAATCGAAAGAAAATGTGGAACCACTTAGCGGTGTGAAAGCACACTGTTTTTTTACTTTACTCGTCTACTTCTACCAACACACACACACACTCAACCCCATAGCGAGGAGTTTGTGTAAGTTTGCTGCTTTGCACCGGTCCACCGAAAAGCCATCAAAATTAAGTTCTCAAAGCAGAATCATCACGCGTACCGTCACACCGAGAACATCTACGACGGTGGCACCGACACTGACGACGACGAATGTCCATTGGAGTCCACCACGATGAATCCGTATGAGTACGAGACCACGCTGGACTGTCGCGACGATCATCGCGGCGGCGGACCCGGTCCCGGTGCGGTCGTCGTTGGACCCGTTGCCGGACGCATGCCCAGCACACCGCACAGTCTGCAACACAACAGCGGCACGCTGCAACATCAAAATCAACAAAATTTGCAATTGCAACAGCAACAATTGCAACAACAACAACAACAACAGCAGCAGCAGCCATCGCCATACGATTACGAATATCAACATTTGCCGCATCGAGCAGCCGAGGCGAATTCAACAGCGGCGCGCACACACGGCAGACCAGGCAAGTGACCAACGGCAATTTGTTGTATTTATTACATTTAGGAAAAAAAATTCTATTTAATAGAAAAAAGTGTAGGAAAATGTGGTCAACGCAAATGTGTTGCATGGTGAATTTTTTTTTTTTTAAAAGGAGTATTAAATGAAACAAAAGAGTTTTACAAGTTGGGTGCAACATGTGTAAGACTCAAGTTGCTTTTCGAAAATGTGGGTTCCTAACCTTAAAAATGATCCTGAAGAAGTTTTTCCATAAGAAGGGAATAGAAAAGAAGGGAGAAATGATGAAAAAGTATAGAAAATTATACAGAATTTTTTAAATTTATTATCTTCAAATTTAAACAATAAATTATTATTAATTAATTCAATTCAATTATTATTAATGAATTAATTATTCCATTTAATTCAAAGAAAAACAAAAAACACATAAAAAATTAAAAAATTATAAAATAAAAATAAAAAATAAATTCTTAAAGATAAGAATAAGTAAAAAACAACAAACCCCTAAATAATCAACAACCACAACACACCGATTTAGTGCAATTCAGCAACTTCAGACATTGGCATTGGAATCTCCTTGAACCCTTGCGACCTAATTTTTGCATATCTAATTCTCTGAAAATTCAATTTAATCTACTTATCACTTCTAAGAATTTAATTTAAGTTTGTTTTCTTTCATTTGTAACACACAAAAATTCAATAAATTGCACAAATCAATTTTGTTTGCACCCCAGTCAAATAATAAATATTCAAGCTGCCAACTGAATAATTTAATCGAATTCATTGAACACAAAACAACAACAACAAATTCATTATTATTTCTTGAAAGTGAGTTTCAGAAAAGAAAACTCGATTTATTTTGTAGTGGCTGCTTTTAAATTTGCTGTCAATAACACTACTCGTGTCAAATGAAAGAGGAAAATTGTCTCCTCTTAACTAAATTTTCTATTTTGAACTTTTTTTGATTTTTCGAAAACGCTTCTTAAGAAAATTTTTTGATTTTCAGTTTTGTGTTCAGCAGCCGAAGATTAGTCTAAAAAATACTTTTGCTTTTAGGAGCATGCGATGAACCCATTTTTTGTCGAGTAGTGTAATCTATTTCTATCTACAACGAGCAATTTTTGCCATCTCTTAGTGAATGCTTTTTAAAGTTTAAATCTGATTTAAATATTTAAATTCAACAAATTAAAATTCAATAAGCTCCTACTTGTAATTTGTCAATTGAACAAAGATTAACGCAAAATTATACTGCTGATGGATTAGGCTGCTTGACAAATATTATTCATAGTAAAAAATTGCACTGAAGATGATTTCCTAGAATTTTAATTGCACCTCAAAACGAAGGTTTCGTTTGCTTATCATTTGCGTGACAATTGTAGGCTTGAAGCGTCTAGGAGAGTGATGACCAGTCTGCTGCTCGCGGGTAACTCTGGTCATCACTGGCCTAGAATCTTCAATAAAATAATAATAGATGATGCAGTTTTGTTTTGCAATTATAACTCGAAGACCAAACATGATATTGAATCTTTAAAGTGGACACTAGAAGTGTGAATTCAAAGCAAGACAACACAAATTAGCCATGAAAATACTAGTGATGCCAGTTCTCATTACCAACACAAAAGTTGCACAAATCAAATCCTATATACACATATCGAACCCTTAATCTATATTAATATTCCATAAATATTCCTAAAAGCTACTCAGCAATGTACTTAAACTTGCTTTCCGAAAGCTTGTGAAAACCTTTTAGGAAACCGGAAACGAAGAGAAACTGTGGCGCTACTTTGTTGCATTAATTCGCCTGTTGTCTGTCTGTTGGTATGAAGACAAGTATCCTCCCATTTAAGTATGATACCAAATTTTACTCGTCTGTCTTGTGTCAGGAATTGTTTTGGTTCCACATAGTTCCCTTTAACTCTGAAACAATTACACACATTGTTAATACATGTCAGTCTATTGACTTTTATAGCTATATTATAAAATCTTTATGACCATATTGAATGTTTTCGTTCACACTAAAATGTTACAAATACACATAAATTTCTTGTACATAAAATGATATTGGAAATAATATTTGAATGAAAGTCAAATTGAAATCTGAATAAATAAGAAATTGGGCGTAAAAACGTCATAAATCAGAATTAATACGAAAATATGGAGTTATAACTAAAATACCAGAATAAAAAACCAAAAACACAGAATTAAAACAACCAAAATCTAAAGAATCATAAAACAGAGTAAAAATACAACTTTCGCATTACAAAATCAAAAATTTTTATTGTAGACAATTCAAAAATCGAATTATATTAAATAATAATTGTGTTAATAATTTTTCTAAAATACAAAAAATTAACAAAAATAAAAACATGAAAAAGTAAATATCTAAATAAAGAAAAATGAAAAAAGAAAACATGAAAATTGAACTAATATTCAATGTTAAAAAAATCACAAAAATTTAAAATTTACAATAAAACAGTTAAGGGCAATAAAGCAAAATAAAAAATATGAAAAATTAAGAAACAAAAATGAACAAAAATAAGGAAATAAAAATTAGGAAAACCATACAAAAGTTAAGAATAAAAAACGTAAAAAAACAATAAATAACAAAAATGTTGACAAAATTATGAATACCAAAATACTAAATAAATATTGAAATATGTGAAACGCAAATAATCAGAATAATTACAAAATAAAACCTAAAACTACAAAAGAATAAACATTTACAACCAAAGAAATGATCAAAAAATTAAGAAAAAAAGAAACTAATGAATAAGAAATATGTAAATAAAGAATAAATAACAAAAAGTTAAACAAAATTTATAAATTACAAATTATTAATTAAAAATTGAGAAATAAAAGCATTCAAAATAATTTGAAAAATTATAAAAAATGCAAAGCCATACATAAAAATTAAAAAACAAAATCAAGCATAATCAAAATCAAACATAATCATAATCAAAAATCCAATCAAAATTAAAACCAATCATTAAAATCATTTCAAAAAAGGAAATTGTGAATAACTAAAAAAGAAATAAAAATTGAGAAATAGAAACATTTAAAATATAAATACCTATTTAAAATAAGAATATAAATAATTATAATTTAACAATTTAAAAATATAAAACAAAAATTGAAAAAAAATCATTTCAAAAGCGAACGCACAACTTAAATCAGAACCTAAACAAAATCTCAAAAGATATAATAAAAAAATCAAATAAAAAAACAAAAGCACAAACCATTCAATGAAAAATGTCAAAAAAACAATTATTTAATTAACAAAAAAAAGAAACAATAATTTTTAAATAAAAACCAAATATTAAAAAAAATTAACAATTTTAAAGTATGAACAAGGAAAAATTGAACTACAATATAGAAATAAAAAATAAATAATAAAAACTAGTATTAAAAATCATGAAAAAAAATTAAGATATAAAATTAAAAACCTCAAGAAAAAGTAAAAAAAAAATAAATAAAAAATAAGCAAATAAATAATCAAATTAAAGCAAAATTAAAAAGATTATGAATAATTAAACAAGGAAAATATTTTGAAATAGAAACAATTAAAAATTAAAACAAAACAACTGCAAAAAATTAAAAAAATAAAAACAAAATTACAGAAGCGTTCGTAAAAAATTAAACCAAAACCTAAACAAAATTACAAGAGATCCAATAAAAACCTAAAATTATTAATTAAAACCAAATCAACAACAGGATAATTAAAAAAAGGAAATAATGAAAAATAAAAATAAATGTAAAAAAATAATAAACCTGAAGATAAAAAAACCATAATAATACAAATACATATAACAAAATGAATTTTTAAAAATAATAAACTTAAAGATAAAAAAGCAAAAATCAAAATAAAACCAATACATATAACAAAACACTAAGCATTAAAATTTAAAACTGAAATTATATCATAAAACAAATTATGCTGAAACCAAATGATTAAAGGAAATAAAAAGAGAATTAACCCTCAGTCGAATAAAAACGAAATTAATACCGCATTTTTCTTAAGGATAGTTTTAAACTTATAAATCTTCCTGTTACTACTGAAAGTAACATTATAAATTAAAAAAAAATATAATCTATCTGTTTTTGAAGTATTTTTTAAATTCAGCGAGGCCCTGAGATACTCTTATTGGTTAGAAGGTTAAATAAAGATAAGATAATAAGATAAAACATTTAAAAAATTATTTAAAGAATTGAAAAATATGATGACAAGACAAACTATATAAAACAAACCAATAAAACAAATTGAAAAATAAAATAAAGCAAAATCTAAAATCACGCATCCTTTCTCTGTCCTCTCCTTTTCCTATTTCATGTCAGCTGTCCTTGAACGAGACGACCGACTTGCAGCGTTAACTCAATATTTCTAAATAATCTCACTCTCTTTTTGCAATTTTCCAGACATTTAAGCTTTAAATAATTATTTTCAATAAATCATAACTCCAGCTAAACTTTTTGCAAGTTTCCTCACACATTTATTCCTCTCCCCCACCCTCGCTGTATCTACTTAACCAGCGCTTAGCTTCAGCGCTTAATTAAAAAGTCATTGGCACCATGCACAAATCGCCCCTTTTCCCCTCGCTCGGCGCGCCGCCCAGCAGCACATAAATCTCCAAGTTCGCGGCGTATCTGTGTGCAGCCATCGTTTTTAACAAATTTTGCGTTTTGCATAAATCAAACGAAAATCTCCCCTCGAAAGGGTAGCAGCCGAACTGCTGCAAGCCGGGCCAACGAGAAGCCAGTCAGAAATCGTCTTCCAATTCAATAATTTTCAACGAAAAAAAAACAAACCAACAACCACAGCCGCTACCCTCGTTCGGCAGCAGCGCTTCACAGGCCAGCGGTGAAAATTAATCCCTGAAAATTTTGACAATTAACTGCCACTGCGTGTCCTTTTGCGTTGTGCATAGTCGGTGAAGACAAAAAATTAGCCTGCGCCTTAAATCTGCTTTTGCTTTGCTGGTGTGTTGTTTTTGGGAATTTTTGTTTTGTTATTTTTGTAACTTTTGTTGTTGTATGTATGGCATTTTTGTTATTATTGTTGTTATTGTTGTTGTTGTTTGGTGTAAACCTGATTTTTCCACTTGGCTGCATTTTCGTAGCAACAGCGAACACAACGAGTGGCGCCGGCACTGCAACAACCCCCGACTGCTGAGCACATCACGACGCCAGTGACGACGGCAAATGCGAAACAACAAATGCTAAACGCTGCCAGAAATAGCCAAACATTTTATTATTTGCTTTATTAATAACCCAACACTTAGTGGACGTGCAAAAAAAGGACGAACACAGGACAGCGAATGCGTGTGCAGGCGTTGGACGGACGGACTGTTGGCGTGTGAAAAGTGTTCTAGAAAAAAATAATATCGCCCGAAATGAGACATTCGCCGGCTGTTGGCTGTGCGCGCATATCCTTTTTATTTGATACGATACTTTGTCCTTGTCGCTAAATCCGCACTGTAAGCCTATGAAAAGGAGAGGAAAAACTTAGCAAAAAAGTGCCCGCAGGACATTTTACCATTAGACGTGCCGTGACAATTGTGTGCGCGCGGTCTCCTCCTTCCCTCGCCACGCCCCTCATCTGTCTTGCTGCTCTTCGAGTGCGAATAAGAAGTTTGAAAAATTTGTTGCAAAATTATTTTCAGCCAATTTTTTTTGTTCGTCCTTTTCATATTTTCACCAATAACCAACGCAAAAGTGTCACCACCCCTCGTGAAGGCTTTCCAGACGCTGCCATTCATTTTTTACACATATTTTTTGTTGTTGTTGTTTGCCTTTATCTCTTTGTTAATTTTGAAAGCCGGTGGCAGAAAAATGATATGCCGCATTATGTTCGCATTCATGTTGCTGCGACTTGGAGTCTTCGTTGAAAGGATTTCTTTTTGCAAAAATTTACAATTAAAGCCGCTGCTGCATTGGCCGCGCCGTCATCTCATCATCACCGTCGACATCATCCTCATCATCATCAACTTGCCATTATGCGATTTTATTGTTGTAGTTGTAGTTGCAAAATTGAATTTAACCCTCTGAGCCAACTTAACAGACGCAACTCAACGCCAGCACGTGGGCGAGCGAACAGTCGATAGCAAGAAAATCACGGAATTTTCCGTTTTTCATTTCATTTACATGTTTTTTTTTTTTTGTTGCTCTTCATTGGGTTTCCTTTGCCTGCTTTTGGCCTTCATTGTGCGCGAGAAGAAAAGGCGCACAACAACAACAGCAACGAAAAGTCTGCTTTCTTTGACAGCAAATTTGACAAGTCGGCTTTTCGGGAGAAACAAGCGCAACAGGGAGAAATACGTTAATGAAAAGGCGTATGCGAATGCGACTGAGTGAGCCCAATCAGTGCGTCAGTCAGATAGGCAGGCAGGCAGGCAGGCAGACAGCCGCCAGTGAGTCACTGAATCCCTGTCATGGTGGTGCTGCCGCTGCTGGGGGATTTCATTGTAACAGCTAAACTGATTAAGTGGAGTGAGTCCTTAATTTTCTCTTCTTTTTATCATGTTCGTTTTATTTTTATTTTTGCTTCTTCAGAAAAAATTAGGTTACAAGCAGTGATTGTTGTTGGTATTGGTATTGTTGCTGCTGTTGTAATTTGTAGGTGTAGGTGAGATCGTTCGCTGTTGTATGGGTTAAGGTTGGAAAAGGTATTTTTTTGTGAGTGAGATTGAGCGCCTTTCTTATGGTAATTGAACAAGGCAGCTGAAATGTCAATTAACCCTTGAATGAGAGAATGGTGAATCCTTACACCTGCAATTATTCAAACAATTCGTTTGTTGTGATGAAAAGGTGATGAAAAAGTTGAGAAAATAAAGTTTAACTTTCATACAAAGGCCATATGAGTGATAGATCTATCGATAAGGATAAACTGTCAAAGCAACTGTTACTGTAGGGTTTATTAATATATTTTTTGTATTTTATTTTATTTCATTTTAATTTATTTTATTTTATTTTATTTCATTTTATTTTATTTTCTTTTATTTTATTTCATTTTATTTTATTTTATTTTATTTTATTTTATTTTATTTTATTTTATTTTGTTTTATTTTATTTTATTTTATTTTATTTTATTTTATTTTATTTTATTTTATTTTATTTTAATCTATTACATTTTATTTTATTTGATTACATTTTATTTTTTTTATTTTATTTTGTTTTATTTTATTTTATTTTGTTTTATTTTATTTTATTTTGTTTTATTTTATTTTATTTTGTTTTATTTTATTTTATTTTGTTCTATTTTATATTATTTTATTTTATTTTATTTTTTTTATTTTACTTTACTTTATTGTATTTTATTTTATTTTATTTTATTTTATTTTATTTTGTTTTATTTTATTAAATTTTATTTTATTTGATTTGATTTGATTTTGTTTTGTTTTATTTTGATTTATTTTATTTTATTTTGTTCTATTTTATTTTATTTTAATTTTTTTATTATATTTTGTTTTCATTTTTATTTTATTTTATTTTATTTTATTTTATTTTATTTTATTTTATTTTATTTTATTTTATTTTATTTTATTTTATTTTATTTTATTTTATTTTATTTTATTTTATTTTACATTTTAAAATGTGTTTGTGTTTGTAAATTTTTTTCATAATAACTCTTTAAACAGTGTTAAAATAGAATTTTTAAAATTTCTTAAAAAAATTTCTCATCGCAAAATTGTTTTTTTAAGTTCCAAAACAGTTTATTGTATTTCTTCTTTTCATGTATATTCATACTTACCATCAAAATCAGTGCTGATGAGCATTTAAGGGTTAAGCGCATTCAAATTGTAAGAATTCAAGTGAAGTTAAAATAGTCGAAAGGGTTTGTTTGTGTTGCCCTCAAGTTGAAACGGAAATTGGAGGACCTTATGCCATGAAACATAAATGAAAATTATTCCGATTTAAAGCCAAATTGACAGAAAGGATTTTCTGAGATTACGTAATCATTCAGACAAATGCAAAGAAAACTTATTTTGTACATTTTAAGCAGGTGAAAAGGAAATTTATTGGAGCAGCTTTAGTTCTGAGAATGTGAAATACTTAATAAAGTTTCGACGCAGAGCCAAATATAAGTTAATAAAGAGTTTTATTTTGTTTAAACCCCTGAAGGGTTTAAACAATTTAAAAGTTAGAATGGACTACTTTTGCTCACTGACTCGATACGCTTAAATCGTTCAAGGCGATTTGATTCCTTAATAGAAACAAGATTGGATTTCATGCAACTCATGAAAAAGAAAAAAACCCAGAAACAGAAAAAGCTAAATTAGTCTTTTTTAAATTATTCTTTATACAAAAACTAGAACTAGCTTTTCGGGAAAAGGCTGCTACTTCAATTTAAACTAACCTAACTTATATCAAAATATTCGAAGTTGTAAAACATCTTTCTTTGCGCATTTATTGCATTCACTTCTTTGTTTTTGTAAAATTCTACCACAGCGCACAACAGGAAAAATGCCATAAAACCAAATGTTAAAAAAATTAATTATTTCTTTAACTACCTACTCCTACTACGCACAACAGCGTTTTCAACAAGCAATGAAAACACAAAAATACAAAATTAATAAAAAGTTTAAGAACAACAACTAAAAATAACAATAAACCATATCAAACATATAACAAAAACAGCTAAAAATAACAATAAAACATAACAAACATATAACAAAAACAGCATAGCAACAACAACAACAACAAACGGCGAGTTGAAACAATCGAAGCTTGAAAGTCTAACAAATTATTATGAAAAAAAAAGTACAGCCCAAGTGCGTTGTACGTATGTGTGTGTTTTTGTGCAAGCTTAGTAGATATAAATAAATTCGAGCTGATATTGAACATTTTTTGCAAAAAACAAAAAACTCAGCACAATAAATTACATGCAAATCTCCAACAATAACAACAATGAACCAAACAAAGACCGAAGCCGAAATGTTGTTTGTAACGCAGCGCACACCATTAAACCCCGCCCCCCTCGGCCCACTAACAACGAGCTCGATTGCAGTTTTATGCCGTTTTGGCCTTCAGTGGAAGATGGACAAGCGCAACAACAACGAAAATTTTTAATAATAAAACAAAAGCGTAAATGGAAGCAAAAGAAAAAAATTAAACGCGTTACGCTCGTAAATTTTGGCAAAAATTCACACAAACGCACCCGAATACAGTTTTTCACACAAAATAGCAACATCAACAACAAAAACAACAACAGCAGCTAACACATTAAATATTAGGCTAACAGCAAAAAAAGCCAGCACGTTGTTCAGTGCTCTTCTCTCCTCCGCAAGTGCCACACTTTTGGCTTTCGCTCTAAAACCAAATGGCTCTGGCCGTCAAATGGCCGCTTGCAAATTTTATTGCCGCACCAAAACCAGCAACAACAACAACAACGACACGCACAACAAATGCCTGAAAATTCTCCAGAAGTATATCCGCCCCGTCCCCCTTGCACCACTCTAGAAAAATGTGGAGGGGGGGGCGGCCAAATGAATATGAAGGCGCTTTTCGCTGCTGAGGTGTGCTGTGTGCGTCAGATTTCCCATTACCAGCTGCTCAATAAGAATAAGAACAACAACAACAACAACAAAATAGCCAACACCACTTGCCGCCTGTTGTAATGTTATACAGCGCACAAATAATGCCGTAAAGTCATAAAAAAAAAACAACGAAAATTTGCGGTATTCAAATTTAGAAGGCAACACTTAGGCAACGAACCAAAGCAAAACGAACACAACGCATCGATGATTTCCTGCAAAAATGCCAAAGCACAGCGCTTAGCACCTTAAGTGAGGCGAACGAGATTGTGGGGGGGGGGGGGGGTGAAGGTGGCGAGGGACACAGCTAGCCATACCGCACACATTGCGCACTATTCGCCAGAAGTTGGCCGTGATCGGCGTTCGGTACACCTGAAGGCGTAATAAATTCTGACTGTGCGCAACCCCAGCAGGAATTTTATGGCCAAGCGGCGCGTCTCTGATTACGTACAATAAACACTCGAGTTGGATGTGCTCATAAAATGTTTAGTATTACTTTCGTTTTAGATGTTTAAATAGAAAGGTTTCAGATTAGTAAAATTTAGAAACAAAAAAAATGATCACTGTAATTTAGCACTGAATCAAGATTTAAAAATATTTAAATTTAAATTAAATATAAATAATTGAAATTAAAATTGTGGTCATCACGTGCTTGAAAATCAAAATCCTACGTTTTCAAAATTAAAAAAAAGCCCCGTTGAGAAGACGATGGATGGAAAGGTTTGCATTTGGGCTTTGAGGGCTCAAGTTTTATAGTTTGTGTATTTTTTTCGATTCTGTAATGAAGAAAAGTTTTACTAGCATAGACCAATTAGTGTCTCTTGGAACCAGTGGCACACGCAAGGGGGCTTTCGGGTTGAAATCACCCAAATATCTGTTTGTAAAAAACTTTTAGGTAGACTATATGATTTCAAATGGTATTGGATCCCTTCCAAAGAAATCTTATGTGCGCCACTACTTGGAACCATATGTCTAGTAACATTATTAAGTAATAATACCTCCTTTCATAACCCTTCTTTAAAGTTATTTTAATTCAAAAATTGCCCTGAAAACTCAAAATGGTCCAAACATGTTCGCCCTTTGTATACCTTTTATAATTTTAATTTATATTTTAATTTTATTTTAATTTTATTTATAATTGTAATTTAATTTTAATTTATTGTTAATTTTAATTTAATTTATATATTTTTATTTATTTTAATATAATTTATTTGGCAAGTTCAAAGACTAAGCGCTCTATTTTGCAAAAACTTTCCGGAATCAAATTATTACAACCTAATTAAATACGTAAAAGGCCAACTCGTAACTCATTATAACACAAAATCTTTCTCTATGCGTCCATACTACATGCACAAATTCTCCAGTAAATCACACATAAAGATGCTGGGAATTCCTTTACTTGATCTTTCCACGATACACACGGTCTGCTTCTTCGTAGACCGCGATTGCCAACTACCGAGGAAAACACTTTTTTCTTCTTCTTCTTTTAAAGGTCTACCATTTACCTGGATAACTTTTCAAGCAATTGTTTTCGCTCTAAAAATGCAAATCTATGACGATCTCATAAGCGTTTATGGTTCTTACCTAATAGGCCAAAGTTAAAAATTTTTTGAAGTTTATTTTCCTTATCGTTCGAGGTATGTAAGGTCGATGGCGTCCATACTACCGATGCCATTGATTCATAATGAAAAATTGAATTAAATTACAAGCTATGTCGAGGTTATCAATACTCGTCCGCTTATTAGGACTTTGTAGTAATAGCATCCATAAGCTAGAATAATCCTTTAATTTACCTTATTTGTATTATTCTCCAAACTCCCCTTTTTTGATCGTGCTTCTTCTTTTGAAAGAAATCACTACTTCAGGAGCTTTTACCAGGACTTTAACTTCTTCCATTAGCAAAAAACATTTCAGTTGATATGCATATGTATTCTCATAACAGACTTAAGACTACTCCACGAAGAACTTTCTTTTCGATAATGTTCCCTCTTCCGAAGGACCTCGGAACTATCCCATCAAGAACTTTCTTTTCGATGATGTTCCCTCCTCCAAAGGACCTCGAAACTATCCCATCAAGAACTTTCTTTTCGATGATGTTCCCTCCTACGAAGGACCTCGAAACTATTTCATTAAGAACTCCCTTTTCGATGATGTTCCTTCCTCCGAAGGACCTTGAAACCATCCCATCAAGAACTTTCTTTTCGATGATGTTCCCTCCTATGAAGGACCTCGAAACTATTCCATTAAGAACTCACTTTTCAATGGTGCTTCCTTACCCCAATGAAGTCTCTACTAATAATAATTTATAATAATTGACTGGCACGACAGCCAGCTTACGCGAGACTAAAGCCTAGCTTCCCGCAACCACCCGTGTTGTGCGTGTGAATTTGTACGCGGGTGGAAGGGACCTACAGTTTTATGCCGGTTCCGAACGGCAGGTTGGGAGCTTTTTCATAAGCAATTTTTACTCTCAGAGGTTTGCCAGTCTCTACTACAAGATCTTTTATAATCATTTAACAGATTATACCATAAATCAGCTTCAGATTATATTATAATTAGAGACTTTAAAATTACCATATCAAAAACATCCTTTTCGATGGTGTTTTCTCTTTCAAAGGACCTAATAAGCATCCCATCAAGAACTCTCTTTTCGATGGTGATTCCCCTTTCATGGGATGTCTCTACTACAGAAACTTTTACCAAGACTTTAGCAGCTTTTATAAGCACAAAAACACTCCGTTATAGAGATTTTAAAACGACTCTATCAAGAACTTCCTTTCCGATGATGCTTCCTTTTCCAAAGGAAGTCTCTACTGCAGGAGCTTTTACCAAGACTTAAATCTGGTCGTTAGTAACTGTACAAGTATTGCATTGAGAACATTTTTTCGATGGTTCACTTCCAAGCGAGTGACTCGCCCAAGCCAACGTAGTCATTGTATACTCACTGTGCTAAATCCATATCGTTAAATTGATATGTTGGTACTTCTATTATAAGCTCATGATTTTTTTATTTTATTTAGATGCTTAGTAAGAATTAAAAATGCTTTAAATTAAAAGAAAATACTATAAAAAAAGGTTATTAGAAGTCCCAACTGCTTAGCGAGACTACACCATCACTTACTATATAACCAAAAAGATTTCTCAGTTCCATCTGAAGGCTGACATAATTTTTGCACAGAGTGCACAATTCTTGACCATTTCGAGTTTCTATCTAATCTTTAAAATGTCTCTACTTGGGTAGTGAAACACTTAGCATTTAATTGAATCATTGAACGTTAGACATGGAATACGAATCGCCCTTTAGGCCGACTAGAAGTTTATGTCGCACTAAATTTTTCATCGTAGTGATATCTGTTTAGATTGATTCGCAATGATACGTCTCGATCTATAATTGATTAATTGGTAACTGATTTACCCAATGTTTTATTTACTAATTAAGAATTAAATCCAGATATCAACCAAAAACCGAATAAAGACTTTAAAATATTGAATTTTTTTCATATGTGACAATCCTGCAGAATTCGAAAGGATTTAAAAAGACAGTTTCGACTATTTTATTAATGAGATTTTTAAAAATGATTCTTGAGAGTTGTTGTTATCGATTTAAGCCTTTTTTTGTATTTACTTATTCAAACTTTAAGTCCAGGCAGGTAATACTGGTCCAAGAACCGACAGATAATGAAGAATGATAGAAGTTTTTTGACCATTTTTCTCTTTACAGATTGGAAGCATTTGTAATTTACTTATTAAAGCTTTACCTCCAAATATGAAAAAGAATATTGATCCTAGAACTGACCCACACCTAAAACTGACAGAGTCTCTGATGCACTAAATATTTCTCAGTAAATTTTCATAATTTTTTTAAAATGACATTCTTCAGCAGAACGCTTTATGCTTCCTCTCGTTGCAGATGCGACTATTTTCTGCTCTTTCAGATTTCTTGCTTGTCCAAGCCTCTAATCCATATGTGTGTTATATTGCAACGTGCACAGTCCCCAGACTGCAATCTGTACGTCAACTAAACTTTTTATGGCCAAAATTTATATCCAGCCACAATAACAACAAATCCCACTTGTCCAACAATTTCCTACCGGCCCACTTCGCCCACTCCCATCTTTGAGTGTGCTGTGTTTTGTATGCGCTTTTGTTGTTGTTTTAATGCCTACCATTTCGCACCTCATAAAATTCCACAGCGCTGGCAGCGGCAAGTGGCAGTTACGAACACCCACAGTCGCCCTCGCAACGCACTCGCTGCCCGCTTCCGCTTGCGCCGCTGTGTTGACGTCATGGCAGCGCTCTAAATTTCCGCCACTTCGCTCTGCACTCCATTTTAATTTCTACTTCGTTGTAAATTCTAAAATTCTGCTACGTTTCATTCCATTCCATTTCATTTGCCATGAATTTCCATTCCATTCGTTTTCGTTTTGTATTTGTGTGCACGTTTTGTTTGGTTTTTCCTTTTTCGTAGTTGTTTTTGTTCAGTTTTCTGGTCGACTTGATATTGGACAAGGTCGCTTGACGCGTCTGCAACAAAACCAGAAGCCAACAAAAAAACCAAAAACAGAAAAAAAGCACCAGCGGGCGAAAAAAGTTTGCGTACTTCTATCTTTTGGCTCCTTGTTGCCTGCAAACTTTCCATTCCCGCTTCACTCTCTCGGATCAGTTGCTGATTTTTGTTTATTTTTATGTCTTTTACTTGCGTTTCTTACTATTATTGTTGTTGTTGCTATACTGCGCCTGATTAGTTTATAGCGCCTGGAGCGCTTGTTTTGTTATTTGGGTAATTTATGGCCCATAACGCCGAAAACCTCTCCGCTCGATGCTGCGGCGCACGTTGCTTGATTTCGCCGCCCAGCACCCAGCAGTGCCGGCACAGCCACAATACCGAATCAAAATCACCTAACCCCCCTCACGCCCGTCATCGCTACGCTTTGCGCGTTCGCATTCGCGCAATCAAAACGTGAAAAATTTTGCAAACAATTTTCGTTTTCCCTTCAATGTTCACGTCGCAGTTGCTGCGATGTCTTCTTCCAAGAATAATTTTCCCCTGGCATTTTCAGCGATTAAGTGGGCTGGTTGGCTGGCTGGCAGGCAGGCGGACAGCGCAAACAACCGATCCGACTTGGAATTGAAAATTTGATTTGGCGAAATGTATTCGTAACCGGAGCATTTTCGGAAATTATTATTAGACGCCCGATGCGGTTAGCCGCTTATTGCGTTGAGAAATTTGTGCGCCCGTTCTGGCGTATTTGGTAATGGCGGATTTGGTCGCTTTGTGTATGCGAGCTTGCACAAAGCATTTTCGGGTACATGATGAGTAATTCAAAAATCAACAATAAGAAGACTTGCAATCTGTTTCAGAAGTGGACTCGATTTGGTTTGGCTATCGGAAACGCTGATGATGTAAAGATGATGTTTAACTATTTGTGGTGAATTATTAATTGGAATTCCACTAATTAATTGTAAACGTTTTAAGCCGAAGATATTAAATGGTTTTTGGTGACCTTGGAACAAATGTTAGGTTAGGCATTAAGTTTGCTTGTCGATTGCTCGACTAGTACAAGCAGAGATCTCTGAGGCCTCCAAAAACGTGTGACAAGCCTTTTTGTAACCAATGTTTGGTGGTTAACCCATTGCTGCCTAATGGATAACATTTTAATGAAAATGAAAATTTTATTTTTTATTTATTTTAAATTTTTTTTAATGAAACATGAAAATTTATTTTTTGAAAAAAATCACAAAAATGTCAATGTTTGAGATCTCTCAAACCCATTGATAGAGATAGTTAGGGTAAAGATGGAACTACCTTAACCTAGTGAAGGTCACCCTTAAATTTTCCCCATCTAGCTAGAGTTACCAGACACAAAAATCGTGAATTTTTCCGGAGGTGGAAAATGTGGCGAAACGCAGTGGCCGTAGAACTTCACAAAAATCTGCCTCCTAACTCACCTGTAAAAAATACAACTTTTGTTCACGTGTTTAGCTGATCACTTCACAAAGTATGGAAAAAGCTACCTTTGCTGCGTAATGGGTACAAAATACCTAATGAATATCTCAGTAAAGTGCAGAGATATAAAGCTGCAATTTTGTTTCTGCTCATTTTGGGTCTTTTCTAGGCCGTGTATGAAATTGTATCAAAATCGTAAGGGCGGAACTGGTACCCGGCAGCAATGGGTTAACTTGAACCTCGAGTAAATTTGACAATGGTACTTATGAGACCTACCCTACTCTGCCCTTAGAAGATTTGTAACGTTGAAGATTGAACTTATGAAACCTTCCCTTATATAAACATTCTAGAAGCTCCATATGACTTCGGTGCTTCACACCTCTCCTTGAAGTTTTGAATCTCATCAGAAGTCCTTTAATTTTCAGTGTTCTCAAGTACTTCGGAATTGATCTCATGTTGACGATTCATGAAACAGACAACATTAACCCTCGCCGCCTTAGCTCCAGCTGGTTTCAATTCACAATTGTGTCTGCAAATCTGTGTTAAACTCGCTGTGTTTGGAAGCTGCGTAACGCATGAATGACTAATGTACTATCTGATGTTTAATAAAACAGAAAAGCTGCATAGAAAGTAGGCTAACTATGCATTTTTATCACAAGCACAAAACACTGTCTATCATTGTTCACATGTGGTTTTTTTTATTCGAAGTAATTGCAATGCTTTTTCATAATGAAAACAACAGATCTTCAACGATTCTTTAAGGAAACTCATTGACATACTGAATTAGATCTTTCGAAAGCTATTTACAACATCCCATCTGCATTGAGGCTATCAAGATTTTAGATAAAGCTAGCCATGGTTCTTAGAAATTAGCCAGCAATCTTAAAATTCTCCATACCCATCAATAAAAGATAATGCGTAAAAGATTTCTACACAGAGAGACACCTTGACATAAGCCTCCATCTGTGGCTAATAAGTTCTCAGGGCGGCCTGGGATAACTGGCGAGTCACCACTAAGGATTACTGAACATTACAGTCATATGTGAACAATGCACTCTATTAAAGTTTTTAGAGACTCGAGATCAAACCAAACAGAATATATCACTTATATGTGATACGATGTGAATGATACATTCTATTATGGTCCTTAGAGACTCCAGATCAAAAGACACTTTGATTAGTCGCAGATAGCTTCAGTGCTGGAAGTCATCGAAATGGTTATTTGAAGTACTGACTCCTGGTTTAACTGTACTGAAAGATAGGTTAGATACTCGCTTATGAATTGTTTAGCGGTTTCGACATCTTTCAGGCATAGAATAGTATCTCATTTCGCTGTTACTGAGATACTCATTAAGAAAGAAAACTCGGGACGAGCTCTACCATTATTCTGAAGTCACTTTTTCGTAGTCCAAGCAAGGATTTCTGTTGCGCTGATCAATAAATAGTTGTAATCTCGACAGATCAAAAGTCCATATCAGTAGACTTGAGCTGGTAGATCATAAACACACTTTGAGTAATCGTAGGTATTAAGTCCCAAGAGTCATTTCAAAGGTTATTTTAAGTTCTGGCTCCTCGTTCGATCAAATTGCAACCTGGTCACTTTCTTCTGAAGTGTTTGGTGGTTTCGACATCTTTCAGGCATAGAATAGTATCTCACTTTGCTGTGACTGAGATACTCATTAAGAAAAAAACAAAAACCCGGACGAGCTCTACCATTATTCTGAAGACACCTTTTCGTAGTCGAAGCAAAGATTTCTGCTGCGCTGATCAATAAATAGTTGTAAATCTCGATATGTTAAAAGTCCATATCAATCGACGTTGAGTATGCGATGTAATCTTGCATCTAGGCTCTAGATAAAAACTTCACTTTGGGTAGTCGTAGGTACTAAGTGCCAAGAGTCATCGCGAAAGTTTTTTGAAGTTCTGGCAACTTGGTCACTTTCTTATGAAGTGTTTTGCGGTTTCGGCGTCTTCCAGACATAAAAGAGTATCTAAGTTTGCTGTGACTTAGATGCTCATTAAAGAGAACATCGTCTCAATAGACGTTGTGATGTGTGATGTATTCGTACATTCATTAGATGCCTTTTGCTCACTAAAACAGCATCCGAATGCCATTTAACGTCTCGCAGAGAGAGAGATGGGAACCAGTCTCGAACATTCTTCTTCTCTCTTCTTATCAATTGCTTCCTTCAAAATATGGAAATATGGTTTAATAAAACTAGCAATCCAAGTGTCCAATACCATGTAAGTTGGAATACACAAATCACACCTGACAAATTTGGCGCAATGTTTAACATGTCCATAATTGCAAATTAATTCCTACAAGTGACAGTAGAAAGCGTGCAACTGTCGAGTGTCAGCCCCGGGGGACTCGTACAATATCAATACACAACTATGTACATATGTAGCTAATACGGACATATATGGTGGGTGTAAAATCGTGGGGCTGTTGCTTTTACAAGACGGCGAACAACAGCTGGGCGAAAAGAAGACCCACAGGCTCGACACACGTATGCGAAACGTAGCATGCAACCATGCACAAATAAGCAATATTAATTAATTTTTGACTATAAAAGCTGTGCAGTCATAGAAGTTTAAAAATTCATCACATATGCAACGAACGTGAGCGGAGTGTTGACACTGAAATTTTGGAGGCAACAATTGACTTTGACGGTATGATGGCACTTGGTATGCTTTCTTGGTGGCACGTGTTGTGGCGACCGCATCGGTATGTACGATGACTGTGCCGAGGACGGACGAATATGACTGTAAATTGGTTCTTGGTAGTGGGAGTCATCTGTTTTTCGTGTGCTTTTTATAAGTTATGACAAGCCTATCAGCTAGAGGGACAATAGAACAATGACCTGTGGGGAATTCTAAAGAATTGCTTATAGTTGGTTTATGGAAGCGTAGAAGATTTCTTCTTTAAGGAGTTTTCTCTTGGTTCAGAATCGACCAAAACGATTAAGGATACCAAGGCAAACTTCATGCCACAGTACCCTAACTTAGAAGAAGAGAGCGGACTTACTTCTTCGACTGGAAAGAGATTGCGACTCATGATCGATCGATCGATCGAGCGATCACAGGACACAATGCATGATGTGTCGATGACCCTACATGTAAATGCTGTTTCAAGGTCGCGGACACAACAGAGCATTGCATCTGACACTGTCCAGCGTTCCCGAGAAGCAGGAGGAGCATATTGGGCAACAATGCTTCGCTCATACTCTACTTCTCATCGACCTCCTCAGGTCGGGAGGAGTGAGAACCTTCCTATCCCTTCCCTTTTCCTACCATCCCCAATAGGCATAGCGGATAGGATGGTCCGAATGGACTGAGTGTTAGGAAAGACTTGTAGCCTTCCTGCCTACCATCATATCAACATCAATCTTAACTTAGTACCTTAGCACCTTACCGGCTTCGATAGTCCAGCGGGCGGCGCGCTGGCTTCTCATACCGAGGCCCTAGGTTCGATTCCTAGCTCGGATTTATTTCTATCGCAATCCACATGAATCAGATGAGAATTACAAGAATCGCACAAGTGCGCTCTTGGCAGACGATGGCAGAACCTTCAAGTGTGAAAGAAAAATCAACCAACCACCGTTCGGATTCAGCGTTAAACTGTAGGTCCCCTCCCCCTTTTCCCGGATACCCACTTAAAATGTGTGCTGTAACAGTGTTGCATATACATTTCAAAAACGGGTGAAATATGTGGTACCACAATGGGCCTCACAATATGCCTCCGAGTGTGTCTCTTACAGAGGCAGCCACCATAACCTAACTTAACCTAATACCCTAAATCATTAGTCTTTGATCTCTACCATTAAGACCTCTGACCTGATCGAGTTAAGGGTGGAAGTAATCATCAGGAGGAAGGTCAATGACTTAGGCAGTCTTCTGGGCCCTTCTTCATCAGTCTTCGTGGGCCAATTAAGTGGCATGTTTCCCAATCTGTGCTGTGTATCTGACAAAACTCACTTTGTATTGACCTTTAAACCATTCATAGGCAATCACTGCAAGTTGTTGTTGAAGTGCGCCAAAATCTGTTCTAAATATTTCATCACTAAGTAATGAAAATAATTCGTTTCGTTGCGTTCCCACAATCCGATTTGGTTCATTTGTTTTCGTTGCATCACAACTTTATTCGTTTTTGTGTAACCCTTTGCTATCCGTTGGTCGTTGGCCAAGACACTTAACCGGAAAGACCATAAAAATGTCTACTCGTAACCAGAAGAATACGCACACATACATACATACAATTCTACTAGAAAGCTATCGAAGCGAAACACTCGACGAGTGCCGCAAATGATGACAAATTCGTGTTAAAATTTTATTACTTCTAACTGACAGCGAGAAACGCAAAATGACAAAGGAAATGACAAAACCAAATTGGAAAATTGTGAAAAACTAAACGCAAAGTAATTGCACTTTGCGCGACATGGCGAGCAAAGCTGAATTTCCGCAGCGTTGCATTTCACATTTCGCAGCTTCTGCCCCACAACGCCTCTACGCACAATGTGCGTACGCACAATTTTTGACAGCTGTCGCTGGCATTCTCAAAATGCCGGGCTACATACTGGCTGTCAAAGTCATTGCGTGTCGTTTATTAAAAGAAATTATGGCATTCGGTTTGGTGCTTTTTCGATTTTCGATTTTAATTTTGCGTTTTTGTATTTGTTGTCGTTTCATGTCTGTTGGCAGCCGGTGCAAATATTGACAGTCGTATGTATGTATGTACATATTTGTTAAGAGGCGGTCGTAATCGCATGCAGGCGCTCACAAAAAATGAGCATAAAAACAAAATTTGACATTTCTCTGCGAGACTGTCAGGCGCATGGAAAGTCGTTTTTTGACGCGTGCAAAAGGAAAATGCTATAAAATATGCGCAACTTCACGTGCCTTTACGCATATTTCATAACGCTGTCATATGCGTTGTAATAGTGGAAGTAGTTATAGTTGCGTCTGTAGTAAGACACAACAGCAGCGACAGCGACAGCTACAACGACAGCGACAGCAGCAACGTTAACAAGCACTCAAGAATATAAAACGCACGTAAATCTGAAGCAGCAGAAGCGAACACACACAATTCACTTATTACTTCCTGACAGCTGTCAAAAAATTGCTGAAAAACAACACACATAAAACGCCATTGTACGTTTTTCGTGTGTAGCGATGACAGTTGTAGACGCGGCAGAAAAATTACTTATGCAAATTCTGCAAAAGTTCACTTTTGTCGTTTCGGTAGTTACGAGCGTTGGCCAATAAGTACGCACAAAAGTTGAGCGATATGAAATGTGGAAAGTTTTTTGGTCATTGATAACACCGAAACTTTTGGTAGTACATGCAATGCCTATAGAAGTCCAAAAGTTCTGAAAAGATGACTGTACGTCGAGTGTATCAAAAGTTTTGACCAAAGGTATCACTGGGATCAAAGGTACCACTAATGATTCCTTAGATAAGAGAAACGTTAGAGCTCGATGTATGGACAAATTTTGTGTCACTGGCACCTTTGATAGTACACCAAATGTATCAGTAATAAATTCTCGAAGAATAGGAATTGTTTTGACCAAACTTGAACCTCTAATAGTTTACCAAGTCGAGCCACTAGTAAGTTCTTAGATAAAAAAAACGTTAGAGCTCCATATATGGGAGAGTCTAATATCTACAAATACCACTGTGATCCTTGACAGCACACCAATTGTAGTTCCAATAAGTCCTCAGACAATTTAAACGAACAAGCTTGAAGCACATAAAGTGTTCAAGTTAAAGGTATCACTGGGACTATTCGTAGTACACCAACTGTTTCACTAATAAGTCCTCAAATAATAAAAAAGATAGAGAAGAGATAAATGAACAAGATCGAAGCGTAGAGGGTTTCGGTTAAAGGTATCACTGGGATCTTTAGTAATACACTAAATGGAACATGTGTTTTATAAAGCTAGATCAATCCTCTGATAACCAATCAAAATGTTTTAACTATGGGCTTTTTTCTCTACCCTCGTATAAATCTCAACGTGCAAAATGTGTAGTAAAGAACAGTTGTTAAAAAGTGATTTAAAAGTGATTTAAATGCGCGAAAATCTAAACAAGAATTCGTTTTCGGATAACAATTCTAGTAACATTGTATGTCAGTGAAACTATGCAACCAAAACTACTGAAATAATTTTATCACTTTATTTTTTTATCATATAATTTTTATATATTAGAAAAGATTTATATATTAAAGAATTATCCTTATGGAATATCCTTATTTCTAGAAAACAATCTCTTAGAAAATAATCCTCGAAAAATTGACCACAAAGGACTACTTATTAGTTTGAGTATTTGAAGAAAGAACTGCTGGAAGGGCACAGATGGTTTCTCAACTTCCCTTCGCCAGATAGATTGGGCTATTTGTATTCTATCCATTTATTCACCCTTCAAATCTATTTTGCATCATTGAAGATTTCATGGGCGTATTGTAACTGACGTAGATAGGACATAATTTCCTCGAATGTGTCCGCTTTTGCCAGAATTGGAATGCGTTCCTATTAGTTCTGAGTTAGATTTTCCAAGATTTGAAATAGAAGCTCGGAAATTTGTATAGGAATCATTCTTATCTTCCTTTCTGGTAGACTGTTTTTGTTAGGATAGAAATGCATACTTTAAGTTCTGAGTTCGTTTCCTAAACTTTGAAAGAAAATACAGCAACTCTGTATAGGAATCATACGTACCTTCTAGTCTTATGTGTCCCCTTTGCTAGGAGAAAAATTTGTACTTTGAGTTCTGAGTTCGATCCCCTAACCTTCGAAAGAGAATCTAGGAAACTTGCATAAGAATCATCCGAATCTTCCATTCCTGTATACTGTCTTTGTTAGGATAGGAATGCATACTTTGAGTTTTGAGTTCAATCTCCTAAGCTTTGAACAAGAATCTAGGAAATTCGCATACAAATCAGCCTAATCTTCCTTTTTGTAGACTGTCTTTGTTAGGATAGGAATGCGTACTTTGAGTTGTGAGTTCGTCTCCTGAGGTTTGAAGAAAAATGCAGCAAATTTGTATAGGAATCATGCGTTCCTTCTAGTCTTATGTGCCTCCTTTGCTAGGAGAGAAATTTGTACTTTGAGTTCTGAGTTCGATCTCCTAACCTTTGAAAGAGAATCTAGGAAACTTGCATAAGAATCATCCTAATCTTCCATTCCTGTACACTGTCTTTTTTAGGATAGGAATGCGTAGTTTGAGTTCCAAATTCGATCTCCTGACAATCCCAAAGGAGTCCAAGAAATTTAATAAGAAAGCATCCTAATATTCTATTCCTGTGTCTGGTTGTTCTAAGGACAAAAAGTACAGTGGTCAAACTCCTAAAGGAATCCAGAAAATTTGCAGTAAAGGAATCATCCTTTTCTTCTACTCTTTATTAGAATAGGAAAGCGTGCTTTGAGGTCACAGTTTTTTCTCTGAATATCCGAAAACTATTTCTGAAAATTTGCATACCAAAGATTTTCAATTTTTAATTCTGTGTCCTGTCCTTGTTAGGATAGGAATGTGTATATTGTGTTAGGAGTTTGATCTCTTGAGACTACTTTGTTTCTAGTACTGCCCCTCTTCCTTTTCCCAAGCCTTATTTTCAAAGTGAACAACTCCACTCGGAGAAGTCCCCTTTCCTGCCCCCTTCAAATCTATTAATCTGTCTACTTATTCCAGTAAACCTAAATATTATTATTGGAAAATTGCTCAATTCAAGTTAAAAATGAAAGAATTGTTGCTGCCACAAGTGTATTGACCTGACCTGCTCTAATTCCATTTCCACTTTGCCCCTTCAACAACACAACAGAACGTCATTTGTTGTTGTTTTTAAATGTTTTCCACACTGTTTTCGACCAATTTGTGCAGGTCACACGTTGCTAGTTGCTGTTGTTGTTGTTGCATTAAACATGCAACAGAGCAGCTGCTGGTGCCATTAATATCATTCGTACATGCATTGAGGTTATGTGATGCTCGCCGTGTGGCTTTGGGCATTTCCAAGGAGTAGGGGAGGAATTCGTTTGGTTTCGGGTGATTTGCTAAGAAGAGACGTGGAGTTTTGTAGAACGGCTCGAGAAAAGGCAAAGGTAATGAAACGTTTTTTGTTGCATGCTTCAATGCGTGCGCGGCCGTGCATTGAGCCTGGGAACTGGAACTTTCTGAATGTATGGTTGAAGTATGGTTTTCGGGCATCAGGTTTGACTTGAATATTTGTGGAGCATTGATTTATGGGGCAAAGTTGACTTGAATAGAAAAAGGTCGTTGTTTGTACTAAATAGAAATGAATTAGTATATAATTTAGGAAATTTATAGAAAAAATTTATTATGTATTGTATGTTGGAATGGGAAGTATGTATTAAATATAGCAAATATATGTATACAGTAAATAGTTGAAGTGTTGGGCGTACTTTCGAGAAGATGCACTTTGGTACTCTTTAATATTTTTTTTATAAATTTTTTTTCCACAGTCCACAGCTAATCTTGTGGCCGCTAATCATCTAAAAAACGCATTCACGCTGTCAGGAATCATTTTCAATAAATGTTTCTCAAATTTTTCACGCATTCAGCATAGAACAAGGCACATTTCGATGACCTTTCAGTGCGCGTGTACGGAGCGTTAAGTGCATTTGGGATTTTAGTGCCGCCGACTGTTTACAGCATCAAATGCCTTATGGTTCCAGGAAAATGCAACAAAGTTACAACAACAACAACAACAACGAGCACAATAGTTCCGAAAATGCTGCAACCAACTTGTAGATTTTCCCCTAAAATATCACGAATAAGCCGCAAAGTAGCCGACGGCAGCGGCAGGGAAGACGCATTACCGTAAAACTAATTAAGAAAGCGAGACACCGACTGCCCAAGTTGGAAAGAGAGAAACAACAAAGCGACGATTACAAAGTAGAAGCCGCACTTTACACTAAATAACCTAATCTACAGAAGACTCTACCTGCGCTCGAGTTGCCGCTATCTTTCCCTCTCTTTCTATCTCTACAAAATTCGAGTGAGAAAGGCTGAGAGAAGAACGGCAACGGGCCAATTTTGGTTACTATTTCTTCTTCCTGCTGACGTTTTCTAAGCGCGCATTCATTCTTGGCGCTGCATACTTTGTAGCGTACATCAAAGGCAACAACAAACACCAGCATCAAATCATCAAAACAACAAGCAACTTAACCATGGCTTATCAACGCACATAAAAGCGGCGCAACGCAACTCGAACTCTACTCGGCATGAAAGGAAGAACGCTGAACCGCTTACCTGTTCGTTACGCTTGCATTGTATTGTTGTTTATTGTATTTTTATTTTTCTTTTTGTTTCTTGTTTATTCGTTCGTTTCAATGCAATGCAACACAAATGAAAAACAACAACAACAACAACAACAAGAGCAGCAGGAGCATTGGCAACAATTTGCCAGGGCCATTTATTATTTTTTACGAGTGCACACACACACACTGGGATGGCACATCAAAATAACAACAACAACAACAACAAAATGCCAAAATGAAAGCAATAACAACAACAATAAACATCAAGCAGAGATTTCAAGTGTTGCACAAACAGAGAGAGACACACGCACACACACACACACGCACACGTGCTGACAAATAAACATCACAAAGAGGACATTAAAAGAGTTTCGAAGGCTGCACAGTGCCAGTGTTGCCCTTTCATTAGCAACTACGCGGGTGGCACCACGTCTGTGTGTCAAGCAACATTGCGGCTGCTGCTGCTGGCGTTTGGCGCGACATTTGATATTGCAACCACATGTGTGTGTTTGTTCACGCTCCCACAAACACACACACACATACACAGATTCGTACATACATACGCACATGTGTTGTGTGCGCTGTTTGTCGAAAGTGTAATTTAATGCGCCTAAAATTTGCCCAGCAAAATGAACAAACGAAACAAAAAAAAACGTACATACATATTTGGGGTCGGTTTGTTTGATGGCTCTGATAGGGCCATACATATGTTTCAGCATATCAACATAAATGCATATGTAAGGAGCTCATAGGAGTCTCTTGAAGTCATAGAGAACTGGTAAATCATTTCCGGAATCGTCCTTAGATTCGTCTCGCCTAGTCAAGTGTGATTGAGCAAAGATTAGACATTCGACCATTAAAAATGTTAAGCGCCAGTCAGTGTTGCCAGATCAGTAGATTTCCTCCTAGATTTAGAAGATTTTTGGCCTTTTTGGAGAATTTCTAGGAGGATGAATTGTTTAGGAGAAAGTTAAGAATATTTACATTTTGTGATATGACAAGTTAAGAAACAAATTGAGTGTCAAAACTGCTAATGCATTTCTAAGAGTGCACTACACATTAGTTGGTGGATACACTAAGTTTGAACCAACATTGCAACTGATGAAACTTTTTGTAACTGAATAAATTCACAAAAGCGATTTTGATGGTACTGAAGCCTTGAATATTGAAAGCTACAGTGTCAAATTTAATTTAATTTAATTTTATGCTTCAAAGTGTATAATTTATGCAATGAATGAAGGAAGTTTACAAAAGCGAATTTCAGACCAATCTAATTTTTTTTGTTTAGTTTGTGTTACGTTGATGTTAAGCTGAAGCTGAATGAATAAAAAAGGCTGCAAAAAAACTAAATATATTTTTATTTTTTTATAAGAAGTTTAATTCCTGACAAAAATTAAAAAAAAAATTTATGAGATTTTTTTAAATCTTTGGGAGGCAGTTTCAGTTTTTTTTTTAAGATTTTGGAGACAGTCATTTCAGGTATCTGGCAATACTGGCGCTTACCCGAGACGTAACTTAGTTTGGCATGTCAGCTGACACGACCTACCATGCCCGAAAGCTTTACAACTGGTTATCCAAGCCATACATAGAACATAAACCTAGAACATAACCGTAAACTTAGAAACCTATGTCGACTTGGCTTCTATGTTCAGTCAATTACTACTTACAACTAGTGTCCGACCAAATATTCGTCTTCGGTTTCAGTGTTCGGCTTATTCTGCTATTCTATTCTTTTAAACCTTCTGCTTCGGCCAAAATAGCCGAATACTTTAGCCGAAGGGTTTCATACTGCAATGCAAGTCAATTTACTCTGTTTCGAAGTATTTTATAAATATTTCGGACATCAAGATTGCGATTAATTAAAATGATCTCTAATCAGATTTATGTGTCAATTGAATTGTTGAGTTTTTTTGTTTTTGGTTTTTTTTACTAAAATATATACATACATTCCTTAATTAATTCTTAAGTGGAACAAAAAAATTAATAAAGAAATATGTAAATCCAGCCGTTTGATCAGTTTTTCCTTAAAATAATTTTTATTCGTATTCGCCTTCGGCCAAAAATCCACCTTCGGTCGGACACTAATGCCAATAAAAAATGCAATCAGCTGATTGTTTCGCTCAGGGAAATGTGGCCACTCTGTTGCTGAATGAATTGGCAAACGAAAAAGTTACCAGAATTTGTTAAATATAGAAAATGGAGTGAAATACTTACCTTTTTTTTTTTGTAAATTTATTAATATTTGAAGTCGTTGGATGCTTATTATGAGAAGGATTTAAACTGAGTGCCAATATGGTTGGAAAATAAACATAAGAAATAAAAATTAAAAAGACAACAGTTTATGTTTATGGAAACTACGTTTTCGAGTAATCGCTTAAAATTATAAGTTAACGGTTAAGGTTGAGTTTATGTTCTGTGTGTCGGCTAACTGACGCTTAATACTAGATTCCGAGCGATTAATCGGCATCGGCCACAAAAATTGGAATCGGCATATTTTCTTGCTTTAACTTTGGTTAATAATATTTTTTTAAATTTTTGAAGCTCAATTTTTACCACTCAATTTTTATTTTATTTTATATTATTTTATTTTATTTTTGTTTATATTATTTTATTTTATATTATTTTATTTTATTTAATTTAATTTTATTTTTTTAATTTTATTTTATTTTCTTTTATTTAAATTTTTTTAATTTTAATTTTTTTTGTTGGTGTTATTTATGTGAAATATATTACAAACAAAAGTATATTCAACATAGCCCCTTCATTTTTGTTCTTTTATAAAATAAACTGTTTTTGATTGTATTTGCTAAGTGTTATTTTTTTTTACGGAATCGGCCGATTCTCGCCCTTCCGACTCATTAATCGGCCACGGCCAAAAAAGTGGAAATCGGTCGCACTCGACTTAATTCAAATGACCAGCTAACTGAGTTATTCGGCAGTTTGCTCCGTCCTTATTGCTCTCAACGTTTCACTTGCTGTCTCTTTGGTGTCTTTTGGCGCTGTTCTTCTGGTTTTCCATTTCTTTTTTGTCTATAAGTGTTTTCCGTTATACTCCTGTCACTACTCCGTCACTACTCCTGTCACTACTCCGTCATTATTCTTCAGTAACCGCAAACATTCATAGACCACACATTATCTGTTGCTTTGCACTCACCCCGCCTACTCCTTCTCCATCGGCCTATTGTCTTTCGTACGCTGCCACTATCGCCGTATCGACACTGAACTGTTCCGCTTATCATTCGGTCGTCGGCCTCGCCACGCATTCGTGCCACTGTGTCTCACCCTGCGGCCATTCATATTGACTTGTTAAATGATATTCTATTTAGGTGGCATTCTGCGCCATTTGCCATTGTGCCCACGTCGCATCGCGTTCCCCTCGCAGTACGGCCGCGCCTCACCCTCGACTCGGTTGCTAACGTTCGAGTGCAGCGTTCTTTAAAATAGCCTAAAAATGAGCCTTTTGTTGATACGCACTGTTTGTTTTTGCTTTTCTCATTCATGTTGTTGGTTTTTAGAAATTTTTATCAAAATAAAATGGAATTTATGCACATCGTCTATCATAAAAACTTCCATTAACGCATTTTCTCTTCCTCGTCAACGCAACAGCCCCTTGGCGCCTCTTCAGCTCATGCAGCCCCTCTGCCACTTAAAATTGTTGTGCGTGCCGCTGCAGAGACGCACTGCTCGGCCCAGCGTCGATTTTCTTTTGTTTTCTTTTTTCACTTTATTTCCATTTTTTGTCTCGTGTTGCCCATACTCTGCGGTCTCATGTTGCCGTGCCATCTACGCACCGCACTGGCCCTCGCTCACTCACACACCCACACACACACACACATACGCACCTTATTGTACGCGTTGCCAACGCCACATCGCATACCATTTATTGGTCCTTTTTATGGACCTTGTCCGGCAGCTCGTGTCACAAAATGTGCCACTGCCGCTGCCCAATGCGTAGGCACCCACCAACACCCAGACGCAACCACACTCACACACACACACACCAACATTTTCCTAAAGCACCTTTTTAGCATTCAACGTGCACCCCTCGTTCGATCCGCCCCCACTGGACGCTGACACTGCCCGAACGCCTCCTCGACGGCCGGCTTTCACACTTTGAGCTGTCGCTGGCGTGTAGCTACCCCAACAACAAACACCATCGCAACAACAACAACAACAACAACAACTTGTAACGGAAATTCTTTTGTTATTATCCATTCACGTGTTTCTTGTTTTATCTGGTGGTTTTATGTTTCTGTCCTCTTTCTCTACGCTTTTTGCTTTGCTCTTCACACACACACACACACACACACACACATTCGCCACTTCTCTGCTGTGTTTAATTTTGTCTTTTACTTGTCTTTGCTATTCTCAAACATTGCCAGATTTTTCCACTTTCTTTCATATTCATATCTGCCTTCAGTGTTTCCAATCACTTTGTTGTTCCTGCACCTCCATTTCTCCATTTGTTTGCTTCCTTCGATTCGAGCGTTTGTGCAGTAAGCCAAAAGTTGGCCTTGGCAATCACTTTAGGCACCACGCTCGTTCGTTACTAAACATGTTAACAATTTCTCTCGCCTGTCCCTTATTCTGACTTGTCATTTTCTACTTTCATGTATTTTGTTTCCTTATTTGCTTTTACTTCTTATTCGTTGTGCAATTTTGGTAGCTGTTACACTTTTTCACTGGCCTTGATGCTGCTTTTAATAATCTTCGAGGAGTGTTGGTGGTATGGGGTCACCTAAGAAGTCATCCTTTAAAAACTCAAAAAAATGTAAATATCTGTGATTCTTCCTTTGCGGACTTTCGGACAAGATATTTTCGATGATAAAGAAGTTTAAACATTAAATATCTTTGAATTGGTAGCGTATCACTTTCATGCGAGTATTTTCTTATATAGAAAATCAAAGAACTTCACTATGATCCATGTGGTACTAACATCACGCAGGTTAAATATGAAACCCTAAAAAAGACTAGACTCAGAAACATCTGCTATCCAACGGGTAGAGACTTTCATGCCAGTTCAATGTCTCTTATGATAAGATTTAGACATCTATGAATTATCTGATACTTTCACGCAATTTACTCTCTAAAAACCCTCTATGAAGTTTAAATATTAATAATCCATCAGGTATTCAAGGTATCCTCGAGGATAAACCTCAAAAAAGTTGTAATATCTGTGATGCATTGAGTACAAATCTTCATGGAAGGTAACCTTCGGTAACCTTCAATCGAAACGCACATTATTTTGTATAATAACTCACGCAAAAGTTCAAATCTCTGTATTGCACTTAGTATGGACTTGTAAGCATGTTGCTTTTTAAGATAAATCCTAAAGTGCAGAAACATCTATGATCCATCTGGAATGGACTACACGAAAGTTATTTTCTAGAAAAACACTTGCAGAAGTTCAAATATCCAGGGTCCGTTTGGGATGGAGGTTTGCCTATGTTGTCTTCTAGGATAGATTCTAAAGTTTAGAAGCATCTATGATCCATCTGGTATGGATTTCACGAAATTTATTTTCTAGAAAAACACTTGCAGAAGTTCAAATATCCAGCGTCCGTTTGATATGGACTTTTACTTATGTTGCCTTCTAGGATAAATCACAAAGTGTGGAAGCATCTATGGTCCATTTGAAATGGATTTTCACAAAAGTTGTCCTCTAGAAAAGTCCCTGAAACTGCTCAAATATCTAAGGTTCATTTAATTTCGACTTTTACTCATGTTGTCTTCTTGGATAGATCACAAAAAGTAGAAACATTTGAACATCGAATAACTCGTGAAAAATTTCAAATATCCACATAAGTGCCATCTGGTATTTACAATACACTGTTTGTCTTCTAATTTCAAAAATTTAGAAGCCTACCTGGGACGGATTTTCACCCATAGACAAGTACCTAGTTTGGATCTGAAAATATGAAAAGTAAAATATTGAGAACTTTGGTTTTTTCCTTTTTGGGCTCATACGTTTTGGTAGAAGGGAAAAAAAGAAGAAAATAATGAGTTATTTGCTCTCTTATTAGTATAAGTTATGGATGTGAAATATCCAGTAGAGTGATTCAAAATTATATTGCATAAAGGCTCCTTTAACCCTTTCAGTCACAATGTCCAATATATTGGACTACAGCCCATACAATTCATACAGAACGGGTTTATTTTCATGTCGGAAAGGGTTAAGTAGTAAAAAAGATCAGACCTCCTTAAGGAACGATTTTCACACGCAGTCTGTCATTATCCAAGTCAGTTTTCAGCGGATTTTGCTAAGTAAATTAAGTAAGGCTGAGTGACTGTTAGGTCCTTCGTAAAGCCAAGCATGAGCTCTGTTAACTTAGCGGACTGTAGATTGCATCTCTGCTAGGACTTCAAGGGTGCCAAAGAAGTAGTTTGTTACAGTGGTTAAATAGGATATTCCCAAAATCATTGCAGAAAAAGTTTTGTTTAGTGTATTTCGGTGTTTTTTGAGTTGCAATTCAAATCCACAGCCTTCAATTAGTAGTAATGAGCTCAAAACAACCCATTTGGGCCATGGACTATGTTCAGTTCGGAATACGGGTATCCACTATTCCCACTTGAAGACTTTTGCACTTTAGTTTCTTCAACTCTTTGCATATTCTTCCCCCTGACCCCAGTTTCTAGAACCATACAAATTCTCGCAGTCGAAGAAGTATGCCCAGTTAAGGCATCGAGTCCTTCTAAGCCAAGTCAATGTACTCAGCTACCAAGACCATTTATAACCCTAAAATCTATATTTTGACAGACTCATTCTATCCGCTTTAGTACAAAGAATATTTCACCATAAAACACTGTGCACCAAATTTTGCTTGAAAAATCCCCCAATTCGCCGTTCGTTTATGTCAAATTTGCAATTGGTTCAGTCGTTGTCGCACCACTCCCTGGGCACTGTGCCATTAGTGCTGGCAGCTAACCATTCTTTAACTACCTCTCGACCATCGGCTCCTCTTCCGGCCCGCTTCAGCAGACGCTGACCGGCAACACTTGACACACGCTGGGGGGCAATTAATCATGCTGCGTCGTTACCAGCTCCACCCGAACAATAATCGCCAATAGTTGGCAGCGAGCAAAAGCGCAAAACGAAAAACCATTGACCTGACCTACATTCAAAGTGACACAACAAAAACAAAGCAGCAAGAGCTGGGTGTCCAGCGGGACCAACTACCCGACTGCCCGTTCGCCGGGGAGCGTCGAAAAAGTGCCGAAAAAGCGTTGGGACAACTGGGTGAAAACCACAGTTACGCAGTACGAAGTGAACTTAAAACTCCCCACCCTCCACCCACCTCTTTCCATCTGCCAAACAACAAAAAATCGCTGTTATTTTTGTTAGTTGTTTGGTGTTTTTGTTTTCACTGCAGTTGGTCGCTATTTGAGTACTAAAATCATTTTGTTTTTCACATGCATTGTACGTCGCGTTGACCTGCCTTGTGTGTTGCAACCCAAAAACTGTTGTCTGTCACTTTTCGTTTTTTGGCTAAATAAATAAAATTTGTTTTACTTCGTGGTCGCCTTTGTGCACAATCGCTGCATGTACTTTGTACTGCCAACAGGCGAAAGGGGGCGTGGCGGATGAGGGGAAACTAAACACAGAAAACTAAATTGCAGCATGCAGCACTGTACGGGAGCAACGACAGCGGCCAGCAATGCAACGCGCATTTCCGTTACTGATAAAATTTTAATGCGACAGTTTATTTAAATGGCCTGGCAACACTACTGCACAACGGTATCAGCGCAGCTGCCAACTGCACGTCGCACACAGTTACATATACGCGTGCGTGTATGTATGTGTGTGTGTATGGGACAGAGCGGACGAACGCAAAGCATACCGCAACCCAGTGGGGAAATGTAACCAATGCATTAACGAACGATTTAATTGCGTTCGTATAGCTGGGTAGTGCACCAATACTTAAAGAGCTGTCCCAGTTAGGAAGGGAAGACTGTAAGTGATCTGTAGGCATCTAGTCGCTCTTACCTGTTCTCTCTCATTCTGAACATTGTGGGAAACCCCCATTTTGAATAACCACTCAACAACTTAGTTAACAAAAGAAGAAGACTCTAGGTCATATAATCTCTCTCCTGATCTCTCTTTCTTTCTAAACGCTGGAAAAATCCTTAAGTGCCCCTTCATCACCACGTCGGTCTCGAGGTCATCAGTCTACACCAGAGTTACTTAGGTTCATCTATAGTAGACATCGCATAAGGTTTAGTATGGTTTCCCACATTTCTTGCAGAAATTTAATCTCTCTCCCTATCTTGTATCATCAAAATGGGTCCACTTGCTGTATGTGCTCAATAGTTATAATGGTTTAACAACCATTTACTATTTACTTACCAAATAGTACGAGGTACTACTTACTTACCTAACTGGCCATAAAAACCCGTAACCCGGTTATGGCCGGTCGCAAAAGCTCTCCCCAGGTGCCTCTGCTTTGCGCGTACCTTCCCAAGCTGGTCACACCAGGATATGAAAGGACGTCCTCAACTTGGTCCTTCCACCGGAGACACGGTTTTCCATTTAGCCGTTGACCTGCAACTATCGCATCGAACACCTTTTTCGCCACATCTTCATCGTCCCTACGGCAGACATGGCCAACCCAGCATAGCCGCTGGATGTTAATTTGCTGCGCTACGTTCATGTCTCTAAGCAGCTCATAAAGCTCGTTGTTGGTTCGTATACGATAGTCATCGCCAATACGAACAGGGCCGAAAATTTTGCGAAGTACCTGCCTCTACTACCCCAAGGACCCCTATGTCGTTACGCGACAGTATTCATGCTTCTACGCCATAAAGTAGCACGTTCGAATTAAGCGTCCCATAGAGGTCTCTGCTATTTAATTGCCTACCGAGATCGTAGGTGCAACTTTTGATAAGAGTAATCTATGTCCAGGCTGACATAACTCGGTAGATGCATTGCTACTGTTTATGGCGGTGCCATGGTAGACGGATTCCTTGACAACTTCAAAGTACACCTGTCGGCCTTGATGTGAGACCCCAGCCGCTGCGAGTCCGTGCGTGTGCACAGCATATACTATGCCTTGCCTTTATTTTGGTGGATCTTCTTTCGATGGTAAAGGTAGCGGTGACATCTCGCTTGTTACGCCCAATGACGTCAAACTAAACACCTAATGAAACACAATGCAAGTACTTTGCGTATTAGGGAGAAACTAAGTAGGTGGTTTCCTTAAAGTCCCGAGTTTAGTACTCTTTCAAGCCGAGCTTTAACAGATTTGTAAATGCCACAAGAATCAACTACCTAAGAATATTGATTGTTCCTCTGGCAATAGCGAGGCATCTCACATGAACTCCAGGACCTCATCTTTCCTGCCACAGAGGCCACATTTCTGCATGTGTTTACGAAAGACCCAATGACCCTTTAACATGGAAACTGTTTACAGTTAAACTAGTGCTTCTCCCCAGGCGTAGAAGTTGCTCGATTTCATATCAGCTTAGTGAGAAAGTAAAATCCTGGCTACGTTTCCGAGACGAGTGTCGGAGGATCAGAGGATCAAGTAAGGAATTTTGAAACTTTGTTAGTAAGAGAATAAATATTTTAATACGTGGATTTAAATTGAACCCTCACGAATCACGAATCCTAATGAACTTATTTAACATATTTCAACTTTTATAAAATCCTGAATAAATACCATCAAAGTATATTAATTAAATCAAATTCCTATAGATACATCTCACATTTTTCCACTGGGTACACACATATGTGAATGCATCCATACATATACGCATTATTGTATATGTGAATGGTTGTATTTGAACAATAAAAACTCTGTTCTTATTAATCAGCGATAAATAAAGCGCTGCATTTTGTTATTATTATAATTGTTCTTCTTCTTCTTGTATGCAATGAATGAGGGCATTCAGTGCACTTAAGATTAGTGGAAATTTATATTTTTTAAATGAACATTTTTTAACATGCACAGCATTTATGAGTTATCAGTTTTCATTGTTGTGGAATTTCACCTAATGCAAGCAACTAAACAAGTATTTATTTCTTCTCTTGCAGGTTTGTACCATTTGATTTTCTCCAATTGAAATCTATATGTGGAGAGTTCAGGATGTTATCTAAAACTACTATAATTTTAAGAGTCCATGGGCGTAAGTACAGAATGTGAATAACTACAGAGAGAGGGGAATAAACTTTCAGATATAAGTATCAGTTTCTCTAAATCGAATCGAGTAATTGTACAATTAATTCATTGGTAGAGTCATTAACTGTTGACTCTACTAATTGTGGGCTTCTTCAACTTGATCTTTCCAATAGAGATATGGTCTCCCATATCGAACTTCCAACCGATGCATCGATGTGGTAGATGGAAGAACAAGAACGATTCTCGTTTCCGTTGAAACCAAGCAGACACACAGCCTCTTCGTGACCCCTTCTGGAACGATCTTCGTTTTTGTTCAAAACAAGTAGACACACAGCCTCTTCGTGACCCCTTCTGGAACGAGCCTCGTTTCTGTTTAATCCAAGTAGACACATAGTCTTTTCGTAATCTGTCCTGGAACGATCCTCGTTTCTGTTTAATCCAAGTAGATACACAATTTTTTTATGATCCCTCCTGGAACGATTCTCCTAGAACAAGCAGTCACACAGCCCTCCTCGTAATCCCTCCTGGAACGATCCTCGTTTCTTTAAATCCAAGTAGACCCAGCCTCTTTCTGATCCCTCCTGGAGCGATCCTCATTTCTGTTCAAAACAAGCAGACACATAGCCTCTTCGAGACCCCTCCTGGAACGATTCTCGTTTCTGTTCAATTCAAGTAGACACGCAGACTCTTCGATATCCCTCCTGGAACGATTCTCGTTTCTATTCAATTCAAGTAGACACACAGTCTCTTCGTAATCTGTCCTGGAACGATCCTCGTTTCTGTTTAATCCAAGTAGATACACAATTTTTTTATGATCCCTCCTGGAACGATTCTCCTAGAACAAGCAGACACGCAGCCTCATCGTAATCCCTCCTGGAACGATCCTCGTTTCTTTAAATCCAAGTAGACTCAGCCTCTTTCTGATCCGTCCTGGAACGATCCTCGCATCTCCTAGAAACAAGCAGACACATAGCCTCTTCGAGACCCCTCCTGGAACGATTCTCGTTTCTGTTCAATTCAAGTAGACGCGCAGACTCTTCGATATCCCTCCTGGAACGATTCTCGTTTCTATTCAATTCAAGTAGACACACAGACTCCTTATGATCCCTCCTGGAACGATCCTCGTTTCTGTTCTAAACAATCAGACACACATTATGTTCATGATCCCTCCTGTATTGCTAATTGGAACCCCTCAATCGTTCCTTTCATTCTCTCAAATCATTCAAGAGGACATAAAGAATGTTTTGTGAACAACAGCGGAGCTCTTAGCTGACAAATATTAATTTTTTGTAGCGCTTCCTGGATATCTATGAATCAATGTGTGTAGCGTCATTAATTTTTCTGAATAGTAAGTTTCTAGTTGGCGCCGTCTTTGACATACGCCAAGGTATTCGTAAATCAACTACCTAACCTAACTTTACTACCCAAGTTTAACTTATTCAGTTATCCTTTACAAGCCGTTACCAAATTTTGCAGCACTGCTCTTCAATACTTTCTCCAGGACTTTGTGCCAAATCGATGAAATTTCGATGCTGTTTCTGCTCGCATATTTTCCATCTAATTCCAATCTAGCAATTAGAGAAAGACTGTTTCTTGTCTTGGTCCTTCAAGGACTTGCACTCATACTTTCTCTGAGCCCTGTTTCGAACTCTCAACAGTCGTTAAGTCGTCTTGTTCCATGGCTTAATTAAGATCAGCCAAAGTTGAGCTACTAAAGTTTGCACTTTAAGCTGCTCAACAAAAACTTGAGCCAAAGTTGTTGAAAATGCAGTAAAAACAAAAAATAAAAACCTTGAACAAATGACACGCAATACGTTGGTCGCCTGCAATAGGCGTAAAGTTGTGCGCTTTTTAGAAATTTGTCAAACTCGCTTGAAACGCAAGACGAAAAAAATCAGAACTTGGCTCGCGAATTTGAGTCACGTAGCTGAAAAGGCATTAAAAGAATCCTGGAGACAAGTGTCACTTGAAGTCGCTGCGCAAAACATTGTAGAAACAGTTGACAAAATACCCCAAAAACAACCAAACGCAACAAAAACTGAAATGGTGGACAATTTTCAAATGCACAGAAAAAGCAGTTGGGAAAACTGTCATAGAAACTGCCAAAAATGGACTTGAAACCAGCAACAAAAAAATAAAACAAAAACAAATATAAAAGATACTATCAAAAAAAAGTGTCAAAAAATCAAGCACAACATGCAACGGTAAAAGCGGTGGCGCACAACGTTTGGGGCGTGCGAGCATTTATTACTCATAGTGCGCTTTCCAGCCAAAATTGGCACAACTTGGCAATTTGCACGCGCATTTGTCCGAATGCCGCTGCCACTATTGCAGCGGCGAAGTCAGCGCCTAACTGCGCAGCCATGCACTGCTTCGTGCCAAATGGCTGTGGCCGATAGTGTGACAACGCTCGATGGAGAAAATAAAAGTGCCATTTGCAACTGCTACCACCACTCGCCGGCTGCTGCCACTCCAGCAGTGGCCAACTTGCCGCTGCTACGTGTGGCACGTAATAAAGCGTGACCACTCGCCGAACAACATTATGTGCCCACGTTTTAACGCCCAACTGCGGCGCGCACTTGAGCGGAAACTCGGTGCCGTCGGCGACTTAGTTGCTGGTGGCCCAAACTTTGCCCTACCATGAAACATAAATGTGCAAGTGACAATTCTTATAAAGTATTTATGGCGAGAATGTATTGATTATTAAAAAAAAAAAAAAAAACACATAAGTAAAATATGAAAAAAAGCATATTGCAACAAAATTTAGTAGCGAGAAAAGTTCAACCAACCCAGTAGTGGTTGAAAATTTCAACTTAATCGATTGCCACTGCAGCGAAATAATTAATGGTTTAAGTGCTTAATCCGTTAACGGCTTGTTGTGTGGCCAATTAAGTAGGAAAGTTAAGTGTCGTGCAGAAAATTATAAATTCTTCAAATATAGCATGGAAAGTCGCTATTCGCTATTTATGACGAGGTGGTAGGAAAACAGTCTCGCTTATTTGTTACGAAGTCATTTACCCAAGGAACCCTTAACTAACAACCCTTTACTGGAGCCGAGGGACTTCCCACTAGGCGCTCCCTCAAGTTAGTTCTACTAAGAGCTGAACTTAGGACTCAACATTCGTACTCCAACGAATCAACACCAACCAGCCACGCATTTTGTTTAATATAAAAATTGTCTTATTTCGGAAATAACTCTTATATGGCAGCCTTGCTTAAAAGTGGGCAGACCATGCCCATGTGGGTATCAGCTCTCAGCTAAAACAGTAGCAGTAGCTGTACCAGGTTTTAATGTTGGCCAAGTTGCTTACTAGTTCCAGTTCCTCATTGAGTGAACAAGCCTTTTGACAGACGTATGAGCAGTAAGTTATCTGGCAAATATATGGTTGGTTGGTTTAGTGGCTGCCTCTGTATGAGACACACTTAGGCCTATGGGCCCATTGTGATACCACAAATTCCACCCGTTTGAAATGTGTATGCAACACTGTTTTTTTCCAACATGTGATACAACACACATTTCAAACGGGTGGGGAAAGGGAGGGAGGGGACCTACAGTTTAACGCCGAATCCGAACGGCGATTGGCAGTTTTTCTTTCACACTTGGAGGTTTTGCCATTGCCTGCCAAGAGCGCACTTGTGCGATTCTTGTAATTCTCATTCCCTTCATGTGGATAGCGACAGAAGTAGATGAGTGTTTTTTCCAGCCCAAGCCAGGAATCGAACCTGGGGCGCTCGGTATGAGAAGCCAGCGCGCTACCCGCTGAGCTATCGAGGCCGACTGGCAAATATATAGTCACATTGAAAATACAGATGGACGAAGAGATAGTCAGAGAGATCGCCGTATAGACAAACGTATGCAGACACACAGTCAGATGGTGATTTCGCAGGAGAAAAAAAGGATTAAGAGCGGTTGGTTTTAGTCGGTAAGAATCCGGCATGCTAGTGGGTTTCCCCAGTAGCTTTCGAAGATTTCCACCTCCTTTGCGAAAAAAAGAGTCAGATGGGCAGACACATCTCGTCGCCTGAGAAAACCAATGTCGTATGTCTTACTAGGCTTAATGGAACATACGACATTCGTTTTCTGAGGCGACGATCTAGACACGTCTATAACGAAATAGACAGACGGCCAAAGAAACATATGCACCGTAAGAGAAACAGACCCCCTTTAACTGATGTTCGTGCTGATTCTGTTCATTTGCATACTCGTACCTATATCTCTCCATAACAGCAATGTCCTCTAATAAACTCTACAAATTCCTCAAATTGTACTTAAGGTGCCTACTTAAAGTGTACTCTAGCAACTCTACAGAGTCAATCCGGTAAAATAGTGTCGATTGGGGTACATGTAGCACCATTTTCCCAAGATTATCCGTTAAGAGATCAAGGTATATGTTATCGCTGAATGGTGATTTTTTTCACGTTGCTCATTGGAGTCCTCACAAGACACTGAGTCATAGGATCTGTACTTGTAAAATGGCACCGTTCGTCCAGTGATAACTGCAGCAGCTGCGGTATTGAAGAAGAAAGAGAGAACATAAAGCATTCCCAGGTCACTGCCCAACTCTATCGTAATGTCATAGAGTTTTTTTAGGGTCTTTGTTGTAGTCTGGCCTGATCCACGTTGCGAAAGCTAAACTATCGAACTTGCTCAACTTTATCAAGAAGTCGAATTGGTTTATTGACTGAACTATGGTTAAGGGACCTTTGCATATATGAAGAGATCAATATGAAGAGACTCACAATGGGTACCGCACATTCCCTTCGTACTCCAACCAAACTAAACTCTCTGCAGTGTATGAAAAAGACATCATTTTAGATAAGAGGGGGAAAAGTTGATTTGTGATGAGAAAGAAGGACATTACCATCGTTACGATACCACTTGGTAGCTCGGGGTTTCCCCCCTTATGGAACACCCTTCTCCGCAGAGCTTCAAAGCCTATATGGATAACTACTTCCAATGTTCTTGAAGAGTCTGAATGTCAAATCGCTGGGGTAGGCCCATGTAGTTATTTGGGACTAGTCACTATACAAACAGGTTATGAAGTATAAGTGATTATTCCTAAGATTCTTAAGAAAAATGCAAATAGAAACATTTTGAACTAATCGTTTTCGATTCATCAAGTTACTTAACTGGCCACAACAACCCGTTACCGGGTAATGGACTGCAGCAAAAGTTCTTTCCTGGCGCATCTGCTTTGTATGCGACTTCTCCAGTTAGTCACACCAAGAGATGATTGGGCATCCTCAACTGGGCCCTTCCACCGGAGACACGGCCTTCCTCTTCGCTGTCGACTTCCAATTACAGCATCGAACACCTTTTTCATCGGAGCTTCATCGTCCCTACGGGAGACACGGCCGCTGGATGTTGAATTCGCCGTGCTACGTCCCAGTCTTTGCATACAGTCTATACATACAAACAGTCCTCATACAGTTAGTTAAGTAGTGCTATCAAAATTACCCTACTGCATTAATTGTCGTTGTTCAAATCAGTCGTATCGTCTTCCATCTGAGAACTCATATCTTCTCTGCCGACATACTGAAGAAACTTCCTAGTTGGAGCTCCTGGACGATGAAGCTTATAGGGGACAGTAAGGTCCCCTATAATTGACTCCTTGGAACATCGTCGAAACGTGGCATGTGTGGCCTTATTCTACCGATACTTTTTTGGTTATTGTTCTGAGGAGATGAACAGTCTGATGCCTTCACTCCGGGTATTCCCCCGGTCGAACACTGGCGCCCATGCATTCCACATTGAAACAATGTTCCAGCGTATTACGCATTACAGACAGAATTCCTTTCTGGCCCAAACTTCGCAATTGCGGAATGGTCTCCTTGCAGATATTTTTCCCAGCACCTATGATCTTGATGGGTTCAAGACAAGGGTCCATAACCTTTTCACTCTAAACTCTGTCTTCTAATTTATATATTCTTCCTGAATCATCGCAATGATTCGCATTAATAGAGGTCATCTCCTGCGCGTTTACTCAAATTAAAAAAAAAAAATTGTTCATCGGCCTAAATTGCAAACTAGTAACAAGGAAATGCAAAGTCCTCTGGGGACTTTTGGTCATCAAACGAAAACCTACCTAAGGTGGAACCCAGACCCAGCTAAGCTAAGACTTTGCTTCTCGTAAACCTTTTCTGTTTTGCGAACAAATTTGTACTCAGAGGAAGGAAGTTTGCTTCTTTTTATAACATATATTTGATGTTAACTTTAAAGGAACACGAAAAGCGTGGTTCAAGTCCCTAAACGATGACCCACGGTAAGCGTAATGCGTGTGACCCTTTTTTTGGCTAACTGTTAAGAGATCTTGTATCTTCAAAAATTGAACTAGTGCAGAAAACTCAAACAATTTTCTACATCTGCACTTCAAATTGAACGCAAGTCTCATTGTCACTGACTTATCCCAACAATTCAATTTTCCTCAAATTCTCAGTAGGGAATCTCTTATAAAATTCCACATCAAAGTGTTTTCAACCACTTTGCTGGCCATTATCGCTGGCCACTCCCCCCCTTTTTATGGCACTGACTGACACTTTAAATGTTTTCAATTTGACCTGCGCTTCGTTAATTAAAGCCGAGTGCATACGCACCACTGACCTGTATAACCTTTGCACGTGCTCAACGCAAGAACAACAACAACAACAACAACACCCGCATGCTTCACCCCAGCTGTCATTTAGCCAGCAACAAAAACAGCAACAGCAACTACACGTCAAGCACAAATAGCACTCTGCGGCTGCACACACACACACACACACACACACCATGTGGCATTTCGTTTTAAAGGCAATAAACATTTATAAGTATCTCGACATTGCTGTCGGCAATTTGTATGAATCTTACGCCATTCAGCAGCCAAATATCCATGGAATATAATTAATTTAATTATAACTAATTAGCGTGAGTTGTGTAACCAGACACGCTGCCACAATTGTTGCAGCCAACATGGGGTGGCCGACAGTTGCTAGCGGTTTTGAAACGGCAAAAGCCGAGTGCGGCGCTTTAGCCGCATGCAATGGTGGCATTTTTCGAGTGCAACTTATGAGTTGGGGTTTTAGGAAATGTAGTTATTGACCCATAAAACTCTTAAACTCTTTTCATGCTTGAATATTTCACTCAAATATCAAATAACTTAATCTGTATACTTAATGAAATATTTTTAATTAGTTTTACAACTTTTTTAAGAAAAGTTTAGCGCTTTTTGTATTATTTCCATAGTATTTTATATCAATTTTCTTGTTTGAAGTAATCGTATTTTCCATCATCCTATCTTCATCTAACCTCAAAGTTCAGTGTACACAGCATCACATTTACTTCTCATACAAAACTATTTACAGGCTTACATATATATGTACAAGTATATACATCAATACACACACATACCAACCGCCTTTGGATGCGCGTCCTTAACACTTTTAATCGCTTCATAATTTTCTTACCTTAGGCTGCTTTAACATTTCTGCCACTTAGACGATTCGGCCAACGCCAACAGCGTTCGCTGCCGTTCAGACTGTCAGACAGACAGACAGCCAGACAGACACAGCACTTCCTTTACATTGCCTTACACCTCTTGTCGTCGTCACACTTAACGTGCGCTCATATTTTCACGCAGCCCTTTTGGCGCTTTCCAGCCTCAATGACGCCTGATTCGTCCTGGTGGCATGGTTGCCACTTTTTTCTTCAACGCATTTATTTCTACATACTTTTTTATCCTTTTCCACATGCCAATAAAACACGCAGCAGTACAGGCGTTCAAGTTGAAGTTCTTACAAGGATTTCGCCTTAAAAGCTTGTTTGACAGCGTCGATGGGTGCTCAGCCGCGTTCGTAATGTGCTATGATATGCCAGTGAAGGCCAGGAGCGTAGCGACCAAATCATTAGAGTTGAGAGTTAATTAATAAAAAGGGGATATTTAGTAAAGTTAGTGATTACTTAGAAAAACTTTTAAGAAAAACAAGAGTCATTCAGACTCAAGTTGCACATAATATACTCGGTGACCATACCAGATCATTTTTAGTACCTCATGAGTTATCGTTTGAGGCTTAAGTTTGGAATCACTTGAATCGGTGACCTTTTAACGTCATTCTTTGTCCTTCATGAGGTATCGTTTGAAGGTTTTAACCACTTAACTCGGAGACCACGCCAAAACAAGATCAGTTCTTAATGAGATTTCACTTCGGGTTCAAGGTTTAAACCACGTGAATCGGTGACCATTCTAGATCGTTTTTAGTACCTCATGAGGTATCACTTCCTCCCCCAAGATACAAACTTCTTGAGTCAGAAATGATTCCAGAACCTTGTTAGTCTTTCAAAAGATATCGTTTCGGTATCAAGAATAAAGCCACTAGAGTCAGAAACCGTTCGAAATCATTGCTAGTATCTCATGAGGTATCGTTTTATGATCACAGTTTAAAACCACTTTTATTGGTGACCATTCCAGATCGTTGTTAGTACCTCATAAGGTATCGTCTGGGTTTTAAGATACCAACTACTTCAATCGGAAACCATTCCAAAACGTTATTAGTTCCTCATGAGGTATCACTTCAGGCTCAGTTAAGTCAGAAATCGTAAGAGTTCATTGTTGGTCCCTCTCAAGGTTACATTTGAGGCTTAAGTTTCAAAGCTTAAGTTTCAATCGGAAACCGTTTGAAATCATTGTGGGTGCCTCATGAGGTATGATTGGGATCCTAAGTTATATGTAAATTACTTGAGTCAGAAATCATTCCACGGACATTGTTAGTACTTCATGAAGTATGGCTTCGATCTAAAGATTCAAACCACTGGAATCTCTTGGCTAGGTTGGTAATGGTACGGAGTCCTGGTTCTTGGATAGCTGTTGTCTCATTTTTCTTTGCCTTCGTTTTCGAAGTACCTACGCTTTTTTAAGATAATTCATCTTATAGCAGTGTCCAGTAATAACTTCAATGAGCAGCACAAAGCACAATTTAGGGACAGTTTGAATGTTATATGTTGTCCTCTGCTGTTGATCCCAGAGCATGTATAGAGAAGATATCGATAGGAGTACGTAGTTTACTATTTCACTTTAGGTTCATTGAGTGGGATACCAGCCTACGCATCTCCTTAGAAATTTTGTTGGCCGAAAACCCAGAAAGAAGAAGTGTGGTTTGTACTTGGATATGGATTTTATGCCAGTTTAGTTTTCAAGAGTTCTGGATCTTAGTGTAACATAGATGGTTCTTATGTTTTCAAGGCAGATTGGATGTGTATGACTGTAACGATTATAAAAGTACTCTGTGTGTTTAAATGATGTGTTGGTTCTACAAAAAAGTTGAAATTAGAGATTAAAAAGTTTATGAAGAAACTTGTCGAACATAGTGAGAGTAAGAAGTAAAAAGAACGTGCTACGAAAATTAGGTTAATTCGAAAAGGACCTGTTGAATCATTACAAAGAAACTGAACAGGGTACGAGGATCAAATTCCTGAGCATCAAAGTTCCTTCTTGAGTTCGGTTACACATATCGCAATTATTCAATTAATTTCTTTGCTATGATGAAACAGAACAGTTTTACAAACATATAGGTATATGTTTCTCATCAAAATCGATGCTTCTTAGAATTTACGAATTAATTCTATGAAAATATAAAACACAAAATTCCAAATTTTCCACAGCCACTAATATTTGCAGCTCCTGGAACAAACCATTGAACCTCAAGACTCAATCTAACCCAATTTCTAACCATTGTACAATAATTTTTAATACATTTTTCATCTTTTACCCCTCCATGACGCACACCCCTGATCCATTTGTTTGCCTGTCTATCGTTCTTTCAACTATCCCACCGGCTGCAGCCAACCAGTCGTGGCGTGTGCAGCCCCATTCACACTATTGCAACGCCTCATCGTTCCTACATACGTACACACACATATACATCCATATATAATTTCCCAGTCACCTGCGGCCTCTTTCGACGCCACTAATTTTGCGGCATTTTTGGCAGTTGAACATTTATGGAATTTTCGCTCGGTGTCGCAAACAATTTTGAACCGCTTCGCCGTTGCGTCCCAGCGGCGCCGCTCAATGCTTATGACGAAAAATTGCCGCAGTCATCGTTCAGCGAAATTGCCGGCATTGTTGTGTCTTGAAATGAGTTTTGTGCCGCATGTGAGCGCGCTGCCGCTGCGTCTACGTCTGCAGCTGCGTGTGTGTTTTTTGTTTGGTTTGTATGTGTGCATGTTCATGTGTGTGCGTGTGTGTGACTTTCATCGCAAAGTCGAAAAGTTTAAACTCTTCTGCTTTCTTCTGTAGTTGATTTTCAGACATTTTCATTTTCCTTTCCGTTTTTTTCTTTTTCCTTTTTTGTTTGATTTATTTTTCTTTATACAACTTTTCATTCAAGACGGCGCACCATTGGCGGCTTGATTATTGAGTTTTGCGGCTGTTGTTTGTGCATCTATGAATTTTATACACGGTACACACACACACACATATTTAGAGTGTTTAATCCCGTAACTCTGTGGATGCCGTGGTTTTCGGGATTTAATATCGTAATTCCAGGATTTCGAAGCTTGATGCTTTTTTCGAGCTTCGAGGTGATATCAAGAAGGACTTCTGGATTGCTGAAAGGGATAGCGATTTATGGATTGTGGGGTTTTGAAATTCTAGAATCAAAGATCTCTTGGTTTGAGATTCCATCGCTCTTGGGATATTGAGATTTTGAAAAGAGCGAAGATTTCTGCATCTTGGGATTTCGGTATTCCGGAATATGAGATCCCGAGATTTTTAAATTTGAGATTGCAGCGCTTTTGCGATTCCGGGTTTTTAAAAAGAGCAGGGATTTCTGAATCTTGGAATTTCGGAAATCAGCAATTTGAATTTTCGAAATTTCTGGAATTGAAATTCTAACGATTTTGGGATTCTGGAACTTTGAAGATACAACATTCCAGGATTTTGAAAAGAGCTAGGATTTCTGGATCCTAGGATTTCGGTATTCAGAATTTGAGATTTCGTGATTTCTGGAATTGAAATTCTAGCGATTAAGATTTCGCATCCCAGAATTTCGGGATTCGGCATGTCTGCATTATATTCGGCATGTCTGAAAAAAGAATGCCGGAAAAGAGGGCATTTCTGGGTGCTATGATTTCGGTATTCCGGAATTTGAGATTTCAAAATTTTTTTTCTTTGAGATTCCGGGATTTTAAGATTCGACATTCCAGGATTCGGTATGTCGGCATTATATTCTTGAAAGAAGAAGAAACTGCAAAGAGGGGATTCGTGGATTCCGGAATTGTAGATGCCGAAATTTCTCGATTAGAGATTCAGGGCTCATAGAGATTTTAGGATTCTAAAATTTTGAGATTCGGCATAGAAGAATTTCGGGATTTGGCGTGCCGGCATTATATTCTTTTACTGAAAGAAGGGAATTTCCGAATGCTATGATTTCCGGAATTTGAGATGCCATGATTTTTAGATTTGAGATTTCATCGCTTTTAGGATTCCGGGATTTTGAAAACAGCGAGGATTTTTGGATCCTAGGATTTCGGGATTCCGGAATTTGAGATTTCGCGATTTCTTTTCCTTTGAGATTCCGGAATTTTAAAGATTCGGCATTCCATGATTCGGTATGTTGGCATTATATTCTTGAAAGAAGAAGAAACTGCAAAGAGGGGATTTTTGGATTCCGAAATTGTAGATGCCGAAATTTCTCGACTAGAGATTCATGGCTCATAGAGATTTTGAGATTCGAGAATTTTGAGAATCGGAATACAAGAATTTCGGAATTCGGCGCGTCGGCATTATATACTTTAACTGAAAAAAGGGGATTTCCGAAGGCTATGATTTCAGGATCCCGGAATTTTAGATGCCGCAATTAGAGATTCATGGCTCCTGGAATTTCGGACTTTTGGAATTTGAGATTTCGAAATTTCTGGAATTGAGATTCCAACGTTTTTGGCACTACGAGATTTTGATATTTGACATTACGGGATTTCAGAATTCGGTATGTCGTCATTATATTCTTTAATACTTGTAAACATACAACAGTGTGTTTGTTTGTATATGTTCTGGGATCTCGGGATTACTGAAATATTTCAAAATTTTTAAATTTCGAGATCCCCAAATTTCGGATTTTCGGAATTTTTGTTCTAGGGATTTCTCTATTTAAAATTTCTACTTTTAGAAATTTGGGATTACGATATTTTAGTATTCGGGCTCCTACAATTTCGTGATTCGGTATCCCAGCATTGATATCGTATATCTAATACCTGCATAAACACACAACAGTTTCTTTGTTTGTATGTTCTGCACAATAAGCAAGACGCAGTCATTGTGCGTTGTGCTGAATTGGTAATTTTTTTCATTCACTTTTGCTATGACTTTTCCGCGCTCCTACGCCCGCTACGTGAACGCACTGCACAAACTGCGGACTGCCACTACTCAAGTACACTTCAAGTCCATAACACCGCTAAGTTTTTACTCATTAAGCTGCCGACTTAAGTCCTTTGGCCGTTGCCTGTCCGTCCACGCGCCCAGCGTCTTCGCGTCTTCTGCCCGATGCTGCAGCCGCCACTGGTTGCCGTAGTTGTAGCTGGTCGTTGCTTGGCATTGTTGTGGTTGCTTTGACTATGTATTTACCCGCCGACTTGGTCGTCTTGATTGCCGTCGCCCTCGCCATTTCTATTACATAAACATTTATTTGCCGCCGTATTTCATCATTTGCTGCCGCAGCCATTTTGCCGCTAACGGCGCTCGGTTTCGTGCTGCTTTCATATTCGTTTCCTTCTTTAGCGCCAAGTCCTGTGCGCCCCTATAAGTGGGTGTGATTTTTTGCCTCCCTTCGCTGCTGCGAGTGTGGTATTTTTTCACTTTTATTACCTTTGGGGTTATAAAGCGAAATGAAATTGAAAGTGTTGTCTAGAATTTTATGGGGAATTTCTTCAGTTTTCTAAGCCACGCTGACGCGATATGCCGTGCTGGGTGTGCTGGGTGTGTATGTGTGTGTGTGTGCTGCTTGGAACATTTTATGTTCTGCCGTGGGGGCGCCGGAGCGAAGAGGTGTTGAAATGTGGGTTATGACATGAAATTCAATTTAATATTTAAAAATTATTGAAATTGCTTTCTGCAGCGCGCCCGGCATCGACCCGCGCAGACAGACGAGCAGCGAGCATGTTAAATGCCTGACTACGTTGCGGCGCTGTGAATGTGTTGGGAAATGGCTGCGGAAATATTTATGGCCGCACTTTGAGTTATGTGTACCGTGGCATGGTTAATCCGCCGCCGGTGCTATTCCCATTCGAAATGATTTAGTTTCAGGCGGCGTTGTTGGCTGTTTTGTAACCTATAATTGCTGTCATACGTATTCTAAACACATTCATGATGTGTTGTAAAACTTTTTCCCATCTTGTCAAACGAAATGGTACCACGGCATTTTGGAAGAATGTTTTCATGTATTCTGTATGTAATTCAAGTCTATTTATAGATTTCTACATACACATAAGTGACACGATAACTCAATGACAAACTACGGTTGAGTCGCTTTCGGTGAGTGTTGTGGGTTCGCTGCTGTGGAATAAACTTTGCACATAAATCGATGGTAGGAATTCCTAACGATGATTTGATTCTTGATTGTAATTTGAGAGCTTTTCGAAGGCTATTATTTTGTTTACAGAGGTTTTCTGCTGGGAGGCAATCATCGAAAGGAAAAACTTGATCCTGAAAAGTTTGTATTCGAACCCACAACATTCTGATTGGTTATCCAGAATACGAATCATTTGGCCACAGACTGCGCATATGTGATTATTTATATAGAAATTGTGTATAATTGAGTGGAATTTTAGTTATATATTTTTTGAACTTATTTAACACTTTAACATTTCTTGAATTAATAATCGAATAAAGGAAAAATATTATGCAGGTATCCTCAACTTCTTTAACTTGCTTCTCAATGACCAAAAAAATAATCGGAACGAAAAATATTATGAAAATATCTTTAAAAAAGCAGCCGACTTGACCTTTAATTGGTTGATTTTTATCATCAAAGTAGATGAAATAACCAGTTAACGCAACCAACTCCAGGCAAAGCAAGTCTTACTGCCTGAACAGAATGTCGTAGCTGTGATAGGACCTGTCAAAAGTTGAAATATATAAAGAGAGTGGTTGTGACTTTTTCGCCTCACACGTTTGACAGCTCAAACATTTGGCATTTAATTTTGAAATATCCACAATAAAAAAAAAAGATAAATGTATTGAATATATTAAAAATAATGAAATTCTTGCAAATTTTATATGTTGGGAAAATTTGTCTTACAAATTACAATCAAACTTTACGAACTTTTGTAATTTGCTTGCTACAGCATTGTGTTCACAACTTTCGAGTGCGGTGACACACATCGAGATCAGCTGATGGAGATGCGACATGGCTTTTGGCTGTGGTACTGCATTCTGTTCAGGCAGTTAAGGTTTTATTCTCAAGCCATCAAAAAATGGGTTAAAAGTCCACGTTATAGCACAGAAAACCCAAGAAAATCGTTGTTCATAATCGACTTTATAAAAATGTGTCTCTTTCAACTAAAAAACGGTAGTGACATGAAATAATATTCAACAAAATTGAAAATAAAGTTCCAAAAATTTCAAAGTAGTGAATCATTCATTGTTTCTTGAAAATATTAATAGATCATCGTTACACTAAAGCAAATTGTATAAAAACGTCCACCAAAAACGTTAACAATTATATAATTAACCTTTTAAAGCCTGTTCTTACACTTACGCAGTTTTGTGACAAATGTCACAAAATAAAAACACACAAAAATCTTTAAGTAAACTTCATAATTACTTTTGCAACTTGCAAGTAATTAAATAATTAGATCTTTTTTATTACATTACTGTGTCACAATTGTGTGACAAGTCTACCAGAAAGAAAACAAATTTACATTGTCGAAAATGTTATTAATATCTGCAATCCTATAAACTATTAAAGACTTAAAAATCCAATTTGCACTTTTAAAAGTATATTTTTTTTTCAAAAAGTTGTATAAAAAATCTTACAAAATTTTAAAACTTCTTAACTTTAATTCAGTTATTGTTAATTGTGTTTAACTAGCAAAAGGTTAGTAAATTCTGATTCAAAAATACCGAAATTTTACAAGTGTTTCAAAAATATGATAAGCTCAAAATGAACAAATGGTAAATCTTAAAATTTTTAAACAATTAAAACCTTGAATTTCATAACATATGTCCTTAAAATTAAATTTCTTTCATCAGGAAGAATTTGGATAAGCAAATCTTGAAACTTTTTTAAATTTCAAATATTAAACTACATTTCAATTTAAAATTAGTGTGACAAGTGGTCAAAAATAAAATTCTTTCATATTGGCAGAAGTGATTGTAAGAAATTTTTCACACTTTTATGAAACTCAAAGACTGAATTTCTGTTTAAAAATACAGTTGTGTGACAAGTGTCTCAAAAATATGATTGGCCCAAATGAAGAAACGTGCTGACTGGCAGTTCTTTAAGTCTTTAAACAATGAAGATATTAATCTATATTTGAAAACCACATTAGTGTGACAAGTGTCCCAAAATGTAATTATCCTTTAGTAGTAAAAATGTCGTTAAGCTATTCATGAAACTTTTAAGCCATTTGAATATTTAACTTCAATAGCACATTAGTGTGACAACTGTGAAATTCTAATAAATAGTCTTAATACAAGAACTGTATACATAAGAAAAGCAACAACAACAAAAACAAGTGTGACAACTGTCCTAATTGTCGTATACAAATAAATGCTACTAAACAATTATTCACACTTTTAAGCAACTACAAGACTAAAATACTATTCAAAGACACAGTAGTGTGACAGGTGTCCCAAAAATATGAATGATCCACATGAAGAATCAAATTGACTACAGGTATTTAAAATTTTTAAATAACTGAAATATTAAATATTCATTTATTAAACCATTAGTGTGACAAGTGTCCCAAAATGTAATTCTCCTTTATTAGGAAAAATTTCATAAACTGTTCTTACAGCTTGTAAGCTCACTAATCATTAAACTACACTCCTATGATGCATTAGTGTGACAACTGTCCCAAAATGATGAAATAATCTGATGTTACGTAACCCAGCGCAATGCAACGTCAACGTCAAATGACTGAGTATGAAATAAATGAAACGAAATGTAATAAAAAATCTTAATACAAGAACTGTTGAGTTACGCAAAACAAAACAACAAAAACAAACAAACAGAAATAAAATACAATAAAACAAAAATACAGAAACAGCAACAGAAAACTGAAAATAACTGAAACGATGGCAAGAAAGAAAACTTGTTACGATTTTATTCAAGTTTTGAGCAACAAATTGAATTTTCCGCAGGAAAAGCAACAAGCTTTTCAAATGGGGAAACAAAAACAAGAACAACAAGACAACAACAATACAACACCAGCACCAACAATGCACATAACAGCAGCAACAACATTGAGCTGTTGCGAAACTGTAGCGGCGAGAACAAAATTGCACATTTGGCCAAAAACAAAAAATCATCCCAAGAAAAATATTCATTTGAAATGTCAGAAAAACAACATCAGGCTGGCGAAACATAACGGCACAAAAACAAGGATACAACTGGGGCGGGCGCACGGCCAAGCGGGGCAGAGAGGTGCAACGAGGAAGCGAGAAAATAGAAACAATTGCATTTTCGCATTTTCCCCAACGTGCACATTGCACTGGCAACAAAAATTAAAAAGTTGCCAAAACGAAAATGGTCGAGAGAAAAAAATGGCGCAGCAAATTTAAAGGCAACACTGCCACACTGCGCCAAAATGTTAGTAGATAAAGTGTGAAAGTTTCGAGCTGGCCATGTGGCTTTTATGGCCAACTGCAACTGCAGCGCGCCGCTGCAACACTGGCAGCGCACATCAAACACATCGGCCGCACACGCTGCGAACAATGTGTTTTCTTTGCCGGCTACACTGTAGTCGTTGTTGTTGTTGTTGGTGGCGCTATTTACGTGCCATCGCAGCGCAGGACCAACACTTGGCGCCTTTGTCATCATTAACATTTTGCACCACTCGGATTTTTCAGCATTTGGATTTGTCGCCGTTGATGGTTACTTGCGATTGTGCTTTCGGTGGTGGTGGCAACAATGGCATGGCCGACCGAGCGGCATTGTTCAGCAGTGTTGCTACATCGTTAGCTGCTGCCGCCCTTCGACTTTGCCTCGCGCCAAGTATTCCTTCGCAGCTGAGCAAATCAAATAGATTTTATTTTATTTTTTTTGTGTTAAGCGTATTGCGCAAAAAAGGTCAAATAGACAAACACAAATATTTTTCCCCAAGACGACAAATTCTAAAAAACAAAAAATTAAAAAAAAAATTGAAAAAAATGCAACAAACACAAGAAAGAAGTTCTTATTACATTTCCACTTATTGATAGAAAATGAAATGAAAACAATCAAATGACAACTGTCAGCAATTTCTGCTACTTGTCTCGCTCTTTCTCGCTTCTTTCCGCCTGCGTTTCGGCAACGAAAATACCAAAGTACTTGGCGCATCATTGTTATTGTTGTTGTTGTTGTTGCTATTATTGATAAGTTTGTTGTCCTTGCCGAGCGGGCGTGTAGTAAATGAAAAGTTTTTTGTTCCCCATTTTCCGGTGCGCGCTTATGTTGCACTTGCCGCATGCGTTTCGAATTGTTTTCCTTCGTACTTTGGCCGCACAAACTTTCTTACTAAATGACAAAAAGTTTTTGCTGAAATATTTTTTTTATTATTATTATTTTTTTTGTATAAATATTTACTCCATTTGCTGCAGCGCAAACTCCACTTCAATCCATTTGAGTTGAGCAAATTCAGCAGCGCCGGCTGCTGCTGCCGGTGCCACATTGTGTGGCAGAGTGTATTGAAATTATGGAGTAGAAGTTTCATCGGGAAAAGCGAGAAGTGTGTGTGTGTGTGTATGGAGAAGGCTGGAAAATTGTTCTTGTTGCAATGGAATTGTGCAACGCAGCGCAGGCTTAGAGCAAATGAGCGGTGGGAGGAAAAGTAGTAGAAAACGTGATTGAAAAAGCAAAAGAATAGTAAAGTGTAGTTAAGTGGAAATTGTAGTAGAAAAGTAAAGGAAGGTAGGTAGGGAGGTGATCAATAAAGCAGTGGAACTTAAATAGTCAAAGAATGAAAAGCAAATGATGCTTAAAAGAGTAGTGGCAAGAGGAGTTGCAAGAGGAGTAGAAACGAAGGAGTGAAGGAGTCGGAAAAGGAATAAGAAAAGTGGTTAAAAATGGAATGTGCAGAAGATTTAAAAGAGCAAAAAAAGTAGTAGATAGAATGGGAAAAGGTAAGGAATAAAAAGAGTAGTTGAAATTGGAATGTAAAGAAGACTGGAAGGAGCAAAAAAATGTAGGAGAAAGAATGAGAAAAAGACGAGCAGAAAGAGTAGTAGGGAAAGCAGTAAAAAGAAAAACAGAAAGGTGTTTAAAAGTGTAGTAGAGAGTGGTAGAAAGAGAAGCGGAAAGAGGATTAAAAGTGCAGTAGGGAGTGGTAGATAGAGAAGCGGAAAGAGGATGAAAGGTGTAGTAGAGAATGGTAGAAGGAGAAGCGGAAAGAGGATAACAAGTGTAGCAGAGGGTGGTAGAAAGAGAAGCGGAAAGAGGATTAAAAGTGCAGTAGGGAGTGGTAGATAGAGAAGCGGAAAGAGGATTAAAAGTGCAGTAGGGAGTTGTAGATAGAGAAGCAGAAAGAGGATGAAAGGTGTAGTAGAGAATGATAAAAAGAAAAGCAGAAAAGTGTTTAAAATGTAGTAGATCGTGGTAGAAAGAGAAGCGGAAAGAGGATTAAAAGTGCAGTAAGGAGTGGTAGATAGAGAATCGGAAAAGGATGGAAGGTGTAGTAGAGAATGGTAGAAAGAGAAGCGGAAAAAGAGGATTATAAGCGTAGCAGAGGGTGATACATAAAGATGCGAAAAGAGGATTAAAAGTGCAGTTGGGAGTGGTAGATAGAGAAGCGGAAAGAGGATTAAAAGTGCAGTAGGGAGTGGTAGAAAAAGAAGCGGAAAGAAGTTTAAAAGTGTAGTAGGGAGTGGGAGAAATAGAAGCGGAAAGAGTATTAAAAGCATAGAAGGGGGTGGTATATAAATAAGAAAAGAGGAGTAGAAAAAAAGAGAAAGAGTAGACAGAAAGAGAGAGTAGACAGAGGGAAAAAGAATAAAAGAATAGTAAAAAAGGAATAAAGGAAATATAATTAGAAGTAGTAGTAGAAATAGGACTCGAGTAGAAAGAGTGGTAGAAATAGTTGTAAAAAGAGTAGTAGAAAAAAGGTCAGAAAAAGATGTGGAAAAAGTAGCCGTAAGAAGAGTAGAAAATGAATATAAAGAGTAGTAGGGAAAGGAGTAATAGTAGTTAAAACATGAGCAGAGAAAAGAATAGAAAAATGTGTAAAAAGAATATTCGAAGCGTAGTAGACAGTAGTGCAAAGAAAAGCACAAAGAGTAGACAGTAAAAAGAGGGGAAAACGGAATAAAAGGAAGAGTAGCAAGAGGAAGACAAACATTTCGGAAAGATAAGTAGTAGTAGAGTAGAAAGAGTAGTAAGAAGTTGTATTAAGAACAGTAGAAAAAGAAGCAGAAAAATATATAGAAAGCGGAGCAGTAAGAGATGTGAAAAATGGAAAATAAAGAGTAATAGGAAGAGAAATGAAAGGAACAATAAAAAATAAGTACAAACAGTAGTAAAAATATGAGCAGAAAAAGGGGATGGAAAATGTGTATAAAGAGTATTCAAAGCGTAATAGAGAGGAGTAGAAAGAAAAGCACAAAGAGTAGAAAGTAGAAAGAGGGGAAAAAGAATAAAAGGAATAGTAGAAAGAGGAATAAAAGCAATGCGGAAAGATAAGTAGTAGTAGAAATAGTAGCAGAGCAAAAAGAGTAGTAGAACAAGTTGTCAAAAGAGTAGTAAAAAAGCAAGAGTAGTAAAAAAGTTGTAGCAAGTGTAGTAGAAAAAAATCTGAAAAAGATGTGAAAAAGGTAGCAGGTAGAGAAGTAGAAGTAGTAGTAGAAATAGTAGTAGAGTGAAAAGGGTAGTAGAAAAAGTTTTCGAAAGAGTAGTAAAAAAGTTGTAGAATGTGTAGTAGAAAAAGAAGCCGACAAAGATGGGAAAAGGTAGCAGTAAAAGGTGTGAAAAAAGGAAAATAAAGAGTAATGGCGAAAGAAATAAAAGGAACATTAAAAAAAAAATAGAAAAAGTAGTCAAATTATAGGCAGTGAAAGGATTAGAAAAATTTGTAAAAAGATTAGTAGAATGTAAAGCAGAAAGATGTGAAAAAAGGGAGTAGAGAGAGTAGTGGAGAGAGAAGTAGAGACAGGGACAAAAAGGTGAATAGAAAAATATTATAAGTAAAATAAATAGTAGAAAAACTAGTTCAATAAGTAGTAGAAAGAAGCGTAGAAGAAGATAATAGAGGCAGTAGCGTATGCAAACGAGGGTTTTGGGGGTTTAAAATCCTTTAAGTGACAAATATGGTTTCGAAGGGTTGGGTTGAAAAGTTGGTTACAAAAGCTCCCAAAATAAAAAACTTTGCGCTCCACTACCTACTTAACTTCAGTATCGGGGCTTTGCTTTGAACACCTGTTTCACCAGAGCTTCATTCTCCATACGGGAGACACGGTCTCCCTCTTCGTCGTCAACCTTCAACCATCGCATTGATCATGTTTTTCGCCGTAGCTTCTTTGTCCATACGGGAGACAATTGAAAATCACTTCATGTATGACTATTTTTGGACATCGCAACATCTCTTAGAATGTTGAATTTTTCAAAGGCGCAACTTCTACTCTCATCGCTGCTAACTAGCATAACATAGCCCAGCCTATTCTTTTCCATGCTTATCTATGCTTGTATATTTGTTTCGAATACTTCAAAACAAATCCGTCAATTGGATTCACTTCCTCTCGTTTACTATTTTTAGCACAAAATATGAACGCATAAAAAAATGATTTGTCAAAAAATACACACAAATGAGTTTGAAATTAATTGAAGCTGCATGAATTGTGCACCGAAGAGCACAAAGAAATCAGATGCGGCTAAGCGGAAAATCGCTGTTTGTGCTGCTGCAGCTCGGCAACGCAATGACAGCCAAATGACGATTACATACCACAACTCAACTCAAACAGAGGAAAACAGTTATGTGAACACACAATTATGTACAGAAACTTGTATAAGAATTTTTCTAAAGCATTTATTTGCACATGTGTGTTGGCGCATGTAATGTCAAGAAACGAAGAAGAAGAGCATCACACACACACACACACACACACGCAATGCGTAATCCAATTTCAATGGCAAATAAACTGTCAGACTTCTTAGCGAAATAATAAATGGTGCTTTATGAAAATATTATGAATTTGACATGTTAAACAAAGCGAATCACAGCGTCGGCAAATATGCGACCATACACACACAAATGTATATTTCTGTACACATATGTCAGTGTGTGTGTGTGTGTGTGTGCACAACGAAAATAGGCGACGCGCCCGCTGGCCTATAGACAATAAGAAATTTGTGTCGTTGCGGGGCGCTGAGTCGCCGACGATGCCAGCTCGACAACAACACGCCCACACCGCACAGTTGGCGACAGAAAAAATTACTTTCTCAAACATTATCCTTTCATTTCACCGACAGCGTGTAAACAAACATTTTCATTGTTAAACCGACGAGTGACGCGAACGACGCTCGTCGGGACGAAGGAAACGAGAAAATTGGGAGCGAAAATATGGCATGTGAAATGTATGTAAATGTGCGGCGAAAGGGAGCGGCAAGGCAAAATGTCAACATAAATACTTGTACGAATGCGACGGGTAACAAAACGAACAACAACAACAACAACGATAACAGTCGAAAACCACCTCACAACATGGGCACAAGAATATACGAATTAGATTTGGTTTTGCTGGTAGGTGCCGGAAAGACCTCCCTGCGCGCACAAAACTAGGCTCCAATCGTTCAACTTACGTGAGCATGTGCGTCACTACATATGTCTTTGTCAGTGTGTGTGTGTGTGTGTGTGTCTGCGTTCGTGTAAACTTTAAGTCGCATAAATAAAATTAAAGTAGACAACATGGTGAACGTTGGTGCTAATGTCAACGGTGTCACACAGGCCGAGTGTGAACAGCGATTTGGCGTAGGCGTCAACACGCCCAGCACCGACGAGCGAGCGTCTATTTGCATTTATAAGCAACTCGTAACATGCAACGCCCCCAAGTAGGTGGGACAATGGGGGAAAAGTACATAAATATGTACATATATTTGAGATCGGCATCATCGGTTGAATTTATTTATTTACTTGCTGCTGTTTATCTGACTGTCTGTTTGTTCTTATGTCATTTTCAAAAGAGTCTTTCGGTGTTGACAATTCAAAAGTTAAGGTCGATAGCCGTTAGATGAGACATGATGCATCTCAGTTTTGTCTCGGACAAATCGGCTTATTAGACTGTCTCATAGGGAATTTAGTCCTTTCAACGCTGAGGCAGAGCCGCTGAATTCAAAAGTGTTCGAGTATCCCATTCTCGTTTTTCTCACTGTAACTTCGGAAAACAGAATTGTGGAGGATCCCAAATCTTGCTGCCAATAACCCGTACTCACTGCTGTCAGCCTAGAAATATTCAGCCAAATCAGTCGAGCGACTCTTCAGCTGAAGACATTGTTCCACTCACTGTCCTCACCGTCACTACTCGCAGAAAGTAATCCTGTATTTGTCTTAGCTTAGCTGGTAGTGAGTCCATAACAGACCCCACTCGGACCAGCTCATCAGCCAACTCGTTTCGTCTTCATGACCGAATATCGAGGAGATAGTGAGGCAACTTACCAATCTCATGAAATCCCTACAGTCCCAGACTAATTTGGATTTTACTACAGCATTGGAGAGTGTTGGAAAAGACATAAACATCCCCAACTTTGCTGTAAGATATCCTACGGGCTTCTCTAATTGCAAAAACTTTCGCTTGAAAGACGCTTGAAGAGATCTGACAGATGAAAGACTGTTTCTACCATCAGATTCCTGCAGTTGACCCTTGTTCCAACCCCAGAGTTCATCTTTGAACCATCCATGTACAGGAAGATTCCTACTTTTGAAATCCTGGATGCGAACCAACTTGACTTCCCTCTGTAAGAGAATAGCTTGAACTTTACATCAAAAACTCGCTCAATTCCACTGGAACCTTGGCCAGAATGTTACTAGTTATGTCAAAAGTCAAACCTGCTCATCTTTTTGAAAATGTGCATGATAAGTGGACTTTTAAAATCAGCCCAAAGAAGTCAAATGGCCTCGATTGAGAGCTTTTAGCTTTCAATTACAAGGTTTTCCAAAGAAATCCTCCGTACCGTTTACTATTCTTTTGAACCCAAATTACCTAAATACAACAATTAAAACTATGGTTCAAAGAGATTCAACTGTCCACCTTCAAAACAGTTTCCACAGATGTATAAAATATGCCTGTTTCCAGTGTCACTAGTAACCCACTTTTCAGTGTTAAACTCAACGATGCAGAATATGCCTCGCCATCCTGGCTTCATTAGGAGGAAATCTTCTAATCTATCAACACTATTCGACTTTTTTTCTTATCATCTCATATGTGAGCTCGTTTTCTTCTAAGTACTGCAAGGCGTTTTGGAACCCAATAGAGGCCCCTTACAACAACACTGTCTCTGACAACAACACAGAGCCAGTACTGATGTATGGAGCCTACAGCAAGGAGGAATTTTTTTTATTCAACTACGACTTATTAGGCTATCTTCAGCAGTTTCAGAGGTTTAATTGAGTTCTCAGTTTCTTTGGTTGAATAGTGTTGGAACAGCAAAAGAATGAGCGATTTTTCAACGTTTAGAGTTTGCTTTATTTTCGACTTTTTGAAGATCCTTTTTGGTTTGAGTTTTTAACCCAAATTACGAAAAAATACAAAATATTTAAACAACTTGAAAAATGTTGCCTTCAACTTCAAAGCGTAAACTGGTAAGGTTAGTTTAAGGTCTGAGGGTCAAAAATTGGCACCTGAATCAGACAGCTAAGATTCCTTCTCTGCCTGGGATGTTGATGCCGTATGAGTTGTCTGGTTAGGGTAGAATAGAATAGAATAGAATAGAATAGAATAGAATAGAATAGAATAGAATAGAATAGAATAGAATAGAATAGAATAGAATAGAATAGAATAGAATAGAATAGAATAGAATAGAATAGAATAGAATAGAATAGAATAGAATAGAATAGAATAGAATAGAATAGAATAGAATAGAATAGAATAGAATAGAATAGAATAGAATAGAATAGAATAGAATAGAATAGAATAGAATAGAATAGAATAGAATAGAATAGAATAGAATAGAATAGAATAGAATAGAATAGAATAGAATAGAATAGAATAGAATAGAATAGAATAGAATAGAATAGAATAGAATAGAATAGAATAGAATAGAATAGAATAGAATAGAATAGAATAGAATAGAATAGAATAGAATAGAATAGAATAGAATAGAATAGAATAGAATAGAATAGAATAGAATAGAATAGAATAGAATAGAATAGAATAGAATAGAATAGAATAGAATAGAATAGAATAGAATAGAATAGAATAGAATAGAATAGAATAGAATAGAATAGAATAGAATAGAATAGAATAGAATAGAATAGAATAGAATAGAATAGAATAGAATAGAATAGAATAGAATAGAATAGAATAGAATAGAATAGAATTAGTTGAATTCCGAAGATGGCTTCGAGTTTTCCCAAAGTCAATTGACAATTGCTAGTTGAAGGTGGGCATTCTTGTTTTTGCACTTGTTTCCAACTAGCAAGTTGAAGTTGAAGTGGGTTAAGTTGGGCTTTTGAGAACGAAAGATGTATTTGGACTTTCTCAGAAATAATTCACAATTCCTGGTTGGAATTGGAGTGAAGTCTTTTGGCACGACTTCGTTCTGAGCAAAAAAATATATCCTTAGTCTCTCTCGATGGTCCACACGATTGCTAATGGTATGAAAATAGGTCACTGTCTAATAGGCACACATGTCTTCAGGCTGCGGGTAGTTAAGTCAAATATCTGTAAGCAATGTTTGGAATCTGAGGAGAAAGAAACAATAGAACACGTCCTGGGTCACTGCCTGACCTTTGCAAGACGCAAAGCTTCGTTGTTCGTTAGGCGACTTTGCAGAAAAACCCTTGAAAGGTTTTATTATCTTTTAAAATGCTAAAAAGACGATACCAATGGACTTAGTTCAGACTTGATGTGATAGGGACAGACCTATGCGATTGGACTATGGACTATTGAGACTATATGAGGTGCTAGAGCCGTCGTCATAACCTTACCTAATTTAGTTGGAGTCGTGCATCTTTGTTCCTGTCTTTGGAAAATCTTCCTGTAGGCTTTAATCTCTTTTATTTATAATTTATATTAAAGTTAGGTTATGGTCCACCCGATAGGTAGGTAGAAAGTCGTGGCTGCTTCAAAGAAAGCACACGTAGACCAAAGAGACCCATAGTGCTACCATATTAGTTGGACTCATATGCCTTGTTCATAGAACCAATTGGAGCTTCTTAGAGAGATTCCGCAGGTCGTCAGATAGAACTCGCTTATGTAAATCTTCTTTTTCGTAAAGAGTACAGGACACATACACAAACTTTATAGTACACTTTCGTTCACTTCCTCATCCATGCAGCTCCTGAAGAAATCATAAGAAAATATACCACAAATTTCTATTAAACAGTAAAGAGTTCAAACACCAACCAATGTTCCTAGCTGGTCTCTACTAAGTGAAGAAACTTCTCTAAAAACGACAGAAATGTCGTTGCCAGAAATCAATAAATCCATCCATCTTCTATTTTGTGTCGATTTTCATTTCAAGTCGAACTATTTTTAGATGCTAAATTTATTCAAAAATAGTTTTGTAAAGTCCATTAATAACGAACAGTAATAGTCAAATAGACGAGTCATTGACATGCGTGCATAAATGTGGCATTTAATCGTAATCGAAAGAGGTGCTTGCAACTGAATTTTCATATTTTCATTCATAACTTTTTTTTCCAAAAACTTGAGCGTCGCATTTCTCACCAGTCAAACGTTTTCAATTATTCAAAGTCAAACAAATTTTATTGGCAGCAGATGAGGCGCCAAAGCCGTCAAAGCTAACCGAAATCCAATGGTAAATATTTACGCATAACAACAACAACAACAAACATTATGCTGTATTTGTGTATTTTGAGTGCAAATACACAAACAAACAGTGACACAAGTGTTGGAAGGCGAGCGAGCGAGCGAGTGAAGCAAAATCTCGGTGGCAATTTGTCATTTGCTGCTCGACAGTACAATTGAAATGTCGTGTGTGCATTGTCAATAATTAACATATGTCATAAAAATCGTTATTATTTTTTTATTACTGTCAATGCTGTCGAGCCGAGAGCGTACAAAGCTCGAGTGCTGCGTAAACGTGTATTTGAGGGTGAAAGGGTGAAACCTGAATACGAAAATTAAGGCAAATGTGTGCAAGTAAGGTGTTGTTGTTGTTGTTGTTGTCGAGTTTAAGGATTGTCTTTATTATTATTGATATTGTTACAATTTTTTTTGTTTTTTTATTGGTTTGTTGTTGCTTATTCGTATTCATTGTTATTAACACGTTGTGACAAATTTCACACTTAACGTGCGGCCAACGGCCACATTTACTTTTGACAGTTGTATCGTATCAATAACAGAAACCTTACAGCGAAAACAAGTAGCTGACAAAAAAAATTGTCACAGTTAAATACTACAACAAGAGTTTTTAAATGCTGTCGTGTGTCATAAAGTGTTGGTGCAAATTTTTAAATTTATCTGTGAGTAAAATTGTACACCTTTGTTCACTTGTTGCAACTGTAATTAAGTGAATTTGTTAACAAATTTGTTTGGTTGTGATATTATTCAATGTCACAACACACACACACACATACAAAGTTAATAAATATGATTACACACTGCGCTGGTGGCTGATAAAAGTGTGCAGCTAAATAGATGAACGGACGGACGTACGTGCGATTAGCATTGCGTGCTCGCTGCACAATGAGACATTTAATTGCCGGTAATGCACAGTGACCAACTGTACATACAACAACAACAACAATAAGTGCTATAATTATCAACAACTCTAATAACAGTAATAATGGTGAATACAATGACAGCAAATTGTTTAATTAAATTTATTGATTAATTGTTTATAATTAAAAAAAAAATGTTTTTAATTTTTATTTTTTTTATATTATGTTTTTATATATATTATATAGATAAATAATAATAAATATATAATAAAATCAAATTAAATCAATTAAATTCTTTTTAAAATTTTAAATTGTTTAACTTACATATCACTTTTTATAATTAAAAAAATTGTTTTCATTTTCAATTTTTTATATTTTATTTTAATAAATAAAATAAATAATAATAAATCCATAATAACATCAAATTAAATAAATTAATTTCTTATTAAAATCTAAATAGAAATAATCAAAACAAAAACTTTTTTATAATTAAAAAAACTGTTTTCATTTTAAATTTTTTATATTTTATTTTAATAAATACAATTAATAATAATAAATACATAATAACATCAAATTAAATTAATTAAATTCTTATTAAAATTTAAATATAAATAATCAAAACAAATTCGCATATTTAGTAGTGAAATAAAAGTGATTACAAGAATTATTAGAACAACTGACGGATTCAGATCAAAAGTTTACAGTTTTGTTCAATAACTTCAGGTCTTTTTGAAAGTAATTCAATTTGAAATTAATTATTTCATAGAAACTCTCGTCTTTGTTGTCAAAATACTGCAACAGTCGATTTTCGAAAGCTTCTCTTGAGACAAGTTTCTCATCAGCAAAATCATTCGCCATAGACAAAAAGAATTAGCAATCACTTGGTGCCAAGTTCGGACTATAAGTTAAATAAATAATCACCTTCCAACCAAGTTTCTGCAGCTTCAAACGTGTCACTATTGATGTGTGAGGTCTGCCGTTGTCCTCATGGAACACAATTCCTCTCCTAAGAACCAAAGGTGGCCGCTTATGGTTTATTTCACCCGTTCAGATGGTCCAACTGTTGACAGTACAAGTTCGAATTAATAGTTTGCCCACAGTGAATCAGCTCAGAGTAGATGATACCCTGGCAATCCCATCAAATACGCAGCAAAGCCTTCCTTGCCGTCAATACTGTCTTGCCCACCGTTTGCGCCGGATCACCGCAATCACGAAGATTTTGACGTTGTTGTAAATATCGCAAGTAATCCACTTTTCATCAACAGTCAGCATTCGCTTCAGAAATGGTTCGATTTTGTTGCTATTTAGCAACAATTCACATGTGAAAATTGGGTCCATGAGTGCTTTTTGGATTAAGTCAGGTGGCATCCATTCATCGAGCTTCGAGCTTTGTATTCAGCCTTATTCGATTGGATCAAATAGTTTTTTATGCAATTTTTAGCTCCTGAACAATCGAAACAGTGCTTATCTGACTATGGGACTCAATGATTTTTATGATTTTATTGACATTTTCAACAATTAGCCTCTTAAAACGTGTGGAGCATCCTTGACATCAAAATTATCGGAACGGAATCCACAAAATAATAATTGCGCATTATTGGCTGATACAGTAGTCAAGCTGTGATCAATATTCACATTTTCAACCACTTTGCTGGCATTGTTTTTTTTATAAAAAAAAACTGCAAAATTGCATATTTTTTCCTTGCGTTGTCCTTGCTTGATGCGCGCTCAAACCAAATTAAGTCAAGCAAACACAAAATTGTCTGAGATTTTTTTTCGTACAAAATCTTATCTCTCTAAACCGATAGCACTTATATAACTCAGATACAGATTATTAGTCATTTTTAATTAAAAAAAATGATTGATTTGAATGAATGAATTTGATTTGATTTTCTTACTACATTTTATTAAATTTTATTTATTATATTTTATTAATAACATTTTACAGATTAATTTTTTTGTATTTATATTTAATTTTTATATTTAATATTTACAATTCTTTAATTTTGTATTTCATATTCCTTTTGTTTTATATTCTATATTTTTTGTTTTATTTATTATATTCCATATTTTATATTTAAAAATTAATGTACATATGTAATTAAAAAAAATTAAATGAATTAATATTTATTTTGTTTTTAATTAAATAAAAAAAATTATTGGTTTGAATGAATGAGTTTATATTGATTATTTTACTACATTTTATTTATTATATTTTATTTATTACATTTTACAGATTAATTTTTTTTGTTTATATTTAATTTTTATATTTAATATTTACAATTCTTTAATTTTGTATTTCATATTTTTTGTTTTGTATTCTATATTTTATTTTTTTATATTCCCTATTTTATATTCGAAAATTAATTTAATTCAATTTATTATTTTTAATTAAATAAAAACAAATATTGGTTTGAAGGAATGAATTTAAATTGATTTTTTTACTACATTTTTTTATTACAATTTTATTTATTACATTTTTATAATTAATATTCTTTAATTTTTTATTTCATATTTTTTTGTTTTAGATTCTCTATTTTATTTTTTCTATATTTCTATATTTTATTTTTTTACTTATTATATTTTATACATTTTAAAGATTAATTTTTTGTATTTATGTTTAATTTTTATATTTAATATTCACAATTCTTTTATTTTGTATTTCATATTTTTTGTTTTATATTCTATATTTTTTGTTTTATGTATTATATTCCATATTTTATAATTAAAAATTAATGTAATTAAAAAAAATTGAATGAATTAATTTTTATTTTGTTTTTAATTAAACAAAAAAAGTTATTGGTTTGAATGAATGAATTTATATTGATTTTTTACTACATTTTATTTATTATATTTTATTTATTACATTTTACAGATTCATTTTTTTGTTTATATTTCATTTTTATATTTAATATTTACAATTCTTTAATTTTGTATGTCATATTTTTTTGTTTTATATTCTATATTTAATTTTTTTATATTCCATATTTTATATTTAAAAATTAATTAATTAAAAAAAATTAAATTAATTCATTTTTTTATTTTTTAATTAAATGAAAATAAATATTGGTTTGAATGAATTTAAATTGCTTTTTTTACTACATTTTTTAATTAAAATTTTATTTATTACATATTTATATTTAATATTCTTTAATTTTGTATTTCATATTTTTTTATTTTATACAAAATTTAGAATTTATTTTTTCTATATTTCTATATTTTATTTTTTTACTTATCTTTTGAATTCTATGTTTTATATTTAAAAAAAAAAAACAAAAACACTTAAGAAAGTTTCCCCTCCATTCAATTTCTTGCAATTTCCCTTTCTACGGCATTATTATTGTAGTTGTAGGCAACGCTGTTGTTAAGGTGCTTTTCGTAATGACAACAGCGGCAGCAACGCGCAATCAAAAAAAGCCCAGCACGAGGAAAGTGTACTAAAGTAGCAATGACACACATCCTGCGGCAGTGTTGCATTGCTTGACGTGAGCATAAATTTGCATACGAAATGACGTGCGCCGCATTGCATGCTTGTGCACTTTTTGCCCTGCCACACAATTTCAATATATATTTTTGCGTTTTTAGTTATTGTTAGTATGAGTGTTGTTGTTGCTATAAATATTTGTGTACGAGAATAAAGCAACCAAGTAACAAGCAGCCTACTCCTGCTAACTATTGCAGCAATTTCAGCAAATGTGCGCCAAATGAGATTTTGTCACGAAAATAAGCACACACACACACATATAAACACAAAAACCACCACAACTATGACAACAACAACAACAACAATAATGGCAACAACATTATTACACATAGTTTAAGCCAGCAAGTCGAGCTGTTGCACACACAATGGACGTGAGTTGATGATGGCGTTGTTGTTGTTGTCGTTGTTGTTGGTGCCACTACTGCGCCGCATTGCCGGCTTTTGTGCCATTTCCGTTCCTGTTACCATTCACAGCAAACACATACACACACGCTCATTCACACATATACATTCACTCACACACACACACACACACAAAGCGAAGGCTCACGCGAGACGTTGGCGTTTAAAAATAAATTCCAAGTGTTGCATGCACTGGGAGCAGACACTCAAAGTGCGCTTTGCTGCCAGCGTGCAGCGGCAAGTAGACTTTACTTTCTTCGACTTTCTTGTACTCGTCGTCGTGGTCGTCGTCATCTTCTTGGCCGCCGCCGTCGCCTACTACAACGTCTTGTTCTGGCGCACAACGACAAGTCAATTACTATTTTGATTTGCGCTACGTAGAAAGAAAAAAAGAAAAACCAAAATCAAAACGAGTCGCAGTCGTTGCCGGCCACGCAAATCGGGCAGGTGGCAACTACACACACAGACACATTTACACATTGGCAGCCCAAGACTCGAGTCATTCAAGTGCTTTCGCGTTGCATGGCAGAAAGTTTGATTTTGTATGCTGTTAACAATTTGCAGGCAATTTTCTAGCAATTTTCTGAAAATATGAATATGAATGTTGCCGCTCGACTCCTCACACCCGCAACCCAAACTGCCCGCTCAAACCGCCGACGCTCGTTTTGTGGCATTGCACGTGTGCATATTCAAGTTTTGTGGCACAAGGTTCGGCAACATTGTTTTTGTTTTCTTTTGCCACGTAATGGTTGCATTTGTTGTTGCTCGTAGCTGCAACAATTTCGTTGGCATTGCAGTGATAGCGAAATTTTTGCAACCGTTGTTGACAAATGATGACACTTTCATTTTGTTGAGCGTGATTTCGATTGCTTTCGATTTGAAGTTGGAGAAATGCAAGGTTGTGTTTTTAAAGAAGATGGTCAGCAATAAAATATATGAAAAATCATGTATGAAATTATTATAAATAAGAAGAACACTGGGGACGTTGGAACGAAGCAACTCACCTTCAGCCAGGAGACTCTCATGGGAACATGGGAGAACTTCAAAACATACTAAGACTCTTCTAAGACTGAAATAAGGCCTTTTCAAAGTTCCAATCAGATGAATATAAAGAAAACCGAATCCGCAGTGAAGTTGCGCTACTCAAAGCTATTCTCATTCAGATTAGTTCGGTTCATTTTCAAAAGATGGCTCTGGCTATTGTGAATGGTTCATAGTGACAGCTCATTGCGATAGTTCCAGAGAGTCATGAGCAGGGAAAGGATTTTGAGGACCTAAAAACCTATAAAAAGGGCAAAATAAAAAGCAAAAAAGGCACGGAAAGGCACTAAAAACTACCAAAAAGGCAAAATAGGGCATTAAAAACTGTTAAAAAGACAAAAACAGGCATTTAATAATAAGAAAAAAAAACTAGAAAATCTAAAAAAAAGGGGGAAATGGTATGTATTTTTTAATAATTTTTTGGTTTCATCTGACGTATGCAACATACAGTATTTATACCTTGTTTTTTGTAAAAGAAAAGGAACATCAATGTTTTCAAAGATAGTTTAAAAACTAAAAATAAGATATTTTAATTGAAATGTAGGCACATATTTTAAATGCATATTTTAACTTCTCATATAAAAGCATAAAAGCCGTACTTGTATCACATTTGGCATGTTTTTTCTTTAAATTTTCCACTGTACAACAAAAAATAACGGCTTAGGAATGATCAAATCAATATAAAAGCATCGATAAGTTAACGAAATTGCAATGTTGCCACTTAATTTTTTTTTAGTTTAAAGGTATTTTTGCGAAACAAAAGGGGGAAAATATTAAAAACGAAAGAAAAATAAAAAGGCGCTCGAGAAATCTTGAAAAAGGCATTTTGTGGCATGTATAGATAAAATAGGCACTAAAAAAGGCATTTATGGGTGAAAAAGGCAAACTGGCTTTTTAAGGCAAAAAAAGTCAAAATAAAAGTGGTATATTTCTAATCAGGAGGACCTAAGTCGTGCTCATTTTTAATCAGAAATGCTCTACTATGTAGGAGCAAACAAAAAAGGCAATTTCCACAAAATCCTTTCCCTGGTCATGAGTCACAAAAATTCATATAAAACCGTGATAAATTCATTTTACACACAAAAAATCGTCATACTCGCGAAACTAGGGGCCAAAATGTAGTAAAACTGCGTTTTTAGTTGTTCACTCTGACGTCAGGATTTGTTTAAAAGGACTTTGAAATTTCAAGGACATGTTAATTTCATAAAATTATTTTAAAAAATGAGCGCTTTGTAGAATAACAATATGGGTGTTAAATGAAAGAGAAAAATCCTCAGAATCGTAGAAAATTTAATGTTTTGGTGCAAAAGTACGAAGAGGTATTGAAAATATCCTTTTAAAACTTTATCCTTGAATATTCTTGGAAATTTCCAATAGTTTTCTTTGAAGAAAATATATCTTAGAAACTGATATGTACACTACCACAATATTGAATTTCGTCCTTCTAACTTTATTAGTTTAAGATATAACAAATTTAATATCCTTCTCGCTCTGGACCGCCAAAAAAATGAATCGGACCTATTAAGATCCAAGCCCAAAGCAAGAGGAACTTGAAGAATCGTTGAGAGTGATACAACAAACAATCTCCGTATGGTTGAAATTCGTCTGAATGATTTAAAAGTAAGGCATTACGAGAAAAACAAAGCAAAGACGCGACAAATGACGAGCCTTATGTTGCAAAAGTCGTAAAAAAATGTTCAAGTGGAATATTTTACCGCGCCCATCGTATTCTTTGGACATTGTTCCTTCTGTTTGCTGGTTGTTTCGACGAATGCAGCACGATTTGGCATGTCACCGGTTCACTTTATTACCAGAAATCGAAAATTGGCTTCTAACTAGGATCGCCTCAAAAGACGTAAATAAGCGACTATTTTTTGTTTTTGGTTTAAAACGTTTAAACTATGAAGTGAAATATTTAAGTTTTTGTTGTTTTATTAAAAATAAATGCTCAATAAACAGATCTGCATCAACACTTTAAAAAATTCCGACAATTATTTAGTGTTTTGTAATAATTAGTTTTGAACCAGCTGTTCTACGAAGACTTTATTGGTGCACTGTACATTTTTTCGAATGGAATTTGAAAAATGTTTCAGAAATGGGAAAATCACAAGCTATTTTTTCTATAAAAGAGCAGCAGACAACATAAACATTTCTTAATTGGTTTGTCTAAGTCGAGATTCGAACCCGCAACCCTACAACTCGTAGTCCAACGCATGAACCACTGAGCCTTCCATAATTTTTTCAATTTTTTCGAGCTGGAATTTTAAAAATGTTAAGGAAATTGAAAAAAGCTATTAGCTATTTTCTCTATTATTGAGCAACAGACAACATAAAAATGTCTTAATTGGTTTGTCTAAGTCGAGATTCGAACCCGCAACCCTCCAACTCGTAGTTCAACGCATTAAGGCTCAGTGACTTCCATAATTTTTTTTATTTTTTGCGAGCTGGAATTTGAAAAATGTTAAGGAAACGGAAGAAAGCTATTAGCTATTTTCTCTATTATTGAGCAACAGACAACATAAAGATTTCTTAATTGGTTTGGCTAAGTCAAGATTCGAACCCGCAACCCTCCAACTCGTAGTTCAACGCATTAATCACTGAGCCTTTTATAATTTTTTTTATTTTTTTCGAGCTGGAATTTGAAAAATGTTAAGGAAATTAACTATTATTAACTATTATTGAGCAACAGACAACATAAACATTTCTAATAGGTTTGTCTAAGTCGAGATTCGAACCCACAACCCTCCAACTCGTAGTCCAATGCATTAATCACTGAGCCCTTCTATAATTTTTATGTTAAAAAAATGAAAAGTTTTCAAATTATAAAACGCAGCAAATTAAGCATGTAATGACGTCTGCTTTACCGCTAATTTTGTGCACTTTGATTACTTTCAAGTACCTCGTTCTCAGACTTTTCGTGCGCTACGCATTGGCAGCATTTCAGGCGCCGGAGAGCACATTAGACGGACACAGTCAAGGCCGGAGAAAATCATTAAATTGTCAAAATATTGACATTTGCGCAACAAACGAAAACAATCCACATTAAGACAAACTGTCGGCGTATGCAAATGCCGCGAGCCAACTGCAAACGCGCGGGCGGTCGGAGAATGCGACACACACACACACACACACGCACACGCGCGCGCATTGGCTTGCAGGCAAATATAAAGAAGAAGAAGATGGGGAAAAAGCATGCCAAAAGTTAAATATTTAAGATTACTTCGATTTCAAAGAAAAGCAGCTGCCTGTTAGTACCTGTCAAGCTGGCTGCTTTTTTCCGGCGGTCGCTCAAATTGTCAAAAATAAATATTGACATTGTGCCGCTGTAATAACGCAACAACAACAATAAGCACAATAATAAACAAAAATGTTGCCACCTCAACGGAAAAAAATTGTGAATGAAAAAAAAAACCAGCGCTGAGTGCTACCGAAGCCGCTCGAAAAGCCAAAAGGTAAGGAAAGTCGTCGACGTGTGGGGTGCGCTGTAGTGCGTTGGGGGGTTAGCGAGCGGACGAAAAACATAATAAAAACAATCGCAAAGTAAAGTAAAGCTTAATAATGTAAATTTGCCTCTAAGCCATTGTCAAAGTCTAATGGGGTGCATTAGGCGTTAAAAAGGGTGTGTCGAGCGTGAAATGTTTGACGGGAGAAGGGGGGGAGGCCGCATGGAACCAGACGAAAATGAGGAAAGTCAAAGCCGTTAACCAGTAAGATATCATGATGTGGACACAACAACAAAAATGCAGTTGAAGAAGTAAAAGATGAAGAACAACGGAAAAGAAGTGGAGGAAAAAACGAAAAATGAGTGAAAGAAATGAAACAAAATAAAAGAGGAAAGTAGTAAGGAATAAAATCGAATGAATTTTATTAAAAAAGCAAAATAATATGAACAACAAAATGTCAAAAAACCATAAATAAACAAAGATGATAACAAAATTTGAAGTCGAAACATTAGAACGCACCAAAAACCAATGGAAATAAGATACACAAAAAGCCTCAAATTTAAAACAACAAATTTAAAACAACAGCTGCCCAAACAACAACAATGCAACGCACAACAACAACAACGAAACACAATAGTAATAAAATCACTCAAATTTAGTGGCAACACTGGCAAATCTCTGCATTACTGTGAACGGCTTTCGGTGCGTGAGCGCGCCGCAGCACTCAAACGTCATTAAGCGCCGCAGATTATGCAAAGGAAAACACGCAGCAAACACGCACAGACAAACACACTCAAACACACACACACACACACACATTCGCACAGGCAGGCAGGCACACGCGACCCAAAAGTGCACACCAACACATCGTTTCGAGCATGAAGAACACGCGAGGCGGTCTGAGCAGGGCGAAGGTTAAAAATACCAATAAAAGGCCGTAAAATGAAAGCCGTAGTGTGGTAGCAAGAAAAAAAAAGTAAAAACAAAAACAACAAACAATATGATAGAGTCTAACATAAGGCAAAGCGTGACGAAGGCGCCGATTGGGACACAGCAGACGTGCGTGCGTAGCGCCAAATAAGAAGAAGAAGAAAAAAATTATACAAGTATATACAGAAGGAAACGACGGCAGGCGGCCACATGCTGCCTTAAGCTTATGCAAACAACTTAAGAATTTTGTATGGCATACTCTTAGGCGTGCTGACGTGCACGCAATGTGAATGCAGCGCAGCCGAGGTGTGGCAGCGCAGTCAGTGTCACCGTCACGGAAGTCAAGAGATGTGGGTGGCGTGGGTGGGGTGGGGCGTACTCGTATCATGAAAGTGACAATGGATAAAGGTGGCAACGCTGATGGTACAGAGTCGTGTTTGTGTTGCAGCGACCGCGTGCAACCGGTTCGTCGCTTAAATTTGTTGTTGTTTTAATGTTTTTATTTAAGTATCAGCATTTTACTGCAACAGCGCTGTGAAGATGCTGACACCACGCTGTCACTTTGTGCGTTGTCAGACAACGTAACAGCTTTGTTGATTTTTTTTCCACAAGACACACAAATTTTGCAGCACCTGTGTGCCACGCCTGTAATTCGGACGAAAGGTGGGCAGATCACACTTTGTGAAAAAACATGTACAAATATTTAAGCAAAGTCGTCCTTAAAGGTATAACTTATTTGAGTTGTTATAAAAAATTGAATGAGTTTTTGATTATTGATTTTTTATATAATAATTTGACGATAGTTCAATTCGTTTTACACAACTGAGGGCCTCTTAGCATAGGCAACAGTGAACGGGCATTTGTTAGTAGCAGCAGCATTGCATACTTTTCGATTGCGGGAGTTATCGCAGAGACGGTTCGAGGTAATGCTGGAAGTTTCGAGAATGAATTGCGCAGCCGAATAGGCAGCCAGTTTGGTTTTGATAAGCAACAGTGTAACCCGAATAAGAAAAGCGAAGTGAAAGTTTCTTTGTAAAATAATAAATAAAGAGACTACGGTGGTGAACTTCGTCAAATAATTCAGGTTCAGTTTTATTTAGGCACAATCCAGCGATACGAACTGCGCCTGCATTGGTCAGCAAAACTAATTTTCGTAACAATGACATTCACACATAGTTATATAGATATGTATGTAGTCACGAAAAAAACGAGTTCGTTTGCTCCGAAAAAAAACTGATGAGTTCTCAGAGATGAAACAGTCTAAATCCAAGTCTAAGTTTCATTTAAAGTCCAAGTTCGAGTCCAATTCTTAGTCTAAATCTAAGTCAAAATCAAAGTAAAACTCTAAGACCAACCTTACAAGTAATAATTGTGATCCGGAAAGAGGTTGATGGTTTTTTCCTCATCAGAGAAAAAGCGATTCACAATAGACCGTTTATGATTTATTGTGTTCTTCCTACCATAGAGGAAACGATATACATTAAGTAGGTCACCTAAGTCTAATACTACTTATACTTTCGCTTAAAATCCCAATTTGTGCACTTTGGATAGAGACTGATGAGTTTGATTCCTCAGAGGTGGAGCGATTTATATTGGGCATCTAAGTCTTCGAATGGTTATATTGTACTACCAAGTCGAATTAGTTGGCCTTGAAAGGAGATTGATGGCTTTTGATCGCTCAGAGTTGAGGTGATTCAGACACTTTGTCCAGAAATCGAATTAAGTAGTTAGTTCGGTTCGGAACGAGACTGCTAGGTCTTTTCCCAGATAAAAGGACAGAGTTTTAGCAATTTACTTTGTAAAAAAATTGAATTAGTTGGCTTTTGAAACGAGACTGATGTCTTTTCCCATATAAAGCGACTTCCAGTATGCATTTAATTCCATCGTTAAGTGAAAATTCAACCTATGCGCTTAAAATTTAAGTTGCAGTTGTTTCATACCTCAGCAGTTAAGGTATTTTCATTGGGGCCTCATACTGCTCACATAGTCAGTTTCAATCTCAGGAAGTTGCAAAATGACTGATGAGTCCCCTTCCCAGAGCTGAAGTGACTCACATTGGACTTTCTATGCCTCTTAACCTAACATCACCATGCCCATTGTTGGTAAACTACATAAGCGAGTCATTTGCGTTAAAATTGATAGGGACATTTTTAATAAATTCTGATTCTAAAGCCCCCACTTTTCTAATATGTATATCTGAGATAGTGTCAATAGAAATACCATCTGTGGAACACATAGACGCACTAACACACCGATCGTTCTTACTTACTTACATAACTGGCCATAACAACCCGTTACGGGGTTACGGCCTGCCGCAAAGGCTCTCTCCAGGCGCCTCTGCTTTGTAAGCGCCTTCTCCAGTTGGTCATACCAAGAGGTGATAGGGTCTCTTCAACTTGGTCCCTCCAACGGAGACACGGCCTCCCTCTTCGTCGAACTTCAACTACTGCATCGAACACCCTTTTCACCGGAGCTTCATTGTCCATTCGGCAGATATGGTCAAGCCAGCGTAGCTGCTGGATGTTAATTCTCTGGGGCCAAAGATTTGGCGAAGTACCTCCCTCTCAAATACCCCAAGAACCGCTAAAAAATAGATTGTTCTATCAATGCGAAAATTCGACAAATATCTCTTTTAAGCGACCATGCCATGCGTGGGGACCTTCTCAGCTAAAAAGATTATTTTGCCGATGCAGTCATTCAAGGCCACGCTAACTTTAGGACCTTCTCATCCCTATGCCAAAGTGAACCCGGACCATAGAAACGTCGAGTATAACGCAACGTAAAACTGCTCAAGCAGCAGTCTCAATATCTTTTTGTTGTTCCATCTTCCTGTTTCCTGTGTGCCTCACCACCCGTTCTCCCGTTCGCTGGTAAGCGAAGCGCATTTTCCACGCTCATAAGAAGGCATACAGCTATCTTTCGCACTCAGTTTCACTGCAGCTGTCTGCTATTCTTGAAATTTTTATTTTATGTTCGTGACTTGCCTCGCTGTGCATTTATGTGTGTACTCTCTGTATGTGTTGTGCTAGGGATATTTGCCTTGGGTTCGCACCTTCAGTTGAGGCGTACAGAGGCGTACGCCCACGAGAGGATTCGGTAACTGTTGCTCGTTGCACAACACACAGAATCACAAATCCATTCTACAATGTGATCCTAAAAGTATGCCAGCAAATATTAGCTTTAAGCGTAACGTAGCTAACTGAAAAAATATACTTTGTGGTTAGTGCTAACCCTTAAGCCCTCTCGACGAGAAACTCCAACACGCTGCTGCGGCCACGTATTCGCCGCCACAAAGCAGGCCTTCTCGACGAAATCCAAAGTAAACGCCAGCTTATGCGTAATTTCGAGCGACTATAGACAAGTGACAGAGCTGTGATTGTGGCAAGTGTTTTCACGCGGCTGCGGCGCAGAGTGGCAGCTCGAGGAAATCAGGCAAAAAAATCCGGCACAATGAGTTTGTCAAAGCATCAACGTGTCTTACACAAAAGCCGAACGTGGCGCGTCTGTCTTATCGTCGGCCGTTATGCTGATTTGTACCCCACTTCCCCAGAAGCGTCCCACTACCCGTCGACGCCCGCATCGAAGCCGATGGGGTTATTTCGTTTGTCAAACACTTTCAATAAAGATTTCTGTGAAAATTGCTTTGCAGCGCGCTGCTTCCAATGTGCGGAACGTGTGCAAATTTGTGCGTTAAAATTGCAGCAGATGATGAGTGGAATTTTAGTGGAGGTTGAAACGGCGAGCGTCGCAAGGGCGGCGGATGCGCCCTTAACGACAGACAAATAAGTTGTTGAGCGGTGCCAAAAGGAAGGCAGCGCGGAGCGAAGCGCTTATTGTGTTAAGCGGTAAAAGCGGCGACGGGGAACGTTGGATGGGGCGGCTGCTTTATATACTCGAAGTGAGATTTGCTCGCTTCCAGGGGGTGAATTGACAATTTTGTTTGCAGGCGTTGGTTACGGTGCGGTAGCGGCGGTATTTGAATTTTGAACATTATGCCACGTATTGGCATTTTGATGAGCTGCGCAGACCTTTTAAGCGTTTATTACTTTCTCGCTTAATCCCTGCGATGGCATTTTAAGTGAATTTTCTGCATTTTACTTAAATCAGATTTAAATAAATTGAAAACTTTTGCCAAAATTCCCGAACGGGAATATAAGCTGGGCATTTTAAAATACGGCCAAGTTCTTGGGGAACTAAAGTCACACTGCGGGAAGACATCCATCAGTCCATGTTGCGGGTGTGACTTTATGCATGAAATGAATGTGTTATGCCGTTTCGAAAAGTGGATAAAGAGCTTCTTAAGGATGTTCTACGTAGAATCCAATGACGACAACTTTGTACCATAAGATGTGAGATGAACTTGCTGAAGCATGGGAAGTAAAGCCACTGGACTTGGTTTGCTTCATCCAGAGGCCCAAAGGATGCCTTTAGTTAGGTTCAGTTACAAAAGGGGAGAGACCCTGTTTAAAGTCGTTGTCTTATCCCAATCTGTTAGATTCCCCGTAGATCCTATCATCGAAGAACGATGACTTTGTACCAAAAAATGACAGTTCTTTTCGGGTTTTATCAACGCAGAAGTACAGTCACTGAATTTACTCAGTTTTTCGAAGTCACTCAAGGGAAACCTTTTTCATAGAAGTCCTTGCAACGTACCAAAATGACCTGTTCCCCAGGTTGTAACCTTTTATGGAGCCCAAGGGAGTATAAGTACCGAATTTATTCAGCTTGATCACGAAGTTAAAGCGGTACTTTATGCTTAGGGTACATCACAATAGGCGTTAAAGGTTTCGTCTGTGTGAGATATTCATTCATATTGGGTCTTGCTAACGGAAGTATCTATACTTTACTTACCTTTATCAAAAGATCCAAGGGCTGTTTCCAATAGGTACACTTTCTTATGACGCCTCGCTAATGCAGATAAAGCACAGTTACCGGTTTCTACTTAGCTTTATCAAGAGGTACAAGGGCTATACCCAATGGATCCTACTTCCTTATTGCGCCTTGCTAACCGGGTTATCGGATTTGTTTAGCTTTATCATGTCCTAAACATCTTCTTCGAGATCGAAGAGATATCTTATTCATAGTTGTAGGCCGTTTCGACTCATTGTGGCCTCTTCCAAATGGGGTCCACTATCTTATGGGATTTTTCTGAAGCGAAAGAGGGATGCACTGTTATCGAATCTACTCAGCTACAACAAAGGGTTGAAGGGATACCTGCTCATATGAGACTTAGAAGTACATTTACCGAACATAATTCATTTTACCAAAGAATCCAAGGTGGTTTTTTTCCATAGGTACCACTGTCCCCTCTTACCGAATTTAGTTACTTTATTCAAAGGTCTCAAGTGCTTTATCCCATGGGGTCCTTTTCATTATGGGGCCTTAGTCACGTAGGGGACTTACAATTACTGGATCTACTCAGCTTCATCCACAGATTCAAAGGTTTTCTTCTTTTTAATGGACTCCCTACGAGGTCTACTTTCATATGAGTGAAGCCATGTCAAGTGGGACCCCCAAAAATTCACGAAATCACCGATTTTTGAAATAACTGTCTTAATTTGTAGCGGGTATGATGCTGACGACTTGGCATTATTATTTCGTTAAAATTCAATTTATTGTTAATGTTATAAACAATCAAACTTTTTAGCCAAAAAAAACTTTTTAATTTTATTCTCAAAAACTATTTTTTTTTTTTTAAAGATGACCACGCGAATTTATAATTAACTGTTGAGGCTATCTATTACAATTTTTTTTCACGCCCAATTAGTTTAAAAAATAACTTTTGCATTAATTTTTTATAAACAATTAAGTTTTCTATAGTCTTCTTCACGCTGCAAAAAAATAAAAAAAATGTCATCATATGCGGAAAACGTTCCCCTTTATTTCAGCGTTCACAGAAGTTTGTCGATCTGCGCCGTTTTTCAAATATTAATTTTTTTATCTCCCGCGGCGTGCGCTCTCTTGGCGCAAATAAATATAATATAAATATAAAATAAAAAAAATATAAAAAATAATATAGGTATATATATCAAATGAAAGAGAAAATGCTCAAGAATTTAAATAAAATTAATTTTATATCTATTTGTAAAAAAAGGATATGAAAAAGGTCCTTTGAAAACTTTAATCCTTTATATCCTTCAAAATTTACATCGAATTTTCTTGAAAGGTAAGTATGTTAAAACCCCAAATCTCCTTGATCACGTGTCAAAATTTCATTACTCTAACTTTATTAGTTCGAAAGTTATTAAAAAAAAGGCGGAAGCTGCAATTCTAATAAAGTACAAAAATTCTAATTTATTTGAGTATCAGTATTTTAAATAATAAAAAGATACAAAATAAATGAAACGAGAATAATGAAATTTTGACACGTGATCAAGGAGATTTGGGGTTTTAACATACTTACCTTTCAAGAAAATTCGATGTAAATTTTGAAGGATATAAAGGATTAAAGTTTTCAAAGGACCTTTTTCATATCCTTTTTTACAAATAGATATAAAATTAATTTTATTTAAATTCTTGAGCATTTTCTCTTTCATTTGATATATATACCTATATTATTTTTTATATTTTTTTTATTTTATATTTATATTAAATTTATTTGCGCCTAGAGAGCGCACGCCGCGGGAGATAAAAAAATTAATATTTGAAAAACGGCGCAGACCGACAAACTTCTGTGAACGCTGAAATAAAGGGGAACGTTTTCCGCATATGATGACATTTTTTTTATTTTTTTGCAGCGTGAAGAAGACTATAGAAAACTTAATTGTTTATAAAAAATTAATGCAAAAGTTATTTTTTAAACTAATTGGGCGTGAAAAAAAATTGTAATAGATAGCCTCAACAGTTAATTATAAATTCGCGTGGTCATCTTTAAAAAAAAAAAAATAGTTTTTGAGAAAAAAATTAAGAAGTTTTTTTTGGCTAAAGAGTTTGATTGTTTATAACATTAACAATAAATTGAATTTTAACGAAATAATAATGCCAAGTCGTCAGCATCATACCCGCTACAAATTAAGACAGTTATTTCAAAAATCGGTGATTTCGTGAATTTTTGGGGGTCCCACTTGACATGGCTTCACTCATATAGGACTTTATAGAAGAAGTTGAGTTAACGGTTCAAATCAACTTCAACAAGAGTCCTTTACTAAAGCTGCATCTTTTCGGCTGTATCAGAACAGCTTAAAGTGTCAGATAGTTGAAAATCAGCTCTTTGTGACCCATTGGAGATGTGCTACAACTTGGGTCTTTAAGATATCTTTTAAAAGTTTGTACGGCTAGAACAATCGTAGAATGAATCTGTAGAGGAGTTTGTTTTATGTTGGTGCCATCTATTTGTAGGGCTTTTACTTCCATGAATTTTACTGACTCCTGAAGCTTTGACAATATCTCGAACCGAGTTAAGTAATGTATTGGCTCACGTCACAGTTTCAAGCCGATTTAAAACTATTGAAATCTTATAGAAATCCTCTGAAATGCCTGGTTCCGCATTATTCATGTTTTCAGGGTTCTGTGTCTCAGCAAATAATGTGTAGCCAAATGTAATGGTTTCAAAACACACTCAATCAACACTAACTACGAGTATGTGTGGATATTTTTCGTTCAAGCTTCTTCGACTTCTCTCTCAGCAGGCAATGACAAACCTCTAACAAACGCATCATTGCGGAATCTACATCTACATAAACCTTTGGACCTCTTCCATTCACTACTCTACCGTCGCACGCACAATTCTAATCGTTACGCCCAGCGAGACCTCGGTTCGCTCAAATGATTAATGAATTAAACAATTCCGTCTCCATGTGATACTCCACTTTCTTCAGCTCTGTTTTAACACAATATTTATATATAATAAATTATCAATGTTTTTCTCTTTTTATTCTTATTTTTAGGTATGTACCAGACAACAACAAATAAGCTAGATTAAGCAGACAGTTTGGTTTTCGCAGCGACGCAGTGTCAAGAGATCAGCCAGTCCATTTATTGTGGTGTGGTGAGTTGTAAACCGTGGAAGACGATTAGAGACGCAAAAAGCGTCCAAAATGTGAAAATACGCGTACGTAATATTAACAAATGTAGGCAAATTGTGAAGAAGATGTAAATGTAGCGAAAGATGAGAGGTTGCTCCATTTTTTGGCAAGCTTTGCGCATTTGGGCAATGAACGGCGAGCGGAGAGCGGAAAAGGGCTCGAGGGCGATTCGCTGCCGCGTGACTAATAAATCACGCGCAATTAACGTTAACAAATAAGCAACAATGGCAAAAATTATAAAAGATATAAAGAAATTCTATAAAGAAGGGCAAAGTGATTCAGTAGGCCTTCATAGCTTAGGTACACGGTGCACTATAGACTCGCCTCTTTTCCTGTTTCTGTTTTTATCTTTTGGGAATTTGAATACAAAAGTAGAAAAGATGTATTTGTGTACAGAGTGACCGACTGATTCTGAGACTTTTGGAACAGAAACTCAACTGAAATATGTTTAGTTATTTTATTTCGATAAAGCATAGAACAGTATTTCTATACTCTGGTCCGGTTCGTATCGGAGCATGTTTTTTTGTCCTTGCTCACTCTTCTCGGGAGCATATCTCCCTACCATCTTACACGGTTCTGGGCTGCATCGGAGCATGTAAGTTCATAAACTAGTAAAGTCCTTTTGGAAGGACATTGGATCAGCAAATTAAAAGCTCAGTTTACTAAATTACTAAGAATGACTTCTAGTTTCAGACTTATATCAACATTGGGATAGGTCAAAATTACTGTAGCAAGCTGATATAAGTCGAGTGTGACAGTATGGAAGTCACACTCATAGCAAGCTGGGCTCTTCTTGTCCTTGAACAGGAGGTACTGTAGACGGGTAGTGGTGATGAAATAGTTTCTATGACCTAAATACGTGGAAAGAGAGAACATACATATTAGGTAGTGAGGTCCTTTGGAAGAATAATTGGTCTATCTTTTAAGTGTCCGGCACACTTTCATCCGAATTAGGTTGGAGATCTTTTGTACTGAGGTCTTTCAAGCTAAGATGCAATCTTTTTGACACTCACTATACCTTCATGAGTCTTAACTCAGATGTGCCAAAGGTCCTATATGTAACAACACCTACAAATTTAAACACAGTTACCGCCGCACCTTCAAACAGGTGCACTACATTTAGTAAGGTCTTCATATCAGGGTTAAGGGTTATTTGCAAAATATTGGCATCACAACCTGAAAGCAAATTGTTAGTGTAAAAATTGTTTAGTGAAGTGAGAAGGAATGATACAACCCGTCCTATGTCTGGAACGCAGACTCCATACCCTAAAGACTAAATCAAAAATGTGGTCTGCTTCATTCAGAGCTTAAAATGAGTAGTTCTGGTAAGAGATTAATGGTTTCTCAGACTATGTATATATAAACTATACGACTATGTCTCATCTGCAGAGGGATTCTTTACAGAACTCTATTCGTTTGCGCTTCGAGTGTGGATATCAATTTTGTAGATGTCGTTGGTGTGTTTACTGAGTTCAGTGGTTCATATCTAATCAATCAAAAGCTTCGTAGCTTTCATAGCCAACGTAAGCTGAAGTTCCCTTTCATTTCTGTATATATGTTTTATTTATGTAAAATTGCAAGAGTGGTCGAAAATCCTTAGGAAGATACCAGCGTATTCGTTAGTTATGATAACATTTGTTGAAGGAATTTTAATCTGTTTGAAGTGTCAGGAAAGGTTTAGGTTGGAGTGATTGATTTAGGTTCTTGCGAAAGAAGCAAGGAATTAAATACAGAGATATGAGTCATTGTGAGATCACATTAAGACATACGCGACTCTCATTAAGGACCACTAGAATTTTGTTAAGAAAAGATTTACAAATTATTATAAAAAAAGATAAATGCTTTTTCAATCCAACACATTTTCTTCATACTTATGTCTTTATATATCTAACCTTTCTCCATCTAAAAGCAACTCAATGCTCGCGCGTATTCTTTTAGTGTCTTTACAAACAAAATAAAAATACCTTTACAAATGGCTCTAAAGGAGATCTAAGATCGAGCTTTCTACAACCATCTTTAAGACACATTAATGTATGAATGATGGCATGAAAGTTTTACATTGATAATGCAGGGAGGGAGCAGAGTTATGCAGTTCTATTAGAGACAAATATTTCATTCTTCTAGATTGATCACTGTTTGGTGAGCACACCTGAAGGTTCAAGATTCGAACTCACTTTTATCTCGCTTGTCGTTCAACTCACTAATCGTTGAGCCACACCAGCTAAAGTGAAAGTATGTTGGCAACCCAGCCCAAGGTATACAAATAAAAAGCACCTAAGTATAGCTTTTAGCATGAAGATGGTATGAGAGTAGCCATTCAGTAAGAAAGTGAAAAGATAATACAAACATTTTTTGACAGCACAGCTTTGTCGTTGAACGACTACATATGGAATTTTTTAAGGTTTAGTACGATTGGAGACACCAAATCATACAAATGTGTAATGTGTGTGTGTGCTGTCTTTTTTCTGCTTAGGCGTTGCTGGATGGGTGTAAAAAACTCGACAGCGAGCTTTAGAGTTTTCGCTTATTAAAACCTCATTTGCCACATGTCTATTACGCACACATTCACACCCACCATACACCGGGCAACATATACAGCAACAACAACAATAGTACTAAATAGCAACAATAACAATAATATTTGTAATAACACGCCGTACATGAGCAGAAATGTGCGCTACACAGTGGCGGCATTCACGATGCATGGATATTGAGTTGGCCGAAATACAGAAGAATATGATTTCGATAAACAATATGGCAGCACTTGAAATTAGCTATGAAGTCAACTAATTTTTGTTCATATTTTGTTCCTAACAGAGTTGTATTTAGACATGGCTGAAAAACATTTAACTGTTAAAGTTTTCGAACAAAAAGCAAAGTAAAATTGTGGTTCATTTTAAAAAGTTCGAATGACACTTGCCACAGTTCCATTTACCTCCAATACCAATTTAATTTTTGTTTGCATTAAATTTGTCTCTGCTCTGCCGCAAGTTACGTGGCCACCAGTTCGTGTATGCCGACAATGTTTACTACATAAGCCACACGTTTAGCCGTACAGAATGTGCCACATACATACATACATACATACCGAACATTTCTACGCACATAAACAACAGAAATAATTAATCATGTGGCAGCACTTGCCACTTCTTAATACCCGTAAGCAAAAATAAACAAATGAATGTTGCGTGTGTAAGCACGCATGTGACTGCGGTGCGAAAACGCTGATAGAAACAACAATGTAAAAAATTGTAAAAAAAACACAAAAAAAATGAAGACGATTTGTATCAAAATACAAAATAAAAAATGTAACATTTGAACACAACGAAAAACGGCAAAAAATGGCTTAAAATGTTGAATAGACACGCGCTCGTGATGCGCTTTAAGGCTGGCAGAATGTGCGGATATGGAAACTGCGTAATGGCGAGCATTAAGCAGTGCTCTAGAGCAGCGGAATCGAAATTTGTTATGGTTTGCAATGCGCTTTTAAGCTTAAAAAAAGTAAAACAGTAGAAAAGAAGCGCGCAGTGCGAGCATTTCTACTTGTTGTTGTACAGCAAATAGTGTGAGTTTTTATTTGTCTGGAAATGTACTTATTTATCAATATTTATTATTTTTTTAATTTTTTTTTATTTTTTTCTTATTTCATTTAATTTAATTTATGTTTTTTATTTTGTTTTATTTTGTTTTTTTTCATTTTTGTTTTTATTTTATTTTATTTTATGTCATTTTATTTTATTTTATTTTATTTTATTTTTTTTATTGTATTTTATTTGATTTGATTTTGTTTTGTTTTATTTTGATTTATTTTATTTTATTTTATTTTATTTTATTTTATTTTGTTTTATTTTTTATTTTATTTTATTTTATTTTATTTTATTTTGTTTTATTTTATTTATTTTATTTATTTATTATTATATTATTTATTTATTTTATTTTATTTTATTTTATTTTTTTTTAATTTAATTTTATTGTATCTGATTTGATTTGATTTTATTTTATATTAATTTTTTTAATTTATTTGATTTGATTTGATTTGATTTGATTTGATTTGATTTGATTTGATTTGATTTGATTTGATTTGATTTGATTTGATTTGATTTGATTTGATTTGATTTGATTTGATTTGATTTGATTTGATTTGATTTGATTTGATTTGATTTGATTTGATTTGATTTGATTTGATTTGATTTGATTTGATTTGATTTGATTTGATTTGATTTGATTTGATTTGATTTGATTTGATTTGATTTGATTTGATTTGATTTGATTTGATTTGATTTGATTTGATTTGATTTGATTTGATTTGATTTGATTTGATTTGATTTGATTTGATTTGATTTGATTTGATTTGATTTGATTTGATTTGATTTGATTTGATTTGATTTGATTTGATTTGATTTGATTTGATTTGATTTGATTTGATTTGATTTGATTTGATTTGATTTGATTTGATTTGATTTGATTTGATTTGATTTGATTTGATTTGATTTGATTTGATTTGATTTGATTTGATTTGATTTGATTTGATTTGATTTGATTTGATTTGATTTGATTTGATTTGATTTGATTTGATTTGATTTGATTTGATTTGATTTGATTTGATTTGATTTGATTTGATTTGATTTGATTTGATTTGATTTGATTTGATTTGATTTGATTTGATTTGATTTGATTTGATTTGATTTGATTTGATTTGATTTGATTTGATTTGATTTGATTTGATTTGATTTGATTTGATTTGATTTGATTTGATTTGATTTGATTTGATTTGATTTGATTTGATGTGATTTTATTTTATTTCATTTTAATTTATTTTATTTTATTTTATTTTAATTTATTTTATTTTATTTTATTTGATTTTATTTTGTTTGATTTTGTTTTATTTTGTTTTATTTTATTTTATTTTGTTTTATTTTATTTTATTTTATTTTATTTTATTTTATTTTATTTTATTTTATTTTATTTTATTTTATTTTATTTTATTTTATTTTATTTTATTTTATTTTTTTTTTTTTATTTTATTTTATTTTATTTTATTTTATTTTATTTTATTTTATTTTATTTTATTTTATTTTATTTTATTTTATTTTATTTTATTTTATTTTATTTTATAAGATTCTATTGTAGCACAGAATGGACAACCTAAAAGACTGGACGATTAAAAAGACTCGCATTTTTTCTGCTTTTATTTGAATGATTGCACTTTGATTTCATGATTGATGTCATTCAACGACTCCTATGTTTATTTTGGTCCAATTTAAGCATTTTCGGAGCAAGTTTTGCTGCTCAAAATATTCACAGAAATTGAAAGGTATGATCCAACCGATATGCCAACATCCTCAGCAACGTCTCTATTAGTAGTTCAATGATTCTTTAGAACAATTTTCGTCAATGCTTCAATGTTTTAATCGGTTATTGAGGTCATTAACATCTTCTTGGCCTTCTGTCAAATGCTTTTACCACCAATAAACATTTTCTTTTATGTTCAAAGCAGATTCGCCAAACGGCGCTGTCAACATTTGATGTGCCTTGGAACAGTCAATTTTATTTTTAACACACAATTTCATAGAGATTCTTTGATCCAATTGTCAATCACACTTAAACACCTCTAACCTTTTTAACTGTCAAAAACAAAGTAAATAAGTAAAATTGCTAATAATGTCAACATATGTTGGGGACATGTGTACCAACATAGCAAAAATAAAAAAACCAAAAATCACTACGTAGCCCACGAAATTTGAAAGCCGCCTTTTTTTGTTTGCATAATTTCAATTGCCTGAAGAACGTTCAACTTGTCAGTCACACTCAACTAAAGTGACATCTGGGCGTTCTTTTGGGCGCAGGGTACGAACAAAGCGTTCGAAATCGACTCAAGCACGCTTGGTTGCTTTTCTTTAGCTAAATCCGTACCGCCCGCAGTGCTACATCTCTATCGACTTGCGCAATCTTGAGTGCGCACAAACATTCGCCACCATTTATGCTTTTCACACATTTGCGGCCACTTCTCTCCATGACAACACAAACAAAACAAGCAGCAAAAAAATTAAAAAAATACCAAAAACCACTAAAAATGATGTGTGATCTTAATTGAATGAAATTGCAACATCACATTGGTGCGTGTGTGTTGACTTGTTGCTTTCTATTTCAATTCAATGCTGCGGCGCGTCCATCCGGCCGTTCAACGAGCCCACAACCAGCTGACTTACTCACCGAACAGCGGTCGTCACTTGGCGCTCGTTGGATCTCTCATTGGCTTCCCCATCATCCAACGCACTTAATCAGCTGTGCTTTCAAATAAAGGAGCCAAGCATTTCGAAATGTAGGCAAAAAAATATTAAACTGACTCGGTGTGCCGCCACCCAGCTGTCATAATTCTTGCATATGCCACATTTCATTCAGCGGCAGCGCGATCAACGGGTTAGTGCCGAGCGAGAGTGTGTATGTGTGTGATCGATGAGATCACTCTTTGATATTTGCCGGCTGAGATTTAGAACATTTTTCACATTATGGAAAATGTTTCTATATAAATTCTTTGTTAGCAAAGCATCTGTGCGGTAGTGGGCGTCTTTTAAGTTATGGTGAGAACTTTTGTGATTTTCAAAATATTTTATTTGTTGTGATTTGGAATGATTTGTTTGTTGTTTGAAGTATGCTTTGAGTGCTCGAAATTGGCCGTGCCACAGGCGGCTGAGTAAGCTGACGAACTGATCTGTGGAAAGTTAGGTTAGGTAGGCTGGTTGGTTGAGTTGGCCACACATAGACCCTATTGGGTCCCTAGCGATACGAGTTTGAGCTCCTTAGTGTTGCAGATCGACGTAACAGTGAATGGTTAGAAAATAAATCCTATTGGCAAGATCCGGCTGATCTCCAGGCTTACTCCGTTTTTGCTATCAAGACTGACAAAGTCTTACATCACTTCGAAATTACAATTGCCCACAGTTCCTCGTAGGTGTTGCCCCAGACGTAAAGACTCTTTGTGTTTTGGCAGAAGGTACTTTTTCAAGTTTTCGTTGACCGGAAGCCCCTCTTTGCTCGCTTCTCTCTCCAGACTGGAGTATGCCGAACATACTTCACGGCTGCTGGGGCCGACCATATCAATGTTGTTGTGTAAATTTTTATAGAAAATAGTGCCAACACGATACAACTCGGCGGCGTGTTTAATCCTCTCCAGTAGGAGATTGAAAAAGTCGCACGAAAGGAGGTCGTCCTGTCTGAAATCTCGCTTCTTAGTAAAAGGCTCGGAGAGGTTCTTCCCAATTCCGACAAAGCTGGCAGTGACGTTCAATGTCGTTCTACGCCATTTACGAGTAAGTTCGGCGAGGATACCAAAATCAGACTTGGTGACTTTTAGGCAACTCCGATTTGCGTTTTCAAAAGCTGCCTTGAAGTCAGGGAAGAGAGGGAGGGGGGGGGGGGGGGTGTGTCGATCTGTTTCTCGTGGGTCTTCTCCATGATCACTTGTTTTCGATGTAAATCAATAGTGTCCGACCGAAGTTGGATTTTTGACCGAAGCCGAATATTCGGCATAACTAAAATATTAGGCCGAAGGCCGAAGCCAAATACTAATAAACATTCTTTTAAGGAAAAAAACTGATAAAATTGAACCGTTCTTTCTCTTTTAATTTCTTTGTTCCACTTAAGAATAAGTAAAAGAATATATATTTTAGTAAAAAAAATTCAAAAACAGTCTTAGAATTCCGTTTTTAACAAAAACAAAAAATTTAACAATTCAATTGACATAAATAGCTGATTATAGATAATTTTTATTAAATCGATAAAATTCGCTATTTGATGAAATACTTCGAAACAGAGCAAATTGACTTGCATCACAAGGCAACCTTCGGCTAAGTATTCGGCCGTAGCCAAAGATTTAAAATTGGCCGAATAGGCCAAATACCAAAGCCGAAGACGAATGTTCGGTCGGACGAACATCAGACTGATTCTGCAAGAGTGGACGCCGATTGCAGAATCACCTTTCTTATGGATGGGGCAGAGCACACTCAGGTTTCAGTGGCTTGGCAGAATTTCTTCCGATGATATCTGGCATGTCGATTGCCAGTTCCACACCTTTGGCACTCATTTATTTTATTGCTATGTTATCCATTTAAAAATTAAATCAATAAATTCTCATCTCGTCAGCTGAAAACAATTAGGAACATTTAAGAACTTTTCCAAGCTACCGTTAATTATGTATTGAAGCGCAGCCACTAACGTCAATTACCACACAAAATCCTTCAATCCGATCAACAAGAATCTGCAGCGTTTCAGTTGAGCTTGGATCGATTTGCAGACTTGTCAATCTCAAGGCCATTAATTTTTGCTATAGGAAAATACATTTTAAAGAACTCGCCGCCAAATGAAAACAAAAACAAGAAACAAGAAAAATAAATAAATAAAATAATAAATAAATAAAAAAAATATCATAAAGCCAAAGAAGAAAACAACATAAAATGCTGCTCAAGAAAAGTTAACAAACAACAAAAAAATGCTGCAAAATTTCCAACAAAATGCCGCCGAACTCTTAAAATGCCAAACTCTGCGTCCACGCGCGCTGCAAATACTCGACTCGCTATTCAGTGGAAATGTGTGCGGCGAAGTGGCGACGCTCAGTCAAGTCGGCTGGAAGACAAAGTTGCGCCAAGGCTAAGAAAATCAAAAGCAATCAAATTGACAAAACGTCAATGTAATAAAGGGCTGATAAACCAAACCAACAACAACAACAACAACAATAGTAAATGTTGTGCTGTTAAGCGCTGCCAAAGTGGCGGCAGCGAACAGTAGAAGATGCTGAAAAAGCGCACAACAAAAAAAAATGGATTGGCCTTAGAGGCGGCGGCAAATGACGCGTACGGCGGCTCGATCGTCGATCGTTGATCGTCAGTCGGCCAACAAGCCATTAGCTGCAGCCACAGCGGCAGCAGCAGCAGCAGCCTCATCGAACGTTGATCAATGCAGCTGCAACTACGACGCAACGCAAAGTCAAAGCAACTACAAAAAAAAACAAATAAAAAAATGCAAAAATACATTTTAAAAAAACGAAAAAATAAAAAAAATTAAACACGATTCACGCGCGCCCAACAGCAAAATTCATTGAAACATTTATTGTTGTTGTTGTGGTTGTTTTGTTTTTTTGTTTTGTTGCTATACTAAAAAAAATGAGTTGAAGAAGCAGAATTGCAAAATTGTTGCACGTTTCTTGCCTGTTCGGGCCGCTGGTAGTTGCAGCAACAACAACAGCAACAACAAAAACTCAGCTCAGCGCCTTTGCGAACGTTGGCTGAACAATTTATGGCAACAAAAAAATAAAACAAAATAACAACAATGCGTTTGAAGCAATCGATTGTTGTTGTTGTTGTTGTTGTTGCTGCTGCAATGAGTTTGCGGCAATCGATTGTTGTTATTATGGTTCGTGTTGTTGTTGTTGTTGTTATTGCAATTGCTCCTGGCTCCGATCGTGGCGTTTGTATTTGGTCATATGTGTGCTTCTTCTTATTCTTTTTATGCTTCTTCTTCATCTTCTTCTTTACACTTGCGGCTGGTTCTTTAAGGTTTGTTCAATTCTAAAATAACAACGATTATGGCCATAACAACAACAATAAACAATGCATACTCAATTGATTCTCAGCGGCAGCGATCTTGATGCGTTTTCCACACTTCTCTCATCTCCATATTGTTGTTGTTGTTGTAGTTGTTGCAGATGCTTGCTAACTTAACAATAGCAACAACAACAACAACAACTACGCATTGCAGCGCATCTTCAGCGGTTAGCGCGGCTGATCTTTAGCTCTGTTGCCGCCAATTCCAATAACAACAACAACACCACACACATATAAACTCACATCCTCAGGAGGCAACTGAAGCTTGAGACTAATTCGGTTGTTGTGCAGCTTGTTGTTTTGCTATTTATGTTGCCACCATAAAAGGCAACCCACATCCATGCAATTCATGCATCCGCACACACACACACACAATTTTCTTGTATCCACCTTTGGCCATTCGAACAACCACAACAACAACAACACGAATTGCCATTCTATGCTCAAAGCAATCCGGTGGCAATTCCATCGATCGTATTTGCAACTTGCAACATTTACGTTGGTCTTTTACTGCCACTCCCCTTTTGGGCTACGCAAGTCGTAAAGTCGTTTGTTGTCTGTTTTTGGAAAAATCGAAAATTTTTTTTATTGGCCATTTCGATCGGTTGTCGATCGTTTGCTGCCGCTCATTTGTGTGGAAATTTGTGTGCGTCACCATTTTTGGCAATCGAACATTGGCAACATGGCGCAATGTTAGTCTGGAAACTGGCGCAATGTTTCAAAGGATAATTGCCTAAACAGAGAATCGAGTGTTGGTGATAAACAATCAATGGTTATGGAAGGCAGACACAAAAATTAATTTTCAAACCAAGACTTATAGTGAAGTAGAATTGGAGTTGTTATAGCTTCTAGGTTCATTGACCCTACTTAAGGCTTCTTGATCAATCAATCAATCAATCTAAAGTAAGTTTTTCCGTGCTACGCATTCGTTCTCACAGAGATTCGTCTTCTAATAAGAATTTATAGGTGACAAGTAGTGACAGTTTTTTGGATCTGCCTCTGTGAGTTAATAGGTAACAGATCCAAATCATATTTAGTTGTAAGAACGCTAGACAAACACACAAACATCTTGGAAGACCTCCAAAAAAAAATGCTGTCGCTTGGAGACCATTCAATTCTGACCTCGTCCTGTCAAAGTAGTTGATACTTTTTTTTCGAATTTTGTCAAACTTTTTGAATAATTAATCTTTCACAAATACTGAAGACTTAAAAGACCACTCATTCCAGCGTTTTTTCTTGTTGATAAGAACCAGAAGTTCGTTGACATCACATGATTACACCTTCCCACTTTTTGAATAAAAATTGTTTAAGCTCTAAGATGCTCTAAGATGATGATAGGAATCTAAACATTCTGAGTGAATCTTCATAGCGATTTTGTGTCACTCTTCGAAGTCTATTCAAAACCTGGCCGATTGAATTCTGGAAATCTCTAAATTTTAATAATGAAGTGAAAATGCCTAAACTAAGTTTTTCCTATAAAAACACCCTACAACCAAATCCCGCTGATCTCACAGTACTTAAATAAAGTGCTGAAAATTAGATAGACCTCCAAAATTCACCACATCACAGCTTTGGGCAACACAAATCAATGCGGTCGTAAATCAAATTTTAAATATTTTACTTTTTCAATATTAATGACAACTTTCAACTCATAAAATCTTGTTGCAGTTGCATATGGCTATACAAAAAATTTCGTTTGCATAAAAATTTAGTTGTAGAAAATTAAAAAAAAATATTTTTATTTTACAAGTTGATTTTTGTTGACTGTTGCACAGCGGGCATGAAAATGTGTGTGTTTATGGCATAAATCGTGATATAAATATGAATTTTGTTATTCATGCTGTTTTTGTTGATGCTTAATTTGTGCATAGAAGGCAATAAAAACTTTATTGTTGTGCTGTAATATTTATGTGCCTTGCAATTTGTCTTTTATGGAAATTATTGTTTTGGAAAGTGGATTTTTCAATTTTTTAATATTACCATAAAATATAGTATGAAGTGGAAATAAAGAAATTATATAAAATAAAAAAATAAATTAATTGTTTATTTATTTTCTTTATTTTGATTATTTATTTAATTTTTTATCGGTTTTATTGTATTCTATTTTATTTCTTTTATTTTACTTTATTTGATTTGATTTGGTTTTATTGTATTTGATTTCATTTTATTTGATTTTATATTATTTTATTTCATTTAATTTAATTTTATTTTATTTTGTTTTATTTTGGTTTATTTTGTTTTATTTTATTTTATTTTTTTATTTTATTTTATTTTATTTTACTTTATTTTATTTTATTTTACTTTATTTTATTTTATTTTATTTTATTTTATTTTATTTTATTTTATTTTATTTTATTTTATTTTATTTTATTTTATTTTAATTTGTTTTATTTTATGTTATTTCATTTTATTTTATTTTATTTTATTTTATTTTATTTTATTTTACTTTATTTTATTTTATTTTATTTTATTTTATTTTATTTTATTTTATTTTATTTTATTTTATTTTATTTTATTTTATTTTATTTTATTTTATTTTATTTTATTTTATTTTATTTTATTTTATATAACATATTTTATTTTAATGTATTTTATTTTATTTTATTTTAATTTAATTTATTTTAATTTAATTTAATTTATTTTATTTTACTTTATTTTATTTTATTTTATATTACATATTTTATTTTATTTTAATTTTTTTTATTTTATTTCATTTCATTTAGTTTCATTTTATTTTATTTTATTTTATTTTATTTTATTTCATTTTACTTTATTTTATTTTATTTTTTTATTTTATTTTATTTTATTTTATTTTAGTTTTTTTAATTTATATTAATTTTTTCTTTTATTTTATTTTATTTTATTTTATTTTATTTTATTTTATTTTATTTTATTTTATTTTATTTTATTTTATTTTAAATTATTTAATATTATTTTATTTAATTTTTTTAATTTAATTTTATTATATTTGCTTTTGTTTTTGTTATTTATTAAGCAAAATTCTACCAGTGCACTACTTGGATTCTTGTAGTATGAGCCATTCTATGCGCATTGATTCCAATCCTGTCTTGAAGAAATCTATAAGCATTTGAACATTTTATGCGTACAAAAGCCTCTGCCAAAATCCTTACCACTATTCGGTACGCCAGACTGAGGCCACAAATTCTTGCTGCTTTCCACTTTAATTAAAATAGCCGTTCATTATACATCCGCGGGCGATTAAGTCAAATGCAGCATTTTTCTTATTGGCCAGTTTGTTGGTCATATTTTCGCCTGTTCGGCCACGACCCCTAAACAACATCACGCATTGACCAACGGCCAACTGACAATTCTTCAAGCTGTCAAAAACCAAATGATCCAGTAACTTTATCCAAATTAATGCCAAATCAAAAAAAAAATTGGCAACAGCGCAATTCTTTTTGCGTTCGCTTTAGGGTCCAAAGGAAGCTTAAATTCAAAAATTAGTCACCCTCACCCCTTGGGAAATTCCGCCATCTTGAAATAAAGGGGTGAGTTTTTATTCTGCATGTAACTCTCTTTCTGGTCATTTTTCGTAAAAAATGTAAAGGTACAAAGTTGTTGAGATGAAAATTTTCTACAGAAATGGTTCTCTGACATTTTTTGGTCATTGCATAATTAGCGTTGTTAGTAACAAATTAATCTTCAAAAATGGCCGGTACACTTTTTGCAATTGTTTTCGTGTATTTTTATGGTAAAATTATGCAACAAAAAATCATGATACTTTGTAATTTGTTGCAGAATTGCATAGTTGAAATTGTAATAAACAATTTGAAGCGAAAAAAAATTGTATCTATTACTTAATTCGGAGATTTTAAATAAGTGAATATTATCGTAATATTCTAGCTGACCCGGCAAACTTCGTCCCGCACGACATGTGTTGTTTTTTTATAATGAAATACGCGAGATGGCGAATCAATGGCGATGTGGTAAATGGCAAATTGACGAAGAAAACCAACTAAAGGAAGAGGAGGGAGCTACTGATTAACGCAATCGAAGCCCGTAAATAAGCAATGGTGCTGCTAAGTTTCAGTAGAGAAATGGATAGCGCTTGAACAATATTTAAGTTATATTGGCAGGGCCACGGCCCCTTATTCAATATCCGCACAATGCCCTCTGTCGAAAGAGAAAATGGTAGGTTCGTACTAAGTGTCATTGCTGAGCGACTTATAGTTCAGCGAAATATTTGGGTCCCAACAAATGTGCCACGCCCCTTGTCCAACGCTTATAAAAACTTACCAGTAGAATGACCCATCTATGGGACGACGGGGCACTAAATTTCAGTGTTGTACGACTTACAACTTCAAAGATATTCTCTAAAAATTTGGTTTGTATGGGCAGTGCCACGCCCCCTTGTTCAATACCCTCATCATTCCCTCTGTCGAAAGATATAAATAAATGGTAGGTTCGTACTTAATTTGATTGCTGTTCGACCTATAGTTCAGCGAAATATTTGGATCACAAAAAATGTGCCACGCCTCTTTTCCAACGCCCACCAAATCTTACCAGTAGAATAACTCATCTATGGGACGACGGGGTACTAAATTTCAGTGTTGTACGACTAACAATTTCAAAGATATTCTATATTAATGATTTGGCTTGTATGGGCGGTACCACGCCCCCTTGTTCAATACCCGCACCATTCCCTTTGTCGAAAGATATGAATAAATGGTAGGTTCGTACTTAGTTTCATTGCTGTGCGACCTATAGTTCAGCGGAATATTTGGATCACAAAAAATGTGCCACGCCTCTTGTCCAACGCCCACCAAATCTTACCAGTAGAATAACTCATCTATGGGACGACGGGGTACTAAATTTCAGTGTTGTACGACTAACAATTTCAAAGATATTCTATATTAATGATTTGGCTTGTATGGGCGGTACCACGCCCCCTTGTTCAATACCCGCACCATTCCCTTTGTCGAAAGATATAAATAAATGGTAGGTTCGTACTTAGTTTCATTGCTGTGCGACCTATAGTTCAGCGGAATATTTGGGTCACAAAAAATGTGCCACGCCCCTTGTCCAACGCCTATCAAAATTTAACAGTAGAATGACACTTCTATGGGAGGATGTCAAACCAAATTTCAATGCTGTGCGACTTACAATTCCGAAGCTATTCCATATAAAAGATTTAAGTTGTATGGGCGGAGCCACACCCCTTTGTTCAATACCCATCCCATTCCCATGCCGAAGAAGAATATTACGATATTCGGAATAAGATATTTTAAACGTCTACAGAGAAATTTCGTTTTGAGTAACTTGAAATTTCAATCGAAATCGATCCCTGCAGAGTTACATGCAGAATAAAAACTCACCCCTTTAATTCAAGATGGCGGAATTTCCCAAGGGGTGAGGGTGACTAATTTTTGAATTTAAGCTTCCTTTGGACCCCTAAAGCGAACGCAAAAAGAATTGCGCTGTTGCTAATTTTTTTTTTGCTAATTCCTATAGTTACTGGATCATACAGCGAATGGCCAAGCGACCGTCAGACGGCAAAAGATGCAACCGAAAAGCGCCCACAAACAGCGAACAGCGAAAATCGCTAAGCGCACTTTGGGCCACTCGGCTGCATGACGGCGTAGTTGGTCCGATTGACGACTCGGCTCGGTGTCTGTTACGTTCAGTAAACACGGCAGCGCTTGATGGACATTGCGAGCGATATCATTAGCCAGAAATAGCAACAGTGCCGCCCGACAGCGGCAGCCGTGGCTGCTGCAAGTCAAAAAGGCAGCGAATGGCCGACACAGCTTGGCCGTTTGTATCGACGATAAGAGTCACTAAATTAAGCTCGCTCAGGCCGATGAGTTCGCAGCGAAACAAAAACAAAATTTAGTTACTAGTTTCGCAGCGCAGCATTGTGGCTACGCCATTAAATCCATTCGAACTGCGCCCTAACCCGCTCATCGCTTTGGCGACTTCACGTTCGCAACGGCCACGAAACTTGACTGTTGTGACTATTTTGTGTGTGTGTGTGTGGGGATGTTTTTTGACTGTTTTTATATATGAAGCATTGTTTTTGTTGTAATGTGGCACAAAAATCAAGACATTTTCGCTGCGTCCATATGCCATATGACTCCGACCAAATTGGAAGCAGCCACTCAGCCAGCCAAGAAAAAACACATTCAAAGTCGCAGTCATTGGCGGCAAAAGCGATTAGGTGCGGATTTGGCGCAAAAGTAGAGATTGTGTAAGTGGCGCAGAGGTGGGAGTAGTTAATTCTCGTATATGCTACTTGAAGTATGTTGCACGATGGCATGTGTGCTGCCAAATTGTGTTGGTTGGCATAACGACGCATTGTATGCAAGGAGCCATGGCTGACGACTAGAAAGCAAATATGCGAAGCAACGATGTTGTTGTTTGAGTTTGTTGTGGTAAAATATATATATTGGGTTTTTATTCCATTTACTGTTGATTTTGCTTTCGAATTTCGTACTCACGTTCACCGGTCGGTGCCCGTGTTCGTGCAGACGAACGTCACATGGCTGGTGCGCATAATTGCCATTTCGTATTAATTATTTACATAAAATTAATTTTCTAACAGCATAATTCATTATTCTCAGTTTCTTTTGTATGTAAATATTACACTTACTTCCATATAATTTTTTTGTTATTTTCGTTGCTTTTCTCCAATTTCTTGTCCACTTTCTTTCTTCGCCTTCTTCATTATTACTCACATGTGCTTTCCTTTCCTAATTTTCTATTCATCTTTCTTATTTATTGCTTCTTTGATAAGTTTCATTTCTTATCAGTTTCGTTTTCTCTTATTCAACATTTCTTTAATTCTTAATTTTTGTCCTAAATATCTTAATTACTTACATCTGACATTCTCCTACCTTTTATACACAACCCTGCTTTCCGTTCATTAAATGATTCTTTTTTATATTTCGTCTTCCTCTTCTTTTCACAATTACTTCTATCTTCTTCTACTACATGTTTCATTAATTGTCTTCATTCCGCAACAACTTTCTTCCTCCTAATTTTTATCATTATTTGTATCTGCTTCCTTTATATTAGGTTTCTTTTTTTATCTAAAGTTTTAATTCAATTCTTCTAATTTATCGTTTCCCTCACTCGTTTCTGTTCTCATGTCTTTTCTCAGTTTCTTTACTTGTCTCCATTCCTCATCCAATTTCGACTTCTTCCTCATCTTTCGTATTTTTTATCAGTTTCCTTTATCTTCAGTTTCTTTTTTATCTTAATTTTTCATCAAATTTAAATTTTTATCGCTTCTTTCATATGGTTCCTTTCCTCTTCTTATTTATCGTTTCCTTCACTCGTTTCTGTTCTCAAGTGTTTCTTCTATTATCAGTTGCTTTACTTGTCTCCATTCCTCATCCAATTTCGACGTCTTCCTCGTTTTTCGTATTATTTTTGTATGTTTTCTTTATCTTCAGTTCCTTTTCTTATCTAAACTTTTCATCAAATTTCCTCTTTTTTATCGCTTTTTTCATATGTTTCATTTCCTCTTCTTATTTATCAATTCCTTCACTCGTTACTGTTCTCTTGTGTTTCTTCCATTATCAGTTTCTATACTTGTCTCCATTCCTCATCCAATTTCGTCTTCTTCCTCATCTTTCGTATTGTTTTTATCAGTTTCCTTTATCTTCAGTCCCTTTTCTTATCTTAATTTTTCATCAAATTAAATTTGTTATCGCTTCTTTCATATGTTTCATTTCCTCTTCTTATTTATCGATTCCTTCACTCGTTACTGTTCTGTTCTTTTTCCTCCGTTATCAGTTTCTTTACTTGTCCAGTTGTCCAGTTTCGTCTTTTCCCCATTTTCGGTATTGTTTTTGTTCCCTTATCTTCAGTTCCTGTTCTTCTCTAAATTTTTCATCAAATTTCTTCTTTTTTATAGCTTCTTCCACATGTCTAATTTCCTCTTCTTATTTATCGTTTCCTTCACTCGTTTCGGTTCTCTTGTGTTTCTTCCATTATCAGTTTTTTACTTGTTTAGTTGTCCAGTTTCCTCTTCTTCCTTGTCTTTTGTGTTGTTTTTGTCTGTTTCCTTTAAATTCTGTTTCTTCTCTTATCTCAATTTTTCATCAAATTTCCTCTTTTTTATCGCTCTTTTTATACTTTTCCTTTCCTCTTCTTATTTATCGGTTCCTTCACTCGTTTCTGTCCTCTTGTGTTTCTTCCATTATCAGTTTGTTTACTTGTCCAGTTGTCCAATTTCGTCTTCTTCCTCGTATTTCGTATTGTTTTTCTCTGTTTGCTTTATCTTCAGTTCCTTTTCTTATCTAAATTTTTCATAAAATTTCCTCTTTTTTAATCACTTCTTCCATATATTTCCTTTCTGTTTTTTACTTGCGTTCGTTCTTCGTCCACTTTCAGCTTCTTCATCTACTTCATCACTCTTTAATACTTTTTTTCTTACAGTCTAAATTTCTTCCTTTTCCATCCATATTCGTCTTTTTTATAGTTTCTTTTACCTACTTTTGCTCTTATCGGTTTTCCATCTTTCATCTGTTTCAACTTGATCATTGCTTTCATGCTTTTTTCAACCCAGTTTATTTTCTTATTTCTTCTCTCCTCTTCTTTATCATTTCTTTCAACTGTTTCACTTTGCATCAGCTTCTTACTTCACATTTAATTTCTCTAATTTTTTTCCCCATTTTCATTTCACTCGCTACTTTGAATTTCCCCCCTTCACATTGTTTCTTTTTTCCGTGTTGCATTGCGCGTCCGTGGCGCCACCACTGCCCCGCCGGCCACTAATGGTGATTGACCTTTTTTTGGTGCGCTGCACCTAAACAATTTTCGCCCGAAAAGCTGCGTCCCCAAATTTTCAGCTTTGCCACCAACGACTCCGTGCGCACCTTTTCGCTTGCGGAAACAAGCAGCCAACCAACAACATTCGACTCCAACGCCCCGCGTCTGCGTTCCACTTCGCGCCCGCGCCCATCCCTCATCGCTGCGCTCGCGGCGTATGTGCAACATGTTGCTGTTTGTTATTGCTGTGTGTTGTTTTTGTCGCTGGCTTGAATGTCAAAATAAGATGATTAGAGGCGAACGCATGTGACGCGGTTCGGCTGGCGCACTCGTTCCGTGCAATTGTTCGCTTTCGCTTGTGGGCCATGCCGCCAGCTCGTATTTCATTGTTGCAAGCTGCAGCTAATGTCCAAGTACGCACATCGTTGTTGTTGTTGCGCGCTGCTTTGAAATTGCATTGGCTTTGGGTTGATTAGCTCGTGCGCGCATCGCTTACTGCCGCCGCACGCCCACCGCCCCGCGCCTCTTTCACTCGTACACCTCGTTCACTGTCGACCGTTCATGACTAACTGCTGACGGCACTGCTGCACGCATCGACGCTCTGTTGTGGTGCTGCGGTTGGGTGTTGTCGTTGTTGATGTTGCACTGTGGCGTATAAAAAAAAATTAAAGTGCATTTTGTATTTTGCAATGCCGCACTTTGCGTTCGCATTTATTAATGAAAACGCTGCCAGCAAACGGCGCAACTCGACGGCTCGGTCGACCGGCAACTGGCGATTGGCCTCTGGCAGACACTCATCCGGCCGCTGCAATGTGGGAAAACCGCCACAAATGGCCGCGATGTGCTCATCTCGTTGGATGCGTGTGAAAATTTTTCATACTTCACGCATACAGAATGAAAATTAGTGTATGGTGAAAAGCGTTGCAGGTGCGCAGCTAAGAGGGGTAGAGATGCGGCAGGCAATGTGTGTGAAGCTTAGCGAAAAATGAAGTTTACGCTACGAATTTATGACACATTCACACTTTGCTGGTTAGTGTAAGATAGCAAAATGAAATCGTGGAAGCGGAAAGACTGAAATTTCTAAAATTTTACTTGATTTGAGTATGAAAATAAGGAAATTCGAAATACTAAAAAAATATAAAAATATTAAAAACAATTTAAAAATTTAAAATGTTAATAAAAAAAAAACACTACTCGACAAAAAATGGGTTCATCGCGTGCTCCTAAAAGCAAAAGTATTTTTTAGACTAATCCTCGGCTGCTCAACACGAAACTGAAAATCAAAAAATTTTCTTAAGAAGCGTTTTCGAAAAATCTTCGAAAAACCCTTTTTCCCCTCTTATTTCAGTTATGAGCACATATCTCGCAAACCAACCCTTCGACTAACACAAGTGGAAGGTAATTAACTAACCTTTTCAACGATATATAGATTGTCCAAATCAGATAAGATTTAGGGAAGTTACTGATGATGAAAGTTGTAAAAAGAGAATTTTTCGTCCAATTTCAAAAATCATAAATTTTCGAATACTTTTTTTATAGACAAAATAAATGATCTCCTTTGGTTTTAAAATCTAAGATGAAAGATATATTATTTGAGCAATTATTAAGCCTAACATCAATAGAATTGAAAGAAAAATGACAAAGTTATGATGCAATGAGTGAAAACAACAACTTTTCATTTATTACACCGTGCGAAAAATTTTTTAAATTTTTCCGAGACCCATCCAAATGTTGATATAGACGTGAAACTAGAGGTAATTTATAGTATCTTGGCACAGTCCGTCTTTAATTTTCTGACCCAAAAACCTTCTTAAGGACTTTAAAATTTTAAGGATATATACATTTCAAATATTTTTTTAAATATTTTTGGTTGTGCAATGATGAAGATATGGATATCAAATGAAAGAGGAAAATTGTCTACTTTTAAGTAAATTTTCTATTTTTAACTTTCACCCCAAAACTTAAAACCCCAAAGAGTGCTTAAGCTAATAAAAACTCTGAACTTAAAAAAGATCTACATTTTTAAAAAGATCAACGTTGGTCGCGGTGTTTAATAAATAGCCTTAAAAATAATTATAATAAAAATAAGAAAAACAAAAAATATAAAAATTAAAAATTAAAAAAAATTAAAAATAATAAAAAAAAATTTAAAATAGTTATAACTATAACAGCCAAGACCAATTTTTATATTTTTATATATTATTATATATTTTTATATATTATTATATATTTTTATTCTCATTCTATGACTGAACTTTGATATTCATTGAAAGTCTAAAAAATACTTGGCACATTTTTTCAACTGTTTTTCCAACCGCATTTTAAAACATATACAAAAGCATACAACAACCAACATATCCAAATGTAAACGACAGCAATTGAAAAAGTTAAAACAAAAACAACCTAATAACAAAACATCAAGAAAATGAACATTACAAGTACTACAACAACAAAAACAGCCAACAATCTCATACTCATCTCAAAATTGCAGATGTTGTAGGCGCCTACGAGTTGCAGTGATTGATCGATTCTTAACTGCCACTCAGCACCACATGAGGGATTGTCGGTTCGTTGGTTCATTGCAATGCAATGGGCAGCAATGAAAATGCCAAAAATTATATTTCGAACGTTGAAATGCACAAAGAACATGATACCAAATGACATGAACAACAACAACATAGATAATATTGTATGTGCGTAAAGAGAATGACTTTAAAAAGGACTGAAGGAACTAAAAAAACATTGAAAATCAGTAAATGCTGACGATACAAAGAAGCATAAATAAATGAAAATTAAAAAAAAAAAATTAATAATAATGAAGAAAAAGATGAGCTGATTTTTGTATATGAAACAACTCTAGAGTTGAAGGGGGTGGGAAGTTAGGAGGGGAGTCAAGAAGGGTCAAGCTGCAACTACGAACTGTCGAACCATTAAAGAAGATGATGCTGAATTTTTCTTTAGAATTTTTTTTTTATAAAACATTATTAAATACAATTTTCTGAATGTTGAAATCAGACACATTCAATTCTCACTTTTAAATAGACGCTTTCCTTTAACTTTGGTTATCTTCAGCTTGCAACGGAATATCTAATCTATGAGCATATTTTTTGAAAGCTCACCTAATTTGCTACAAAATAGAAGTTCATAGAATGGAAGTCAACATAACTAACAAGATCAGGAGTTATCTCAAGATTAGTTAACTAAATAACATAAAAAGGAGACTGTACCTTCTAACTTTTAAGAAGGAGACGGTATCTTTGAACGATTTTCGAGTATTATAAGGATTACAGGAATACATTTTTATGATTTAGATGTAACCCACTTTGTACGTCCTCTTTAAAAATCTTTTTCAACTCCAAAATTAAGGTGTTTTCAGGAGATTTTGGACACTTTGAAAACACTTTTAAATGCTAATTATTTGCTGATTGGATTAGTAATTATTGATTAGATTACTGAGTTTTATTAAATAGTATTAGACATTTTGGGTCCATCGAGTTTTTAGTTAAGCAGCTACAGCTTTTAAAGTTATATGAAGAAATGTGCCAGTTTGAAGAACTTTCTTCAAAGTTGATGTTTTTAGATTTTTGTTGACATTTTGTGGACTTGAAACACGTTCCCAATTAACTCGTGGAATTTGCTGCAAGTTGAAATCCCTTTTTAAGGTCCCTTTAGGCCCCTCCATAATTTTAGAAAAAATATGTCAGATGAAAAAGGCAATCATTTATCTTAGGTTTTCATAGATTCGGTTGTGAATTTAGCGGCCTTTGGTTCATCTGCAAAAATTTTGTAACATTTTGGAGAGCACAGAATCTGTTTCAACTTCTTGGACTCTGTAGAACAATAACTTTAATACTGAAGGGCCTAACTTTGAAGTGCATCTTCTCTATATTGTTAATGACCCGGGCCAGAGTCAGATCAGTCATATTTGAATCACTGAAATCTTTGGTTATGATACTCGAGAATCGAACCAAATTGACCTACAGAGGGCATTTTTTGTCTCCTTACTCACTCTGCTAGAGAACCAAGGCCCTCAACAAAGCAAATTCCTTGTGTGTGGGTTACATTAGTCAGTTGAAAATCTGCTAAGATGGGTCTTCTTGATAATCGTCGTTAACATCCCATTCAATAAAAAGTATCTGTCCACAGTAGCGACTCAATCAAAAGAGAGTAAATAATATAGCAATCTTCCATCAGTAAAATTTGTATTGAAAAAAATGTCGCTTAATCTATAACCAATACTACAGATATATGTTAATAGTAATAGAGATCCCTCATCACACTTAGGAAACTGTTAATACCTGCAATAATTGAATCAAACTAAAAACTAAAACCTATTGAGCTGAAAACTTGTTGTATTCATTAGTCTTATGAAATATTGTTCCCCATTGCCAGCACATCTGTTTCCATAGCCCTCTGAACATGCATGAAGAATGGGAATATGAATGGGAATGTGTTGCTGCACCCTTTATGTTGTTGTTGTTGTTGAGTGTCTGTGTGTGATCTGTCTTCTTTTATTTAAATATTAAAATGTGAAGGCAACTGCTAATGATCGATGGCGATGATTTGAAAAAATTCAATGACTGCTGCTGCGGCATACGACACGACACTTATGATGTACTATAAAAGGGAAAACATTGCCAGCCGAGAGAAGAAGCTGTGCGCTAACACTGTGCAAAAGAATTTCACTTCAAATTAGATATTTGAAAAATGTTAACGTTTTGAAAATTTAATTTTACAATATAACAAAAATATGTTCCACTATTCGTTGCATTAATGTGGCTTTTATATTTGACAGATTTTTCTTGTCCATTCATTTGCTGAAAACTAGTGTCCGACCGAAACAACTTTTTTGGGCCGAACCCGAAACCGAGTTTAGGAGTTTTTTTTTTAATATACGGCCGAAACCGAACCTTTCTAGTTGAAATAAAAATCACCATATCAAGCATTTTTTTTTCAACAAACGAATTTTACTTTAAGTAAATAAAGAACAAATAAACAAACCTAACATAAATAAATAAATACTTATTAATAAAAACAATTTATTAATATTTTTAAAACATAAACTTAAAAAATTACCGTTTCGTACCTTACTCGCTAATATTCAAAATTAAATAATTTAATATTATTTGCTAAAAAAATAAGTTTATTTACATTGGTGGCATTTAAATTACTCCTTCTTGCTGTTCACTCGCTACACAATAAAATGTAAAAAATATTCTAGAAAGTTTCGGTTTCGGCCGTTCGGTCATTTTTTGGCCGAAACAGAAACCTAAACCGAAACACTTGTTTGGGCCGAAACCGAAACCGAATATTCGGTCGGACACTACTGAAAATCCTAAATTCCCAGGACAAGGATCCAGTATTAAGTACTTCTCTTGGATCCCAAACACATTTTTGTAATCCTGTTTCCAAATTTCCTTACAGTTAAAAACAAAACAAGCCTTTCTCAAGAAAAATCATAATGACATAAATATTGGAAAATTATAAAACCAATTCCAACCAACCATACCAACTTGGATGCTTTTCAGAGGCAATTGCTTTGCTTTCAGAAATTTTCCAGCTACGCAACATATTGCAACAAAAAGTTGTCTTTGTGTATTGTAACTCAGCGGTTTGTGAGCTGCAGCAGCAGTCAGAGGGTCGTAGGTTCGTATCACAACTGAACTCGCGCTAGTTGAGATTCGAACCCATACCCTAGATTGACTTTTTTCAATCTATTCACCACTGAGCCGCATTCAGTTTCCTTTACTACTGTCCTCTACTTTCTATTTTCATACCCACACAATTTTTTCCCCCATATCAGCAAATAGTTGTTGCACAGTGTAGTGAATGTTGAGTGCAAATGCAACGGCCGCTGCTTGTTGTTGTTGTGGTATGTTTGTGCCGCTGCCAAATATCCTCGTTGCTTGCCTCCACCACCACTTTTCTGTGCACGTTGAGTGTCACCAAAACAACAACAACAACAACAAAAACAACAGCAAAACATCAAAGTCACACATGCAAATTATTTGCAACATTTCGTGGCTGCTCCCTTTTGCTTCTTGTGGCCATCACTTTGCTACGTTTTAGGGTGTTGCTTGCAACGCTTGTGGCATGTTGCAACTGCACCCTTAAACTATGCCAAGATTTACAGTTGTCATAATGACATTTTGCTTAATGCCAAATGATGAAGCAGCAGCGGCACCCAAGCGGCGACACTACAGCGTACGAGTACATGTGACTCTTTGTTGTTGGCTGTGTGGGTGTGTTGCAACAACTGCGGCGCCAATGTAACCGATGCGGGCAACATTTGGTAAAGCAACAACAAAAACCATATTTGCTTGCTCGCAGAATTGCTTGCAGCTAAAAACTAACAGCAACAACGACAACGAAAAAAAAACGTTGACAGCAATGAAGCAAAAAATATAAAACACAACAAAGCGAGAAAAGCGCTAAACAACAAAAATCGTTTGATTTATGTTTTCGCTTGGCAAATGCGTGCAACATCAGCTGACTGACTGGCGGCTTTCGGGGTCTGTCAGCCTGTCTGTCTGTCGTTCGGTCAGCGTGGTGCGGCAGCTTGCGTCGGGTACGCTCGACAGGCAGTTAATTAAGTGGAAGCTGCGCGCGCGCGCGCGCTCGCAAAAACACACCAAATGTTCGAGGTGTTTTAAAAAACAACAACAACCAAATAATGAACGCAGTAAGTGTCAGAAATGACAGATCGTTATTCAAGGAACCGCACGAGTGTGTGCACCGTTCACAGTGATCTGGCGTTTTTTTTTTGTTTCGATGTAAAGAAACAATGACTCACTCTCTGTTTGTCTGCCTACTTAGATGAAATTTAAACAGCACACAACTTTACATCCATCAAAGTCTCGCCCCTTGTCCGCTCCCCATTCAACCCATTGCTGCATTTTGTAATTTCATTTTTTTTTCCAACCTTAATTTAATGCTTAATGCCGCAACAAAACTTAAGCTTTGCATGTGGGCAACGCCACTCAACGCACCAATTTACGGAAATGCGTTTGATGCTAATAAATACAACAACAACAACAACTATAATAACCATAACTATACGCTCATTGTAATAGCGGCCATAATGGCCGGCAAGCGCACAAAACTACCAGCAGAAGAAATTTAATTAAAAAATTCCTTCAAGACGCATAAATTTTGCCTTTTAACCATTTCAACGCTGCCGGGAGCGCTGCCGCCACTGTGGTACGATGTCCTTTGCGCCAATTTGCTGCCGCCATTTTTGCTTTCTCACATAACGCTGCTTAGACTGCCAACACAGGCATTAGCAATAAAAATGTCAACACATATTTTTCTGGCATTTGCCGCTGCAAAAGTTGTCCCGTCTTCGGCTGCAGTTGGCAGCAACGTAGCGCCGCAAATTTTCTGGGTGCAAATGACACAAATTTGAACAAATTAAAAGTCATCTTATTGACTTGCGATGTCCGTCAGTTAAGGGACTCTGAAGTTTTGTTCAACTTTAACCCAATTAGAGCCGTTAGAGCTATGAACTGCATTTGATACACCAAAAGTTGTGAGTTATATTTTTGTGTTTATTTCTAATTTAGAACAAAAAAGACCACTCATTGCTTTTTTTTAAGTTATTTTATACCGAATACTGAGATCTCTAAAAATACTAAAGCAATGGCTAATGAACCGTAATTCATTATGATACATGAATCATGGTTTACTGCAATTCATGAGAAATGATTTAGGATGAGTCATGGTTTAGGAATAATGATTTATTCTTTAAGTTTCAAGAATCAAGATTCATGGTGATTTAAAATCGCAATTTATGATAAATCAAATGTTTAAAGTCATGATGACTGAAAATACAAAATTACTGATTATAATTCATGAAACATGACTCATATTAATTCATAAAGAATTCATTATGAATCATAAATTGTTAAGAATCAAGGATTATTGCGATTCATGAGAAATGATTTCGGACGATTCATCGTTTAGGAATCATGATTTATTCTTAAAGTTTCAAGAATCAAATGCCTTAAGTCATGATGAATGAAGATTCAAATTGACGGATAATGATTCATGAGACAGGAATCATATTAATTCATAAATAATTCATTATGAATCATAAATTATTAAGAATCAAGGATTATTGAGATTCATAAGGAATGATTTAGGAAAATTCATCGTTTAGGAATCATGATTTATTCTTAAAGTTTCAAGAATCAAGTGTCTTCAGTCATTATAAATGAAGATTCAAATTGACTGATAATGATTCATGAGACAGGAATCATATTAATTCATGAATAATCCATTATGAATCATAAATCATTAAAATCATGAATTTTCCTACATCACAAAATTTGAATGATGAAGCATTACAATATTACGAATAATCATGAATTAAATAATAATGAATCACCATTGCTAATGAATAACAAATCGCGAATTATTATCTTTCCCGAATGACCTTGATCGTGAATTATAAATTATCTTGAATTATGAAAGATCATTAATTATGAGTAATGAGTCATAACGAATTATCAATAAATCAAAAATATTGAATCGTAACGAATCACGTCTCATGAGTCATGATTATGATCATGAAATAAAATTATTTTTTAATCATGAGTTATAAAGACACATGAATCATGATTATGATCATAAATCGTAATTATAAATATTTATAAGTCATGATTTTGTTCATGCATCATTATAATTTATAAGTCATAATTCTCTCAAAACTCATAATTATGCTAAATAACGGTGATTTATAAGTCGTGATTTGTGATCATGATTATGAATCATGAGTATGAATTTTTTTTTTCATGAGTATGAATTTTTATGATTCATAGTTTTAACCAAGATTCATGATGTATCATGATTGATACATTATGATACATGATTGATTCGTAAAAATTTTTAGGTTTTGATTCACCATGGGACATGATTTATGATAGTTTATGAATTGTGGTTAGTAATATCTCATAAGTCTTGACTCAGGACGATTCCTGAATAAAGTTATGTGATTCATAAGTATACATATTGATTCATAAGTCATAGCTCTCAAATTCTTCTGCCTAAAAGTGCACTAAGAAACTAACTCTGAGAGAACTAACTATATCAAACTTTGCCCCAATATTTAAAATTTTTCGAGCACTTTCGTTACCCCCAACCATCCGAAACTTGTCTGAGTACTCACTCCTGGTGATTCTTATACATGCCTTACAAACAATTTTATGTTGCCATATCGAAAACGCCTTCATTCTTATATACTTTTACCAACTTTGCGCAACATAATAAACTAACTTAAACAAAACTGTAAAATCGGTTAAAAAAAGAAGTCGTAACTATTTGAATTTTCTCCCCAAATCCACTGTAATTAACCCTCAAATAAAATTATCACCAGAAAAGTATTCGCGCGCTAAAAAGAAATCTTTATTTCGCTCTTAGTCCCCTCTGCCGCACGCCAACACTGCCTTCGTTCGCGCACAAGAAGCAGGCAAATTGAATTTTTGCCTCTACTCGCCAACAAAAGGAGATGACAAAATACATTTAATTGCTTCGCTAATTAAATACCAGTACTTTAGAAAGAGACAACAGCAGTGCTTGAATGTCGCTTTGTTGCTGTGTAAGGCTTTTTTACTTAATTTCATATTTACGCTGCGCTTTCATTTCGATTCAAAGACAGTTTATGACAAGGCAGGAAAACCTTCCATTCTTCACAAATACTTGTGCGGAAAAATTTAAACGAAAATAATGCTCGAGGTTACAAGTTACTAAAACAAATTTAATCAAAGTAAAATAATTAAAAAATTAAAAACAAAATATCAAGTAAATAAAATGTTTTGCAGATGAAAACGAGGACAATAGAAAACATCACAAAAGAACCACAGGTCAGAACCTAAGTAGGTCCAGTATAAACGTACTTAGGCACATATAAACACGCATTTAATTGACCGAAAACAACTCTCTCTCTCTCATCTCATGATTTCTTTCTCTCGCCATGATCTCCTTCTCTTTTCGTGTCGTCACGTTCTCTCTATTCCTCTGGCCATGATGTTCTTCCCTTTTTCTTTCTCTTGAGTCGGTGACATCAAAATGAATCTAATTTATCCTAAGTGTGCTCTCGTTTCAGAGTACACCTAACTACCTTCTCTTTCTCTTGCCATCTTGTCTCTTTGTCTCATCCTCTAAATCCTCGAATATCTTCTTGACTCTCTTCACTTTCACATGACCTCTTTTTCTCTAAACATAATCTCTTTCTTTCCTTGATCTCACTGTGTTCCTCGTGGTATGATCTCTCTATCTTTCATGCCATGAAATCCCCTGCACTCGTCATTTTACTATGACGTCTCTTTCTTTTTCTCTTGTTATGATCTCTCTTCGCTTCTTCTGGCAATGATTGCTCAACATTTGTTGCCTGATCTCTCACTCCCTTCTCAGCCACTTTCTTTTCTTTTTGATATCAGTTTTCTTTCTTACTTTCTCTCTTATCCTCTAGCCTTGATCTCATTCTTAATCTCTTCCTCAATATCTCGCTGCTTTCTCCCCTTATTCGCTTTTATTTTCGGTAGGACACAGACTCATTCGGAGATCGTTTTTAATCTCTTTCTCTTTCTTTGATCTCCCTCTCTCTTATGCACTTGATATGATTTTCTCCCCTTTCTTTACGGCCATGATTTATCTGTCTCTTCCTCTCTCAGTAATCTCATTCTACATCTTTTCCCTTTTTCGTTTTTATTTCCTGCAGGAGACAGATCCTTTCGTAAGGGTGACCTCCCTTTCTTCCTCATGCCATGATCTGTCCCTCTCTTGCTTATACCATGATTTGCCTTTTCTCCTTTTTTCTCCAAGATCTCTCGTGGCTTTACCTTCTCACTTGATTTCATTGCTTTTAGGACACAGACCCTTTCGTAAGCGTACTCTAGAGAGCAGCCCTCTTTCTTTGAGCTCCTCCTGCCTCTCCTTTTTACCCCAAGGTCTCTTGTTGCGTTTCCGTATCACTTGATTTAATTTCCTTCACGACACAGACCCTTTCATCAGAGTACTATAGCTCTCTCTACTCTCTTTCTATACGCTTTTTTTCTCACTTCTTCATTCCATGATCTCCTTCTCTGTCTCTCACACTCTTTCTCAAGCCATGATCTGCCTCTCCTTTTTTCCACATGACCTCTCATTGTTTTTCCTTCTAACTTGCTTTTATCCATGCAGGACACAGAGTATTTTATCTGAGTACTCTAGGGAGCAGCCCTCTTTCTTTGAGCACCCTTTCTCACTTCCTCTTGCCATGATCTCTCTCGCTCTCTCTCTCTTACTTATGCCAAGATCTGCCTTTCCTTTTTGTCCCCAAGATCTCTTGTTGCTTTTCCTTCGCACTTGCTTTAATTTCCTTCAGAACACAGACCCTTTCATCTGAGTACTCTAGCACTTTGTCTCTAGCGCTCTCTAATCTTTTGCTATAAAATTCGTTTCTGCCTTCTTCATGCCATGATCTCTCTCTCTCACTCTCTCTCAAGCCATGATCTGCCTCGTCCTTTTTTCTCCATGATCTCTCAATGCTTTTCTGTGTTACTTGCTTTTACTTTCTGCAGGACACAGAGCCTTTCGACAGGGTACCCTAGAGTGCAGTCCTCTTGCTATAAGCTCCCATATTTTCTTCTTCATGCCATGATTTCTCTCTCTCTTACTATTTCTTAAGCCATGATCTGCATCGCCCTCTTTTCCCTATGAGCTCTCATTGCTTTTCCTTCGTACTTGCTTTTATTTCCTGCAGGTTCACAGAGCTTTTCGACGGAAAACTCAAGAGTACCTTCAGCGTTTCTGTTCTTTTACGTCCCATAATTATATACCTCTGTAATATTTTCTACGTTCCGATTAAGTCTCAGATGCTGAAATACTCTTCGTTTTAGGGCAGCTTGGAGAGATACTTTGATTTGCCAAGTTCAAGCCAAAGACCTGTCTGTCTTGGAAACATATCCCTCGTCCGTATTTGTTTGAGTAAAGCTTTCCATACGTACAAATCTTGTACACGCCCCTGACTGTTGCTGCGGCATAAACGAATACGAACGCAGGGCAAATGAAATGGCTGGAATTTGAGGCGTTTAAGCGTTGGCAGGCCCCACGTTGGCGACACACACAAAACCGAATCGAAACTAACCGAACCGAACCGGACCGGATCGAAGTGAAGTGCGTCGGCGAGGGCGTGCTGCGAATATGCTCCTTTTCAGCTGTCAAATATGACAAACGCAAATGATTTATGTGTATTGTCATTAACCAAAAACGGCAAGACGCCCGTTCCAGTCAACGACGCCGCCGCCAACGACGCCATCACAGTCAGCATTGCAAGCTGTGCGGCAAAAAAAATTAAAGCACAGCAAAGTGGGGGAAGGGGTGGTCTGGTTTCGATTTGCTGCTGACACTGTTAAGTAGTGACATTACCCCACAGTCGGGTCACCAGTTACGATATGACATTAAATAATGTGTGCCGAAATCAAGAACACATTAACCGGCACGACTGGGCAACGGACTGGACAGAGTGACCAGTGGAGCAGGGTGTGGGCAGGCTGATGATACATGAACAAGGACAGCATTGGAACGAATTTTGAGTATTCACAAGGAGAGCGTCGGGTAATTGCCAGCCAAGGCTTGAGACACTTTTGAGTAATTATTTGTTGCAGAGTGTTGGGGTTGAGAAATTCCCTCTGAGAGGATGTTGATTGAACTGTGCTGTGAATGCAAAAGTCTGCGATTTATGTTCCTAAAACGTCAGGACAACTGACTTTAAGCGTCACTAGATGAATATTTAATATTTATTTGGATAATATAGAATGCGTAGTTGGACTATGGCCAGCACGTTGGCTCTCCCTCCTCCTTCCTACACTGTCCTTTGAAACTACGCAGACAAGAAGATGCAAAACATGTCGCGCCACCAAGTCGTCATAGCCGAATGCCGCACATTCTGGCAGTGGAACAAAAAGTCACAAGATGTCTCTCAACAATTTGTAATGACACACCACACCAACTTTTCGTACTTGCTTCATTTTTTTGCCATATACGAGTTTTTTTTTATTTTTTTAATTATTTCGTTATTTCTCTTCGTTCGCATTTCTTACACAATCTGCTCAAGTTTTCGACTGCTTGGACGCCACCACTGCGCTGACATTTGCCATACATTACACGAGCGATTTTTCGCCCACTTTCGGCTTCGCACCGAGTTAGTTTTCATTTCGGGCGACATGTTCGGCCCCTTGGAACGGGCGGGCCGCCGTGCAGTCGCGATGGCATTTTGATGGCGCTTTCAGTTTGCTTTTTCGCAACATGCTCGGTGCTTGTTGTTGTGTTTATGGCCGCGCCAATTCATCATCGGCGTGCGCGTTCCGTTTACACTTGTTGTGCCACTGTTTGCCTCCCGTTCAACGCGTCCTCGGCGCTGATTTTTACTGCACTTGCCGACAGTTACTGATAGTGAAACGGAGCCAGACATAAAAGTGAAAACGTTCTGTTGAGTGGGGCGGCTGGTGCTGGTGGTGATGCTTGACTGCAGCATTTCTAAAGCCAAAAAAACAAAATTCCAAATAATCAAAGTAATATCAGTCATTTTTTTGTGGAAATGTAAAACGAGGCAGCAATCAGTTAAATGTCTCAGTTTAATGTTGCTGAGTCTGTTCGTGAAATAAATAAATGTCTGCAAAGATTGCCGCCTTCAATGTGATGGAAACGAATTGAAAAAGATGTACACAATTTTAGTGAATTACTAAGTAGACGGCCACTGCAGTTCAATGGTTCGTATGATGTACTTATGGAGGGAGGTTGTGGGTTCGAAACTCTGCTCAGAAAACACTAAAAATAAAAACTCCTTACTTGGCAGAAAAGTGTAAAACGCGCGTGAAATGAGAGTAAAATATTAGTCTGTTAAAAGCTTCTACTCATCTACACTGAAATGATATAATGTCCTTTTGATTTATGTATAAAAAGTCCTGCAGAGAAGAGAAGAAGTCGAGAATAAGAAATGCTATTCGATACTTCAGAGCCACTAATTGGCTCTCGAATATGTAAAATTATTAGGAGTGCATGACAATACAATGAGCCACTGTACCTAGAAGCCAGCTTATATTTTAGAATCAGAGTCCTACCGTTGCTCAAAATTCTTCTTCACAGCCCTAATATTATGTATTCCACTATCTTATTTCCAACAAAAAAAGAGTGTTTAACCCAAGAAAGGTAACCTTCGTCGATTCGACGAACACCACATACATTTCTTCAAATTTCTCCTTATTCTCCGATCCGATTGCTTTCTCTTTTCGTGTGATCTCAGTAGGCGATGTGCTTTATTGTGCGAAATATTTACAAAAGAATGTCTATGTAAATATAATTACATAATGAAGTTGAAGCTTGTACGATTTATAGTTCTTCCAACAAATCGGAGTTGAATACGACTTCGTCTATTTGACGAAGATTACCAACAACGTATGTAAAATATGATTGACCTTCTAGGGTTAAGTAATTTTCAAAGGATTTATTCACATTCTGCATCTGAACCAATCAAATATTACTGGGCGGACCCATTTCTTGTTGCTCATTTGAGAGAGAGGTCTTTTCTCCCCTTCCGAAGTAAAAACTCAAAATAAGTAAAATTACATTAAACAAAATTTTTAAGAAACGAAATGGGTTCATGTGGTTCATAATATGTTCGATATTTCTCTTTATCGCACTCATTTTCAGTCATAAACATCCACAAAGTAATGAATTTTGAGGAATTTTTATACCCAATTTGTTGCATATCTACATAGAAGCAGACTGGCCTCGATAGTCCAGCGGGTAGCGCGTTGGCTTCTCATACCAGACGCTTTAGGTTCGAACCCTAGCTTGGGCTGGTAAAACACTCATCTACTTCTATCGCTTTCCACATGAAGCAGATGAGAATTACAAGAGTCGCACAAGTGTGCACTAGTGAAAGTGTGAAAGAAAAACTGCCAATCGCCGTTGAGATTCAGCATTGAACTGTAGGTCCCCTCTCCCCTCTTTTCACCATCCGCTTAAAATGTGTGTTGTCCAACATTATGAAAGAACAGTGTTACGTACACATTAAAAAAAAACCGGGTGAAATATGCGGTATCACTCTCCTCTCCTCCCCTATTCTTTCATCTCTCCTACTCTTCCCCATAGGCAAAGTACAATGGTCCAAATGGACTGAGTGCTATTGAAGGGTTGTAGACTTCCTGCCCAGCCTTACATCACACACAGAAAGAACGTCTTAAAAGGTGCAATCTGAGCTTTCTCTTTCTCTCGGCCCGAACTTTCTCATCACGGCCCTGTGTGCAGCACCTGACAGCGCTTCGATACTTCAACGGCCGTGAAGAAGCTCAGAGCAGGAATTACTAATACAAGCTTCTAGAGACGGCCAAATTTAAAATCCTCTAGAAGGATTTTCTAAAAGGAAGAAGAATTGCTCCTATTTGAAGAAATTACTTTTCTTCGCTTTTGACAAACACCCTTCCAGCTACCAACAAGATCACTTTTCTGAGATCAGTATCTTACAGGTCATCTAACCTTCTGTAGATAGCAGAATGAGTATTGAATAGATGCTCCAGAGTGTCCTTTAAAACTCTTTGCTGCTCATACTTATAGATTTTAACTATATAACAATTTTAAAAATTGCATACAATTTTAACAATCTTGAATATGACTATTTTTTAATAATGGTGTGGTTTGTTGGGTCTTAACTGTTGACTATCATTTGTAGAGCTAAGAATAGAACTCATTATGTCTTTTTAAGATTATATGGTATGAGATTATGGCCTCAATAGCCGTTTAGCCACCAACGTATCCTATACAAGAATTAATTTTAGAGTTAAACATAGCGAATCCTAAACAGTTTGAGAGTGACTCATCATCAGGATAGTGGCTTTGATATCTTATGGTATAGGAAAGGGCACCATCTTCAATTTAGTTAGACATGATAAAGTAAGCTTTAGACACTCTTCTAGACTGGGACTTAAGGTAGTTCAAATACTTTATTTAGTTCAAATACTTTCAAATGCATTAGAGAGAAAGAGATTGAAGCCCCTTTTTGGTGATGTAGGAACGGAAGCTAGCTTTAGTTCAGCTAGACATGATAAGGTATACTCTGGACAATCTTCTAGTCTGAAATCTTCAGGCACACTTTTGGGCTGCGGGAAGATGTGGTGGTCAATGTATGAAAGAGAGGAGGAAGGTAGGTTGGGATCACAGTTTGAAAGAAGTATTGCCTACAGAAAAATACATCATTTAGTCTCAAGGTCATGTGAACTAAAATTATTCTTATAAGGTGTAGGGAAGAGTTATGCTGACTAAAACGATTCTTGCAGCACATTTCAAAAGGTAACTTCAGATTTATGTCTGACTCCCAACTAAGTAAACTAAAATGTAACATTTGGTAACTGCGGCAGATTCTGTTTAAATATTCTATTATTGGTATTGTATGCAAGCATAGCTCTCCAAATTCTCCAAAGCTCTGCCTAGTAAGAGAGAAAGACTCTTTTGATATTTCTTGAAGAAAGCATACTTTAATTTAGTGTCCTGCAGTCAAGCACAGCCGCTCGAAACTCTCAAAAGCTCTACTAGTGAGGTGAACTTTCTAGAGCCATGACTTATTCTAACATATATTCATGACATCGACGATAAGTTCTAAACTACTATCCCACTAGATCCCGGCTTTCTAAACTACTAGAACTATACTTATAACCTCAATGGATTCATACTTATTTTTAGAACTATTCACAACTCGAAATAAAGTTCAATATTTTTATTTTTCGCTCACACGTTTTCTTCTTCTTCTCTTCTATTTACAGGTAAGCAACAAAAATCGAGGAATTTCAACAGAAATTTACAAAAACTGAACTAAACTCAACATCTCAATAAATTGGTTCCAATTCACTCATTCTTCGGGTAAGGCAGCTTATGAGTAAAGTCTCACAACTCAAGTTAAATACTTAAGAAATCGTTTCTCTAGCCAAGAACAAAGAAAGCATACTTTAAATTTAGCAGCAACAGCTGACTAGCATTGGTAGTCGAGCATAGCACAGAGACATAAAGACAAATTCCTCTATATTTGAATAGACGACAAGACAATGAGTGAATTTTTCCACGAACGTTTGACAAGTTCACTGTCAGACAATGGCACTTGTCGTACGCGAATACACATCCATTTACATAACACATGAACACTCTCACACACACACACACACACACACACACCCACATGTATAATATTTTTGTTAGTCTGTATGTGAATGCATGCAACTCTGCACGTGGGATCGCGCCAACCAACCGACTAAGCACCGAAAGTACTCTGCCGCATGCGCCCCCCAAACCCCACAGCGCCTGCAGCGGCGGGACAGTGAAACCGCGCCACTCGTTTGTCTTTCGCCCAGTAATCCAGCCAAGTTATTAATAATCATTTAAAATGCATGAATTATTTTTTCCGCCGCAACGTCGCGGAGCACCAAAATCGTTTACGACTAAGATGGAAAACATTTTGTTGAGCCAGAAAAAAATAGGAATACAAAAAATAAGCACACAAAAAAGAAAATTGAGAACAAAAAAGCAGCTGCACAAAAGAGACGACAAAGCGAAGCGATGGCAAAGCGAAATGCAAAGGTAAATACAGTGGCAAGTCTCATGCAACAATTTCAGCGTTTCTGCTGCATTCACTCGAAAGGCGCTGGAGGGAATTAAACCACAAAAGCGTCGAACAAAAGGCGAAAGGATTAAAATTAGAGGTCGCCTTGGCGCACAGCGGCGACTGTCAGAGATGTCAATTGTGCTTTATTGTAAGCACAACGAAATGAAAAAATTATGCGCTTCAATGTGGGATTTTAAGAATTCTCACGTTGCAGTTGCAACTCAGCTAGAACTGTTGGAGATGTTGAAATGAGTGAAATTGTTGTCTTGAGGGTCGCCAGTGGATGCATCTTCATTTGTACAGTCAGTGGAAGTATAATTTAAAAAAGTATAACTTGAATATTACCAACGAATCAATTAGTCAGAATTAGTCAGATCAATTATTTAAAAATTGAATACGCACTGTTTTGCTAGTAAGCGAACATCTGAAGACCTCTAAAACGTAAAATCGGACGAAAAAAATTATTTAAAGAAATTTGAAGCGCAAAAATATTTCCAAAGTATGGAAAAGAGTCCACTAGAATCTAACTAATCTTTTCTAAGCATAAAAAGACGAATAACTTTAGCAATCATTAAGTCGTCGTCCTCAAACTCTTAGAAACTAGAATCAAAACGAAGAAAATGGTTTGAAAAAATCTCACGAAAAATTTGAGAAAAGTACTTTTCGAAGCATGGAAACGATGGTTCACTCAAGCAACAACTTAGTCATCATCTTGAGGCCTCTAAAATGAATTAATCTTTTATGACCATAGAAAAACGGATTACTTAAGCAAACATGAAGTCATCATCTTGAGACCGTTAGAAACTAGAATCAAAACGAAACAAAATCTGAGAAAATCTGAGAAAAATATTTTCCAAAATATGGAAAAGAAGGTTCACTCAAGCAACAACTTAGTCATTATCTTGAGACCTCTGAAATCTAATTAATTTTCTCTAAGCATAGAAAGACGGATTACTTCAGCAAACATTAAGTTATCATCTTGAGACCGTTAGAAAGTAGAAACAAAACGAAGAACATAGTCTGAAGAAACCTGAGGAAAAATCTGAAAAATATTTTTCGAAATATGGAAAAGAAGGCTCACTCAAGCAACAACTTAGTCATTATCTTGAGACCTCTGAAATCTAATTAATTGTCTCCAAGCAAGACGGTTCACTCAAGCAATTATTAAGTCATCATCTTGAGATCCTTAGAAACTAGAATCAAAACGAACCAAATCCTCTAAAAACATTTGAAGCGTATCCAAAGTATGTAGAAGATGGTTCAAGTAATCACTACGTCCTCATCTTAAGACAATTAGAAACGAGAATCAAAACGATGATAATGGTCTCAAGAAATTTAAAGTACAAAAATACTTCCCGAAGAATGAAGAAGGCAGTTCGCTCAAGTAGCCACTTAGTTATCTTCTTGAGACTCTTAGAAACTAGAATCAGAAGTAACGAAATTCTCTAAAAACATTTGAAGCACATCCAAAGCATGGAAAATACCCTTAGTAACTATCATCAGAATCAAGTTAACAGTCTGAAACAATCTAAAGCGCAAAACTGTTCACTCCAGCAAACACTTCATCATCATATCGAGACTTCTATATGGTAGAAACTGGATGGTTCAAGCAATCAATTAGTCGTCATCGTAAAAGAAGCTAGAATCAAACTTGAAACCAGAATCAAAACGATGAACTGGTCTCGACAAATTTGAAGTACAAAACTACTTCCCAAAGAATGAAGAACTTAGCTTAGTCATTAACATCTCAAGACCTCCAGAAACAAGAATCAGAACTAACAAAATTTTCTTAGAACATTTTAAGCGCATCCAAAGTATGTAAAAGATAGTTCAAGCAATCAATAAGTCATCATCTTAAAACCCTTAAAACTAGAAGCAAAACAATGAAAATGGTCTGAAGAAATTCGAAGTACAAAAATACTTTCCAAAGAATGAAGAAGGTGGTTCGCTTCAACTTATCTTCTTGAGACCTCTAGAAACTAGAATCAGAACCAACAAAACTCTCTAAACTCTCTCCAAAGCATAGAAAAGACCCTTGAAACTATAATCAGAATCAAGTTAAGCGTCTAAAGAAATCTAAAGCATAAAACTGTTCACTCCAGCAAACACTTCATCATCATTTCGAGACTTCTAGAATCTGAATCAGAACAAAGAAAATCCTCTAAAGATATTTAGTGAGCAAAAATATTTCTCAAACCATAGAAAAACAATTCTATCAAGCACGAACTGATTGAATTGGACCTCAATCTGACTCATGCAGCTCTACAGATGTCTTTACTTCACAGGGTCTTTTTCTTCAGTTCATTGCAATGAATAAAAACCGAATATTTTTTCGATACGTACTGAACACTTAGTAGGTTTCTCACAGACAGAGTAATTGAAGTGTTTCACAGAAAAGCGCACCAAGCTGCAGAAGTCTCCAAGTGTATTTGCTGAATTAATAAGAGGAATATTTTGTCTTAAGAAACATTTCTTTAAATCTACTGGACAATTAATTTTTAAATTTGAAAGCCAAAAATGGAATTTGGGACCATATTTTCCAAGATGCGCTGAAGCCTCTCTCGAGGAGAATAGAAAGTCTGCTAGTCAAAATTACTATTAATCTTAGTTAGTATGTATATCTCAACCCTTTTTAATCTATTTCACTCTTTGTTATTCCATCTCAGTCTAAGAGCACCGGACGTCCGATTACGAAAAGGCCCAACATAAAGTTACACTAGAGAGCATAATTATAGACGCATCAAAATTTTTCCGTTTCTGAGTGGAACAGAAGAAATTTAAGAAAAATCGAATGATGCAGAGTGAAAGAGCATTTAAAGATACTTACTTCAAAGTCTTGTTCATATTTATAAAAAAAATTTTAAGAATACAATTAAAAATTTGGCTGGTGCAAAACTAAAGTTGCACTTAAAAAATTTTCTTAAAAATCTTAAAGACAAAAAAATATCACTTTAAAGAGTATTAGTAATGAATAGGTTCAAATTTCTTCTGAATCAACTCGAAATTTTGGCTCGACATACTTCTTAGAAGGCTTGATTACGATCCTTGCAGAATCGTCCTTCGAATTCCAAGCTTTAATAATCGCCATTTATAAATCGTCGATCTTGTCTTAATGCTTTTTTCTTTACAAATACTTTACAGACTATTGTTCACAAAAAGTTTTCTACGTGGTTTTGACCCGGAAGCCCAGCTGAACAGGAATGTCCTGTGCGGAGTCATGTATTTGGCTCATTGCTTTTAGGAATACTTTAGAAACACACAATAAGTAAAAAGAGAAGAATCTCTTAATTTTTTTTGAAGTTTTTTAAACTAATAAAAATAATGTTTTCCTTTTCGAAAATTGTTTTTATACTCGTATCAGCAATCAACGAAAACTTTCCATGGCAATATTTCCGCATGGAAATTGTGATCAAACGAACAAATGTTGCGCCGCTTTTATAACTTTATGCACCGACATGAACATTGGCCCACTGACTCGTCCCACTGTGCACCGTCGAGACGTTTGGCGTTGCCACAAAGTTGTGCGTCGTGTTGTTGCCTATGGAAATGTGAAAAGTTTGCGCCGGTATGCAGCATTTTAGTGTTTTGCTTCTATTTGGGCATTTTTGTTGTTTTAATTTTTTCAACTTCACCGGCTAAGCGTCGCGCACTCCTACGCCGCGCGCAACTGCTGTGTTCGTTTTCTTTTTGTGCGGTGGTGTGGGAAAGGGGTGGGGGTGTGGTGTGCCGCACTACTTAAGCGTCAAGCGGGCCGAGCGATCGCTGCACTGTCGGCTGTCTGCTGCTAGTTTTATTGGCATTTCGGCATTGCTACTTTGTGGCAGAGATTGCTGCTGCGGGAATTTATTTTTGTAGAATTTATTCATTGTTGTTGTTGTTGTTGTTGTTGTTGTTGCTGCTGCAAAGTAGTGTAGGGACGGGGCAAAAATTGAAAAATTGCGCTCGCACACTCACACACACACACTCGCACTGGCACTCACGCCCGGCTGCCGAAGCATCATGTAAATATTATTTCTTGTGCACTCAACGGCAGCACTGGCAGCCATAAAGGGGATTTACGACTTACTCGAGACGTGGCCAGCAAATTGCTGCCGCGTCGAGTTGGTTTAACAATTTTTAAGTGCGAGCGCCAGCAACATAAAATCCTCTACGCGCATATAAATACCTAAATACTTTTGTACATACAAACGTGTGTATGTATGTAAATGTGTGTATGTACATATTTTTGTGCATCTATTTTTTGTTGTTGTTTGTTTGCGAAAAGTATTTAAGAACGTGCCTCACAATGACAGCAACAAATCTATTCGCGCGGACATGAACTCACTTTTCGCCCCTCGAATGCATTCGCTGTCATTTTGGCAAACTCGTTAGTTATTTTTCAGAAACTATCGCTTCGAAGCATAAAACGGCAGCACAATTTCATTTTAATCCTTTTGGCGCAGTTATTAACACAAATTGCCCACATGTCGCGACGCATTTAATGTGCACATAAAACCGCGCACAGCGTCGCCTTTAAAAATTCGCCCCTGCAGGCGGCCGCACACCACAACCCTGCCCCGGCTCACCCTTTGTCGCATACACACTCTGTCATTTGTTTGACATTAATCGTGCACTTTTCGCTCATCCCTGCAACTGTCGAGTCGCGGACACCTTCACTAAGCCTCCAATAATCACTGAAATAATAATGAAATAATAAAATGCAGCAGCAGTCGCACAACGACTGTCACACAGTGCTCTGCGTACTCTATGACATTTGTCACAATTTTGTTGTTGCCTCATGTGCTGCTCGTGTCAACTGTCAGTTTGTCGTCGACCACATTTGTTGCCCTTATTAACAACAATATCAACAACAACTCTATCATCGATTCAATAGAAATCCTACAAATTTTCGGCGTAGCCGATTTTCACGCGAATTGCATTGTTGTCTGGGATTTGGCGTTTTGCTGCATTATTGCAATTATATTTTGGTGACATTTTAAACTCGTCGACCGTCGTTATTAATGGCTTTGTTGCGCAAAATTGCAACACATTGCAATAACAATTTTTCAGCGCGCCATATGTGACACAGTTAAAGGTGCTAGCAATGCTGACAGTGGCGGTGTTCACGATATGTGGCAGTTACACTGAAGGAACTGCATGAACATTTTTGAACTATCTTTTAATTTTTTCGCTACACAGGTTTTTACTGGGCAAAGTTAAAATTTTAAATTTAATGATTTAGTCTTCTGTGCGGTTATATGAAAAACATGTCTTAATAATTGTTTAATTTTTTTCTAGAATGTTGTGTATACATTTCCTTGTAATCTGTACGAATTGTGTTAAATTTCTGAATAACTTTAAATATAAATAAATAACTAAATATAAAAATAAATAAATAAATAATAAAAAATTCGAATATTTCTTGATTTACTTCAACTAAAATAATTTAAAATCTGAAATGAAGTAAAAAGTAAAAAAAAATTATTTTATTTCTCTGCTTCTTTCTTTACTGCTTTTCTCTTTCTTTACTATACATTTTAAAATTATAAATTAAAATTATGAAATACATTTTTACTATAAATTTCTTTGCATACATTTTTTTTACTCATAACTAAAAATCGAATATTTCTTGATTTACTTCAACTAAAATAATTTAAAATCTGAAATGAAGTAAAAAGTAAAAAAACTTTTTTTTTTTACTTCTCTGCTTCTTTCTTTACTATGTAAAGATTTAACATTTAAAATACTAAACAATCTTTTAATTCTTTCGCTACACAGATTTTTACTGGGGAAAGTTAAAATTTTAAATTTAATAATAATAATAAAAAAATAATAATGTTCTAAAGTGTTGTCATATGACAGCAATCATATCGTTGTTGCGGTAATAATTACTTAAGCATAACATTTTATTTTACTCATAACTAAAAGTCGAATATTTCTTCATTTACTTCAACTGAAATAATTTAAAAAAAAATTTATCTGAATTGATGTAAAAAGACGAACCATTAATTCATTTTTTCTGCTTCCTCTTTCTTTACTATAAATTTTAAAATTATTAATTAAAATTATTATATAAATGTTTACTATAAATTTCTTTACATAAATTTGTTTTTTTACTCATAACTAAAAATCGAATATTTCTTCATTTACTTCAACTAAAATAATTTGAAAAAACTTTATCTGAATTGAAGTAAAAAGTAAAATCATACAAAAATTATTAAAAATTTAACATTTAAAAACGTGTATATTCCTCTTCTTTAAACTTAAATATTCAGTTTATTAATTTCGTATTATTCCGAAAACTTCAAACTATTCTAAGGACCAACAAAAAAATGTATTCTTGAAACCATAAAGAGTTCAGACGTCCACAAAACATGCTAAATGTTGCCAAATGACAACAAAATAGCAAAAGGGTTAAACGACACTTAATAGGAACTATATACACAAAATCTCAGAGTTATTCTCTGCAGACTTGGTTCTTTTTCCATATCTCATTCAATTCGAAGTTCATCCATATTCGACAATCATTTCCAGTTGACAAGTCTTGCTTTACCTGATTTTTGCTACACCTTCTACAGCTCGCAGTTGTCCATATCATTTGCTTGTTTTTAATCCTTTCACATACCTCATGTAGCTTGTGGCTCATTCGTATTCAAAAGTCATCGCCAACACAAACAAGTTTAATGATTTTGTAATAAATCTTGTCATGGCACTTCTTATCCGACAATGTCCAGAAGATTTGCAATAATGAGAAGGTAGAGTTAGCCATGAAACACTTCCTTTGTTAGTTTTCAATTTGATGGGAGACCACCACTCCTGGGAAAAAATGCCTAACGAATCAATAGAAAAAAAGTTGAATTTTTAAATCTACAATGCTTTATCAACAGGTCGAATAAATTTGTCTCAGAAAGAGCCTTATGAGCTTCTTCTTCTAGAAGCTAAAGGAATGTTCACAATGGTCCATTTAAACCTTCAAGTTGAAGTGCGGCTTCAACTTCAATACGTCTTAGACGAACCTGAAGTTTGTTAATTTTTTAAGTGTCCCATGCAACTCTGCGCCCAAAAGAAGTACATTGAAAACCTATTCAAAAATTGTAGATTAGGTAAGAGAGCAACAAATCTGTCAACATAAAATTGTTGATTGCTATTTTATATCCTTTGCCTTTGCCACACATCGTGAGTACCCCTAAAGTGATGCTGCACTGTGTCAAATGCAATTGTCATGCAACACAGCCAATGTTGTTGTTGTTTTGTAGTTAAAAATCTCACCCCTACCAAATGCTTATTGCACTTTCGCTTTTCACCCGACATCCCTCTTGCGCCCCTCGCTACCGTTCACCAATAAAATTCTATTCCCTTGCGTTTTTCATTTTATTGCTTTTCATTAGTTTTTACTTTCTACTTTCACGCTCACTGCGTTCGTTGTAACGCGCTTGCAATTCGATGCGAAAATTACCTACTCGCACACCCCACACGCGGCCACACAAAAACATAATTTTTCTTGCTGACACTCGGCGCATTCTGACATAATTTTGCAGCGCCTTGCGCTGACAGTCGGCACGTTGCGCTCGTGTGACAGCCGCGCGACAGGGCGGGCTGCGTGTAGAGGTTGGTTCGAGGCGGTGATAGGACGCAGCTGGCCGTTGGCTGAGTGAGTGCATGTGTCGTTGACAAATAATGTCATTTTTATTATTAGTGGCAGTGTACAATAAAAACAGCAACAACAACAGAACAACTTATTGGCAGTTATATGATAATAGGGCGCATCTTCAGCCATCGGCCACTTTGTTGCTGTGGCCATGGCTGCCGGTCACGTTGTCGGCCCCTCCTGGCGCTATCACAAGTGCGCAGTTCTTGTGCGGCGATCGTTGCTTGCATTGTTGTTGCAGTTGTTGTAATTGTGTTCATTGCCTTTGCGGCTAATGACCTGCAATGTCAGCAGAGGTGGCAGTCTCTTCTCTCATATAACCATAATTGTGTTGTCCTGCCAGCGAGCGAGCGGTGCGCGTCGACTTTGACGCTGACCGTTAAGCGCTGCAAATGACACTCGCCAGATTGCGCCACACCCCGTTGTATTTGTATTTTGGTTTTCATTGTTGAAAAGTTGGTGATTTACTGCATCATTAAGTTTCAATTTAATTTAAAGTGCTTGCTGTGCATGTCCTTAGATGCGCACTAAGGTCATAGAATGCAGGAAATATATGGCTGATTTTTTTATGGCAAGAACGAGCGCCATTTTGAACATACATACTTTTTATTTATTATGATATATTATTCCTGGAAACGCAAGCGTTGAAGCTTTTAACTGCAATGTAAGTCGCTTGAATCAGTGAACAATTTTCTTTGATGTCCTTTAGGTATGTCAGAACTTGTACCATTGAACCTTTTCTTGAATATACTAAAGGACACGTGCAACGGTAAATATGTTCTGGAAACAGAACCTTGCCACAAGACGCACTTTGATGTCTCTTCTAGATAACGAAATTTTTTAAAAATAATTATTATTATTATTTATTTAAGTGGATGTATAGATGGATGGATGTGAGGGGGAGCCGAGGAAATAACCTAAGGGAGGTAATTACCTCAAGTACTCAGGCTTTATAGCCCATTATACTTAAGGCTCAGGAAAAAGGTTGATAGAGGAGATTGGAGTGGGAAAAAGAAAGGATAAATTGGGTGGAAAGGGAGAAAGGGTTTATTTAAGTAATATTTTATTTATATTATATAATTTAGGTCTCTCCCAAAACTTCGCTAAATATGTCTACAAATGTCTCTAACATAAACAGAGATTTACAGTTCTTAAGACAAGACCAAGAGAAGTCAGTTCGAATGCCGATTTAGGTTAGTAAGTAGATACGAGTGTAGTCAGTCCATTTTGGATCATAGTACAATAGTACTGAGTGCTATGGAAGGCCTTTCTGACCACCCTCAAGGTAGGAGTGGTTGCTCCAAAGCAGAGCCCACTTAGTCCATGAAGCCCCTTGTAATACCACAACCAATCGAACATAACTTTGCTCATTTATTGAACCAGGCTGAGCTTCTTACGAAACCTAGAAGACTTTGAATAGTCTTATCGGCTAGATTCCCTAGACTGTCTAGGAATAAGTTGCCCCGATGACTCTTTCTTCTTCTAGATAAAGCAGTACAAGTTTAAAGAAGGTAAGACGCACTTTCTTCTCTTTCCCCCTCCATACAACTACGACAGAAGTCGTTTTAAAACAGCCCCAAACCTTTTAGCATGGGTGGCAATTAAACAGTGACTCGTCAGAACACCAATCATGGTTCTAATCTAGTCCCTATTTAGTGAGAGAAGCTCTCTAGAACGCAGAAACATCTATGAATGCCCACTTACAACTACTTAAAACCTCTTAAAAGATAACTAACTGCGATGTTACTCAGTCTAATCACAAAAAGGACCTTTGATAACCCTCACTTCAGACTTTTCTCTCATATATGTCAAGGGTCACTAGAAGGCTATATGCCACTAGTGATGAGTAGATTGTCACTACAATCAAAAATTTCGTTTGACTTCCTTAGCTTAGGTGTGTCAGACCTTAGACCTTTCCCCGAACGCTTCAAGGGTCAATGAGACTCTAAAAATGTCACTAAAAATTGCAGTGATTCGTAGTTTACATCACAACTTAAAGTGATGTGGGTTCGAATGGCAATTTACTCAAAGCCACTTAGACAGTAATCACTCTAGTTGCTAAAAGTTTATTTGATTTCCGTTTTTAACCCTTTCGCTACAGATTTTTACTGGGGAAAGTTAAAATTTTAATTAATTTTTAATTTTTAATTTAATTTTACGTCTTAGGCTTCTATGTGGTTATGTTAGCAACATTCCATAAGACATTTTTTAATTTTTATACTCGGACACTGTATTTTAGAGTGTTTTTCTATGAGAGCAACCATCATCGTTGTGGCTGTAATATTTACTTAAACATTAAACTTTTTACGCATAACGAAAATATGAATATTTCTTAATTTTCTTAAGCCAAAATTAAAAAAAAAATATCTAAATTGAAAGAAAACGTCAAATTAAAAAGTTCTCTAAATTTTTCTGCTTCTTCTTCCTTTACCATGTCAAGATATACCATTAAAAAAACGTGTATACTTCTCTTCATTAAACTTAAATATTCAGTTTATTAATTTCGTATTGTTCCTAAAACTTCAAACTATTCCAAAGACCAACAAAAAAATGTATTCCTGCAACCATAGAGGATGCAGACGTCCACAAAGTAGCATGTTGCCATATGGCAGCAAAATAGCGAAAGGGTTAAGGTAACTAGACCTCAGTTCTATCTCGTAAATACTGCAAGGATCACTGGGAAGCTAAACATGTCATCAGAAATTGCAGTGATTCGTGATTGAATGCCGATTAAAATTTCATTTAATTTCCTCAGACTTCAGACTTTTCTCCTGAATACTCCAAGGATCACTAAGACGCTTAAGATGTCAATTCCTTTGGTTTTCTTATTTAAACTAACTTAGAAAGTTTTGAGGATCTTGAACACCTCAAGCACCTCCATGACACAAAACATATGGACTAAAAAAATACAGTTATTAGCGGTCTACATGATTGGATGCTGGATCAACTATTTCGCTTGAAGCTTCAGGAGACTTTAGATAGTTCTCCGGGTTCCAGGTTTGGCAATGATTTTTTCCAGTTATTCGATGAATTGTTATTTATTTTTTATTCAGTTAAAGATTAATTTTCTAATGAAATGTTAATAAAAACTAAATAAATTTTAGTAATTTTTTAATGTTTGGTATCTCCTGGTCTGCGCATCTGAAAAGCCGATAGTCTTTTTATAACCAAATTCAAATACATTTGGCATCAAATGTGGAGTTGTTAGAAAAAAATTAGAGAACATAATGAAAACTTTTTTTCACTACTGTCCACTCAGCCGAAAATGGCAAACCCTGCAAATAAAATAATTGCCGAGGAAAAGCTTCTGAGCTGTCATTATGTTAGGATTCAATGTGTCATTTGGTATCGCTGCCATTAATTTAAGTATCTCTCGTCCATCCTGGTTGCTTTTATTTTCCTTCTGGTTCACATTTTCAAACTTCAACCATGTTAAGTGACACTTGTCAATTTTAGTTTAGTTGACTTTTTTCACAAATATCATTGAACCTAATTTTTAAATACTTTATTTTTTATTTTTCATGAATCGTTGTTGGCCAACCCGAGTGTTGCTCAACCGCTTCGTGTGCACTTAAATATCGACGATATTTTCGCTTTCAGCTGTCAAATGTCAGCAGCTGTCAGCCGAGTGTTTACACTTGAAACGTGCTTAAGCTTCAATCGGGCACGCCGATTTCACTGCCCCAAAGAATATCGACACACGAGCACTTTTGACTTTTGCCACTGAACGAACGAATTGCTTTGACTTGATTCGAATGCCGCGTGCAATTGTCAATAGCTGTCAAACTGACAGTTGCGCATTAATTGCCAGCAAATGGTCGCTAAAACACCAGCAAAACTACAATAAGAATAATAACAACAACAACAACAAATCCAAGCATCCGCCTCGAATTAGCAATGCGCACAACGTTGCGGCTTGACGTCGCATCGGTCGCGCTGATTTTCGCAAGGGCTCACCGCCAGATTTTCAGCAGTCAGTGTCGTCTTGTTTTTTTTTTTTAATGTAGTATATGAATTGTTTTTTGCTTTTGCTTTTGGCATTTGTCACTGTCCAAGTGCGCTGTGCTGCCCGACGTTGTAGCAGCCGCTCGTACGCAACCATCATTGCTGCCATTGCGTGCAATTCGCCAACGTCATTAACGTTGTGATTAACATGCAGCATGCGGCCCTTGCGCCGACGTTTGCCACAAAACGTCGCGCAACGTGTCCGCGGCGCCGCATCGCTGCGTTGCGTCTGACGCCAAGACAAGTTGGCCCGCGGCATCGGCAATCGCGCCGGCACTGCGGCTGCCACACGGCTTGCGGCTAATTTTAAATGCAATGCACGCATTGACAGTGGCCACGACGGCGCGCCAACGACGACAACGATGGCTTCGGGCGAATTGCCGGCGCGGCGCGCCAGTCAAATGCGTTTAGCCGCGCCGCAAGCTTGCATTGCCCAGCGCCCCCGCCGTCCCCCTCCATGCCCGTGCAGTGTAGTCGCTTTGCTGCGCCTTCATATGGGGGAAAAATATATGCACAACATTTAGACTAGACATATGTATGGGTGTGAGTGTGTAGGTGTGTCTGTGCATGCGTGGGTGCGTTGCTTGCCTTTGAACTTTTTTTGCAGTCTATTTGCTTTTTATTGACTTGAGAAATTGATTTAATAAACTTTTAATGATGCGATTAAATTAAAGGTTTAAAAAAATGGGCGGCATCCTTGCAGCCTTGTAGGCGTTTTTTCTAGACATATGTATGAGCGAATGCTTGGTGCATTGTCTGCAAGATTTTTATACATTTTTTCGTTAATAAATTTGAAATAAGACACCGACTTCACTTAGCAAATACCTGGTACCATAAGTCAAAATAGCTCCAAGTTACAGAACTCTTGAAAAACTGCCTTGTTTCTTAACCGGCTAACCGGTTCGAGTAGTGTCTTGGAAGTCAATTTGACCTGAAATTAAGAGGTCATTAGTCATTTCGCTATCAGTTCTTGAGAGCCAATGAGTTGTTACCAGACATCGGCTGGACTAAGCAACAATAAGTCAACATAGCACCGGATAAGAGAATTCGGAAGAAATTTACTTGTTTCTGTTAACCCTTTTGAGTTACCGTCTATCAAGCCAAAGGTTTTTCTGAACTCAATCGCCTTCAGGTTTCCTTGTAATTAAGAGTTTTTGCCATTTCGTATGAGTTCTTGAGAGCCAAAGTTGTATCTCAGCTAGAGAAGACCTCAGAATGGAGATTTTTATCATTTTGCAATCGTTTCTTGAAAGTCAAAGACTGGGAAAGGGCTTTGTAATTAGATGTGTTTGCTGTTTTGCGAACCCATCTTGGAAGCCAAAGGATTTTCGGAGCTGAAGAAAATCTCGTAAAAAGAATACATCTTGGAGGACAAACTTTCTTGAGTTGGAAGGAATCTCATAATTGGGAGTTTCCACCGTTTTGCAAAGAAAATTTTAGAAGTCAAAAGCTTTTCTGAACCTAATCGCCTTCAAGTTTCATTGTAATTGAGAATTTTTGCCATTTCGTATCAGTTCTTGAGAGCCAAAGTTTTATCTAATCTAGAAAAGACCTCAGAATGGAGATTTTTATCATTTTGCAATCGTCTCTTGAAAGTCGAAGACTGGAAAGAGCTTTGTAATTAGATGTTTTTGCTGTTTTGCGAACCCATCATGGACGCCAAAGGATTTTTGGAGCTGAAGAAAAAATTTTGTAAGTCAAAAGGTTTTCTGAACCTAATCAGGTTTCCTTGTAATTGAGAATTTTTGCCATTTCGTATCAGTTCTTGAGAACCAAAGTTTTATCTCAGCTAGAGAAGACCTCAAAATGGAGATTTTTATCATTTTGCAATCGTTTCTTGAAAGTCAAAGACTGGAAAGGGCTTTGTAATTACATGTTTTTGCATGAAGACAAAGGATTTTCGGAGCTAAAGAAAATCTCGTAAATAGAATACATCTTAGAAGACAGACGAAAGGATCTCATAATTAGAGTTTCCACCGTTTTGCAAAAAAAATTTTAGAAGTCAAAAGCTTTTCTGAACTCAATCGCCTTCAGGTTTCAGTATTTGAGAATTGTTGTCATTTCGCTATCAACTCTTGAGAGCCAAAGTTTTATCTAAACTAGAGAAGACCGCAGAAAGGAAATTTTTATCATTTTGCAATCGTTTCTTGAAAGTGAAAGACTGGAAAGAGCTTTGTAGTTGGGAGTTTCTTGGAAGCTAATAGATTTTTTAAGCTTAAAAAAATCTTTTAACGAAATACAAGGCAAGTTTGGTTTGGAAAGGATCACATAATTGAGAGTTTCCATCGTTTTGTAAGCAAATTTTGAAAGTCTGTTCTAAAATTGAGATTTTCGTCTTTTGACCTAAATGCTAATCTATTCCAATTTTCAAGGACTAAGAGAGTATAGGATTATTGTTATTTTTACTGAGTATAGTGCACGGCGATCTGAAAGATCTATTGTGGGGACAAGTATTCTTAATGAAAACTAGGATTTGGTACAGTTTCACATGCAAGTCTTGGAAGCCAAAGGTGTTTTTAAACTAAGAAAGAGAGAGTTTATAGATTATATAGATAGATTATTATAGATACTTTGAAGCTAACAATTTGTGTCTTGGAATCCAAAAGCTCTCGTATTTTATTTCTTTAGAATAAAACAAGGATAGGGTAGACTGAAAAAGACTTGTATTCTTACTGATAATTATGACTTTTCACCATTTCGTAAGCAAGTCTTGAAAATCAAAGGTTTTTTTGAGCTGCAAAAGACTTTATAATTGAAAGTGTTCACTGTTTCGTTATAGCTTCTTTGAGGCCAATAAATTTCGTCTTGGGGACTCAAATACTTCCGTATTCTCATTCTCTTGAATAGCGAGAGAGCGGATAGAGTGAAACAGACTAGTATTATCTAAAATAAAGGGAGAATAGGATAGAGTGAGAAGAAAAGTATTCTTATTGATAATTAAGAGTTTCAACTGTTTGGCAAACAACTTTTAGATACCAAATAACTTACTAAACGGCAAAGACTTTATAGCTGAGAGTTTTCATTATCACTTTCTTGAAGCCAAAAATTTTCGTCTTGAGAGCGAAATGTTCCCATATTTTAACTCTCTCCCTCTCTCTCACACACTTGGCTTCTCTTTGATTAAACTTGTGTGCTAGGATCGAGTCAGAAAGACTATAATTCTCATTGACCTATGAAATATTGACTCTTAAACGTGTTACCATTCAACTGAGAACATAATGACTTTTATACAATCGGTCGAAGTAACCTTAATTTAACTACTTATATCTTTTTGATGCATACTACATGTTTTCTTTTATATTTATTTCTTAATATTTTAATATATCTTCATATTAACCATTGTACCTAAACTGTTCTTCTATAACAAAAATTTTTATTTTTTTAGGAGAGAATTGTGTTATTAAAATGTTGAAATTAAATATATCTAGCGAACATTTTCGTTTGTACAAACTGAAACTTCAAGTATTCTTAAAATTCCTTTAGAATTTCGAAAGCATTGCACACAGATTCCAACATTTTTGTAATCTCACCTACCAATTTTTTACACATTAGTGTAAAAAATCCCCTCATTTGCAAATAATTAATGAAATTTAAATTCCTCAAAATGAAATCTCTTCTCATTAGCGTTGCTCAAAACAGACTAAAAACAAAAAATTTCCAATTACTGTCACGCCAGACTACTCAGTATCTTAGTATGTTGTTGTTGTTGTTGTAGTTGGAACACCTTAAAACTCCACAAAATTACAGTCAGTTGAGAGGACAAAATGTACCATGTTCGGTCAGATCGACACGCAACATCTATGGAATACTTTTTTGTTGTTGTTTTATCGTGTACACAAGTTTCGTTTGTGTAGTTGAGTAATGCAGGTTTAATATTTTTTTTTTTGCGGCATCGTTACTCCGAACAGAAAAAGCCGCCTACGCAGGCGCACATAAATTACACGTATGTGGCATGTAGTTAGTGCACGAAAAAAATAAAAAAGCACATGTGAGAGAAAAAGTGGAGAAGCAGCCAGCAGATGCGGCTGAAGCGGCCGATATAGAAAGCGGCGCGTAGCCAAGACCGAAGGAGCGCCGCGGCAACGTGCGTGAGTGGCTGTGGGTGTGCGTGTGTGCGATTGTTGCAGCGTCAAGTTGCACCTATGGGCAGGACGTCCACCTACAAGCGCTTCAATTTCAGAATAACCATATTGTTGCAAAAAACAAAAACAACAATAGCAGCAGAAAAAACCATCGAAACATGAGTGCAACATTTGCCCACAATTACAACAACAATGCATTACATGTCAGCATAAAGTGTCTGAGCCAGGCCAATATGTGTTGTTGTTGCTGGTATGAGTTGAGTTGGTAGCTGCATAGGGATCGGGCTTCGTGCAAAGCTGGTCACACACCCACGCACACGAATTGTGTTGCAGACAAATTAGAAAATGGAAAAAAATATCAAGAAAAAAATGCGACAAAAACAAGAACAAGAAGAAGAAAAATAAAATGAAAACAAGATGAAACAATATAAAGAAAAAGATGCTACAAAGAAGAACAAGAAGAAGTAGAAGAAGAAAAATTAGAAGAAGAGTTCAAATTAAAGCCAACTAAGCTTGTTTCTATGGGTCTGGATTGACTTAATTCTGGACTACAATAGAGACACGCCCATTTTTTGTATCCTAAATACTTCAAATGCCCCTCAATTCAGTCAATTTTGGGTCGACTTATTGTTTCAATGAAGCCACGTCCATTTGTAAGATGATGAAGAAAACCAAAGCAAATAAAGATAAAAAGAAGAAGATAAATCTATGAAAATATAAAATACTAGCTGGGCCGCGCGGCTTCGCACGCAAGCTCTCTTGTTTCGCCCGATACAAATTCTGAACCCATTGTTGACCCCGTCAGATTTTGATTTAAAAAAAAAACATATGTCTATTATCTTTGATGTCAAGTATTTCCAAAAATTTTGAACTCAAAAGCCCTTTAAATCATGAGTTTTCACATTTAGTTTATCAGGTACATTTAGATTTTCTCAAAAAATGAAAAGCACATTTTAATTATTTCCCGATAGAAGTGCTTTTTGTGTAAGTTTGAAGTCAAAAGGACCAATAAATCGTATTGCTCCATACAAACTGTTAACCCATTGTTGACCCCGTTAGATTTTGATTTTCAAAAAAGTGAAAAACACGTCTCAAATTATTTCTCACTAAGAGTACTTACACAAAATTTGAAGTCAGTGGCACCATTAATTCATGTTTTTTTACAGTTTCGCCATACAAACTTTTAACCGGTCGTTGACCCCGTTCGATTTTAATATTCGGAAAAAATTAAAAACACGTATCGAGTTACATTTGAAGTACTTTCACCAAGTTTGAAGTCAAAAGGCTCAAAAAAATTTGTTTTTCCATACATACTTTTATCCCGTCGTTGATCCAGTTGGATTTAGATTTTGAAAATAATGAGAATCGCGTGTCCAATTTTTTTATTTCAAGTATTTTTGATTTTCGAAAAATTATAAAACACGTTTCGAATTATTTTTGATTTAGAGTATTTTCAGGAATGTGCGGCTTACAACTCCGAAGCTATTCCATATAAAAGATTTGAGTTGTATGGGTGGAGCCATGCCCTCTTGTTAAATACCCGCTTCATTCCCTCTGTCGAAAGATATGACTAAATGGTAGGTTCGTACCAAGTTTCATTGATGTGCGACTTACAGTTCTGCCGAAATGTTGGGTCAAACAAATGTGCCACGCCCCTTATCCAACGCCCATAAAATTTTAACAGTAGAATGCCACTTCTATGGGACGATGTCATACCAAATTTTAATGCTGTGCGACTTACAATTCCGAAGCTATTCCATTTAAAAGATTTGAGTTGTATGGGCTGTGCCACACCCCCTTGTCCAATACCCACCCCATTCCCTCGGTCGAAGGACATGATTAAATAGAAAGTTTGTACCAAATTTAATTGATGTGTGACTTATGGTTCCAAAGTTATTGTCTAAAAATGTATTCTTGTGGTGCCACGCCCCTTTCTCCCGACATTTCTTTTTTTATAAACCTTCACGTAAACATTTTGAACAAACTCGCCGAAGGAATTATTCAAGTTGGTCCAGTCGTTTTCGAGTTTTAAGCGGCCGAACGAACCACGTTTCATTTTTATATAAAGGGTTTTTCAATAAGAGCGCTACAAAAGTTTTTTTAAATAAAACAAAAACGGTTTTGGATATCAATGAAATTCTTTATTCCTGTGAAAGTACATTCGATGCCATTATGTATGGAACTCGATTTCTCTTGCATGGCCACCACGGGCACGCTTGCAGAAGTCCAGACGCTGAACCCAATTTTCGACGGTTTTTAAGCATAAATCGGCCGATACTGCCGCAATTTCACGTTCGATATTCGTACGAAGTTCATCAATCGTCGCTGGCTTGTTGGCATAGACCTTAGACTTGACGTAGCCCCACAGGAAATAGTCCAACGGCGTCAAATCGCACGACCGAGGCGGCCAATTGACTGGACCATGTCGTGAGATAACACGTTCACCAAACTTGGTTTTCAATAAATCGATTGTGCGATGCGCTGTGTGGCTTGTGGCGCCGTCCTGTTGAAACCACATATTGTCCAAGTCCATATCATCCAATTCGGGCCAAAAATATTCGGTTATCATTGAACGGTAGCGATTCCCAGTCACAGTAACGTGCCGGTCTTGATCATCACGAAAGAAGTACGGCCCAATGACGCCCCCGGCCCATAAACCGCACCAAACCGTAATTTTTTCGGGATGCAATGGTGACTCATGGAGTACGTGTGGATTGCTGCCTGACCAATAACGCATATTCTGTTTGTTGACAAATCCATTGAGCCAAAAATGGGCCTCATCGCTAAAGATGATTTTACGGTGAAAATCTGGATCATTTTCAAATTGTTGTTGAGCCCAATTTACGAATGTGCGTCGCTTCAAATGGTCCAACGGCTTCAGTTCTTGCGTCAATTTGATCTTGTAAGGATGTAGGCCAAGATCTTTTCGCAAAATTCGCCACAACGACGTCAATGCTTGTTGGTATTTTATATTTTTGATTGTGAGGGAAATTGACAAAATATTGTTCGGACAATCCTTATGAGGTCAATACAACGCCATTAATGTTCACAAATCGGATATCACTTGGAGACTCAAAAAGAGACAAAATTACTCAAATCACTACAACAACAATGCGCCCTTGGCACTCACCAACACAGAAGTAAAAGAAATTAGTAGAAGTAGAGAATTACGCAAAGCCGAAACATTGCAATTGTCTACAACAACAGTCGAAGATTTCCGAAATTTAAGCCACAAGTGGAGAAGTATTTTTCCTGGCTGCCGCTCATTTATTGCTACATAAGTTTTCTGCATTATTACAATACTTAACTTACGTCTTTCGCCCCGGGCAATCGACACTCGCTTCTGCTGTCAGCGGCTACGAGAACTTCCACCTACACGTTTCACCTATTTGCAATGCGCCGAATACAGCGCAGAAATCTCAGCACAACAGAACAACAATAACAACAACAACAAAATTAAATAACAACACAACAAAAACCGGCCAAGCGAGCATTCAGAGCGTGTAGTGGAAATTGTGCGTGCCAACATGTCGTCCATGGCCTCAGATCATTCGCAACAACAACAACAACATCGATAATAACAACACCAACAAACTCCACTAATCAACATGACCCACCGCAGCAGTTGTACAACAACAATCATATAAAAAAAAGATTCTTCTCACCTCGACTTACGGCCATTCGTCCAGTCACTGTCTGTCTGTCTGCCTGTCTGTCTGTCTATCTGCCACGTCCTCCGCACTGTCTCAATGCGAAATTCATGTAATTGTTGTTGTTTTTATTGTAATATTGCATGTTAGCCACAGCAGCCAAACGTCCAAGTCGCGCAGCCATATTACAAGACGAAACAACAACAACAACTATAACAACGCACAATTTATGCGCCCAGTTCTGGTCGGTTGGCCGGCATTGGTTTTCGGGCCAACTCTCGATGCTCCTTGACGCGCCCACCAGACGCACAAGCATTCTTTTGCTGCTGCCGCTGCTCACTGGGAAATTGCGTTGCGTTGTCGTTGTCGTTGCCGCTGCGCTGTGCAATTTAAATAAATAATTAATTTCCTACAATTAACCGCAAGGGCAGCATCGATATGTTTTGCTGTTGCGTGCACGCAAAATTGTTGTTGTTGCGCCAACATTGCAGCAAAAGACGGCGCACTCACGTCATCTTCGCACTCGAGGCGCATCGTCGCAGTCGTTGCTTGCAACTTCATTCGCTTTGTCGCTATTTAATTTATTCCTTCTTCTGGTTGTTGTTGTTGTTGTTGTTTTAACTCTTTGGCGAAAGTTGGCTTTGGCTCTGGCCGTGGCCAAAGTTGTTGTCTCTGCGCTGGCTGGTGCCATAGTTGCGCTCGCGCATAGCACAAAGTCATGGGCGACTGCCAAAAAAAATTGCGCCGCCACATCGTTGTTTGTCCTCTTGTTTCATGCCGCGCTGCCTGCGTCTCTTTTTATTGTCCTCATGTGTGTGCTAACCGCACACGAAATGCGTTGTTCGTGCGTTCATCCTTCTGCTGGTTTGTTTATTTTCTTCTTTAATTTACGATGGTTATGATTTTTGTTGCTGGCCTGCAGCATTCTTAGCGGTGCTTGGTTTGGCCCAATGCCCAATGTACAAATTTCGTCCACACAATTGCTATTCCCTTCAAAATTGGTATGTCTTTAATTTCTTTTATGTAGCAGCTATAAGTGACACTCGCTATGAATCGTGAATTGAATTATCTAAAAGTGAGCTTTGATTTACAATCGTCGTCACAAAACACTCTCAAAAGGCACCTGGCTGACTTCAAAGACTTTTGGAATCACTTCAGAAACTCTTAGATCATTTTTGCGTTCTAGCTTTTATCAACAAAAATCCAAATTACGTCTCCAAGAAAATATTAGTTATTCATTTTTTATACATTAATTCGATATCCTTCGCTGGCAATAAGCAACTTTTTCTTTACAGATGAAACTCGTCATGTTATCCTCAAATATTCTCTGAAGCTTTGCAATAAAATCAAAACCTTAAAAACCCATTATAGGTTCTATCGCTTGCAAACAAAAATATACTTTGTATCTCCAAAACTTTCTAACCTTTTCTGACGCATAAGTTCAATAGACTATGCCGTATTTGACGTCGAAGAACCACATTTTCCTAGTTGTCAAAAGACGCCATGTCATCTTCAGAGACTCCTTGAATACAATAATATCACAATCTCTTGAGTCCCTTTTGGGTCATAGCGCTTAGTACCAAAAATTCTCTATTCGACCTTTTCTTTTTCGCTGACTGACAAAATATACTTTGTGGTCGACAAAGACTCGTTGAATCGATACAATAACTGCAGAACCTCGTTGACCCCTCTTGGATCCAAGTTGTCACTAACAAAACGTCGCCTTATGCTCCAAAAACATCATAACCTAAATATTTTAAATAGCTTTGTTGTCTCTGTTGAGTTTGCATCGCCTTTGAAACGAATTCATTAAATCGTTCGTCATGGCTCCACTAATCGACAAAAAGTTTCTTTACGTCTAAACAACATTGCCTACCCTATTCCATCATACGCCAGTTCTATCATACGCCTTTCTAATAAAGAGTGGACACTTGTTTCAATGACATTGACAATCTTGTATCTAAACAATAAGCCTCAGCCCACATTTATCTACAAGTACGCGTATGTCTTATAATAAGAACGTTTTACATTGGTTATGAAGTTTTCTTATGTCTAAACTTATAATTTCCATCGTTAATTGGTTTTTCCTCGAGCGAAAGACACCCTCGCGTAAGTAATCAAAAGTATTTTAAATTTCAAATAACACCATTAACATCATGAAAACTTGTAGAAACTTTCATATCGATTGAAAATTGTTTGACACGCATGTTAACACGCAGGGAATTACTGCTTTAGAAATGCAAAGTCAGGTGCTTGATTCACACCAACCGATGTTTTTACCAGACCATATTTAAGTTGACTTCTACATACACTTCTCTCAGAGGCCTTTCGGACACCTTATTAATTCATAACGTTAAGAAACCCTTGAGAGGCAGATTTAGGTAGGGAAAGATTGCAACAGTCTGCTTTGGCGTTGTTATTCGACTTACGCCTTTATAGTTAATAACTTAACTAGTTGAGCACTTTCACTGGATGTTAGTAGACCGAAGATTGTGTTCACTCAAAAACTTTAGACATCATCCACGCAAACGGAACCGGCGTTATTACAAGAAAGCTTTTTTTCGATCCAAACCGGACAGGGTTCATACTTTTACGGTATAAAACAACATAGGAGAGAAGATCGTCTGATAGGACCATATTGACCAAAGTTGCTTTCAGTTAAAAGGTATTTAGAAGAGTTTCGCGAACCTAACATTTCGACAATAGCCCCACTGATCTGTTGAGCTAAACCGATTCTACTTAGTAGAGCTGAATACTCTATGAGGTCCGTAGAACTGAATGCAGAATTGAATTCTCCTAGGAATCTCTTGCGTTGATGTCAGTAAAGCTGGATCCACCTAAGGGTATGTCCAATGGAATGCTTTACATGGTCAGTAGAGCTAGATGCTCTTTATATCAGTAGAGCTGGATGCTCCTAGGGATCTCTTGAGTCGCATTCTCCTAGGGATCTCTCCACCTGAATCTCTCTATGAGGGCAGTAGAGCTGGTCGCTTTGCGAATCAGTAGAGCTGGATGCTACTAGGGCTATTTTGAGCTGAAATGCTTTATGAGGTCAGTAGAGCTGGATGCACCTAAGGGTATGTCCAGTTGAAATGCTTTACGAGGTCAGTAGAGCTGGATGCACCTAAAGACATGTCCAGTTGGAATGCTTTATGAGGTCAGTAGAGCTAGATAATATTTAGATCAGTAGAGCTGGGTACTCTTAGGGATCTCTTGAGTTGGATTCTCCTAGGGATCTCTCCAGCTGGAATTCTCTATGAGATCAGTAGAGCTAGACACTTTGTGAATCTTTAGAGCTGGCTGCTACTAGGGCTATGTTGAGCTAGAATGCTTTATGAGGTCAGTAGAGCTAGATGCTCTATTGAGCTGGATGCTCCCAGTGATCTGATGCTTTGAAATTCTTTATGAAGGCAGTAGAGCTGGATACACCTAAAGACATGTCCAGTTGGAATGCTTTATGAGGTCAATAGAGCTAGATGATTTTGAGATCAGTAGAGCTGGATACTCTTAGGGATCTCTTGAGTTGGATTCTCCTCGGGATCTCTCCAGCTGGAATTCTCTATAAGATCAGTAGAGCTAGATGCTTTGTGAATCAGTAGAGTTGGATGCTCCTAGGGATCTGTTGAGTTAAAATGCTTTATGAGGTCAGTAGAGCTGGATACAGTTAAAGACATGTCCAGTTGGAATGCTTTATGAGGGCAGTCGAGCTAGATGCTCTCTAGATCAGTAGAGATGGATACTCCTACGGATTTGTTGAGTTGGATCCTCCTCGGGATCTCTCCAGCTGGAATTCTCTATAGTATCAGTAGAGCTAGATTCTTTGTGAATCAGTAGAGTTGATTGCTCCTAGGGATCTGTTGATTTAAAATACTTTATGAGGTCAGTAGAGCTGGATGCACCTAAGGATATGTCCAGTTGGAATTCTCTATGAGGTCAGTAGAGCTAAATGCTTCCTAGATCAGTAGAGCTGGATGCTCCTAGGGATCTGTTTATTTGGATTCTCCTAGGGATCACTCCAGCTGGAATTCTCTATGAGGCTAGTAGAGCTAGGTGGTTTGTGAATTAGTAGAGCTGGTTGCTGCTAGGGATCTATTAAGTTAGAATGCTTTATTAGGTCAGTAGAGTTAGATGCTCCTAGGGATCTATACGAGTTGGAATCCTTTATGAATGCCTAATGGGTCAGTAGGTCTAGATGCTATTAAAAGATTATTAGAGCTAAACAAGTGACCGTCTAAAATTTGCTGTTTTCGCTCAATTTGGATTAAACACTCTATGGGGTCAGTAGATTCCAATACTCTATGGGTCAGCTAAGATCGATGCTTTATAGGCCAGAAGACCTAAATGTTCTCAGAGCTTTATGAACTACTGTCTCATTTTTTTGTTGGTTAAGAAACTTTCTATCAAGGATCATCAAATAACTAAGACATATAAGTAAGGACCTTCCTTTTTATTCGAATGTCGATACATCATTTTAAGCGGAGATCTCACTGAGTTAAGTACCTATCAGCTTTAACCGTCTCACTCGGCAGTTTCTTTCAACCGCACCCATTGTTTATATCATCATTATGATAAAAAGGAATGAACGATTCGATTACCATCGAAAATCGATTATACTAACTCAAATTTTGATGCCATTAATGCGACTGTTGGCCATAAGATTGATCACAAATCATGCAGCAGCTTTCAACATAAAATCATAAAAACCGCTCAACGTTAACGACAGCAGATAACAAAAACAATAAACAGCACAAAGCGGAAAGATAATAATAAAAGAGCGCAGAAATGCCAACTTAAAAACGCATAAAGACCGCAAATTGATACGCTGAAAAGTGCGCGATACACACACACACACACATACATGCAGCGGATGGCAAACAATTACATTAGCGTTTGAGCGGAGATGTCGCGTGGGTGGCAACGTTTGGCGCAGCGATTTCAAGATAGTTGAGCCGCACGCCTCCACTCTGCTGTGATGTGCGACAGACAACAGCTTCAGAATTGCTCATAAATACGCGCAACGAAGTGACAGTGCGGCGCATTCGCTGTGGCTGCAATGGAAGTACAAATTGCGCTTTGAAACCAACCATCGATGGCGGCGTGAAATGCTCAAAGTAAAGTAAAAAATTAGTTTGTGGTACTTGCGTCTCGACGTAGAAAATTTGTGGCATTACTTTTGATGGAATTTTGGGTGTGTTTAGAGAAAAACTTGTGATTTGAATTACAAAACATTCAGAAGGATTTTTCTTGAACTCTGTTGATTCAATTTCTTCTGATTGCAGTCTTTTTGCACTCCTTCCTTCTATTCAATCTATTTTTCTCTCCTTCTCGCTCGTCTTTCTTCTATTCTGTCTCTCTTCTGTGTCATCTTTTTACCTTCTTTATTTTATTTTTCTTGATGTGAACCAAAGTTGGCAGTCTCAGCTTCTCCCCAATTTCTATTTTCGTCTCTTCCGCATTCCTTTCTTCCCCCGCACCTAAATCGACTTCTTTCTTATCTGTGCATCTTTCTCCTTCAAGCTTATCTCTCCGCATGTGTGTATCTCGCCCAATGCGTTGTTCATTCTTTTTCCAATTCCCCCACCACCACCACAGCGATCAACCATTGAAGCTTTTGCCGACTGCCACATAAAAACGCCAAATAAAAAATGTCTATCCGCGCGCCGCTTTCGCCGCTGCATGGACAAATAAATTTCTGTCTTTTTAAGGTGATTTTTATCAGTTAACGGGGCAGTGATGTGCGCACAAAAATGGCCAAAACGCCAACACAATCGCACTGCCGCATCTCTCGAAACGGCGCACAAAATTGTTGGCTAGCTTCGGTCGCGTTGTTACGTTGGTCTTTTGGCTGGATGCGGCGGCGCTATCGGTCATCTCACACAATGGCCACAACGGCCAGAATTGCCAAAAGCGAGCGAGGGCGACGAAGCAAGAGGAAGGCAAATGCGCTGCGCGGCCTATTAGCCCGAAAAGCGCATCGTCTCTTCGTCTTCACGACAGTGTTAGATGTTTTTCTATTAGTTTTGTTTTTCTAGTATTTACTTTTACTGCATTTGCTGCTTTTTTCACGGTTTTGCGTTTGGCATAAAAAATGCATTTCGGTCGTACAATTCGTCTGCGAGTCACTAAAAAGCGAGTATGCCATATAGATAAATAATACCGCGACTTTACTTCCTTCAGCTGCCTAGTTTTTTTTTTTTTTTTTAACGAGCCAATGCGCAGGGGATACCCCTATAAATGGGAAGGATATATAGGTTGGGAGAAAGGATGTTGCATGAAGAATTTATGGACTCTTGCCTTGAATCCATCAAGTTCATAAGTGCTGGGGAAAATATCTGCAGGGAGACCATTCCACAATTGCACTGTACGGGTCAGGAACGAACTTTCTCTGTAGTGCGTAGTGTGCTGGAACATCGTTTCGACGTGGAATGCATGGGCGCCAGTGTTCAAATGGGTTGCCCGGGGGATTACCCGGAGTGATGGCAGCAAGCTGCTCATCTCCACTGAGCAATTACCGAAAAAGTATCCGTAAAATAGAACCACACATGCCACGTTTCGACAATGTTCCAAGGATTCAATAGAGCTGGATGCCCTCTGTCCCCTATAAGTTTGATCGCACGGTTTTGCACCCGATCCAGGAGCTCCAAATGGGTTTTTGAAGCCCCTGCCCATAGGTGCGAGTTGATTTTTCGTTCCGGCCTATGTTAGCTTCAATAAATATTTATGTGTTTTGGTTTGCCTCAATCGCCCTTCCCAATCCCTCTATAGGGATTGTTGTAGGTATCATAATTGGACACTACCCCAACGGTCAACATGGCAAAAGACTGGGACTGCTGTATAACGACTTCTGCAGAAGCTGCACGAACGAGGACTGCGAGTAATCGGTTGCACTTTTCCTCTGCGACAACTCTTCTTCAGCTGCCTAGCGGCTCTAGAAGAGATAACCCCAAGTAGCATTTACAAATTCACCAGAGCCACCAGATGGCTCTCTCTCTCGGGAAGTGTATAGGCCTAAGTGATGTCCCAGTGGCGGCCACTTAACCTACCTACCTACCTGGTTTGTGTGCCTTGATCAGGGAGATTTGAAGCCCCTAAAAACTGTTGTGGTTCCCTATATTTATTTCTTTCTATGTTTCTTTCTCGCGAAACCTACCTTAAGTACCCAGCAGAAATCAACTAGCTTCGATGGTTAATACAACCAAATAGCTCCTAAGTCTGTGCATTCGAAGTGTTCGGATCCTACATATATAGAGAAGCGTCTGGAAGTCTGGACTCTATGTATGTATGATGGGTGTCTCCATTGAATTGCCAGATGTCCTCAAAGAGTGTAATGCGTATCGTCATCTAGAAAACACGGTGAACGGGACACTGATGCTCTAAGTGGCCAAAGTGTTTCTTATGGTACAAAAAAAGCATTCTTTCTGGACTCTATAAAGAGAAAGTGTCTCTATCCTAAGATACCCGCCGTCTGCGTAATTCGATTTACTGTAGAAGTTTGCTCTGAACGAGTAGATGGTGTCATCTACTACAGCTAGCTGAATGTCTGGGCTCCATATGGGAACGGTGTCTCTATTCGAAAGATCCTCGCCATTTAGTAAATGCAATGGACAGACCGCAGTAGAAACTGATATTTCTACTATAGTCATTAAGTGCAGAAGGGCTGCGTAATCTTTATTAATGAACGGATACTTCGTTGGCATGTCTCACGATTCTTCTGAATGTACGAAAGACTGACCACATGTCTGTTGAATGGAAGCCATGGTTTCCTCTTTCTAAAACCATTTTAACAGCGACAGTAGTAATGGTAAAATATCTCTAATTATTTTCATTAGAATTTGATTGCGTACCGTAGACAGTGGCCTCCATTAGTTTAGCTCGCCTTCAAGTCTTTTCGGTCTGTAAACTGTCCTTCTTTGCTTTCCACTGGCTTGCATTACTTTGAAGGAATGTTCTTTGCCCTTCGGTGAGTGTGTTTGTGGCGTGTTTTGAAATTGAGCTGAAAGTTTTCGTCGCATAGTGTGGAATTTTCCTCCACACCAAACGCCATCGCTGACCCGTTTTGCTCCGCTCAAAATAGCATTTCGTTGCAGGACCTATTAGTGTCCGAGTGTGTGCGAATGTGTGTGTGTTTAGTAGCAGTTCATTTGTTTGAAGCTTCAATCGCCTTTTCGTGGTAGCACACAAAGTGTGTGCGCCGCACATGTGCCGCGGTCGAGCGCCAAACGGTAATAACTGTAATAAAAATGGTGGCCGCCGTGCACGCACACTCACACACACACAAATAAATCGACTTCTTTCCACAGCCGCACGTTCAAGTCGTGTATGTTGATTGCACTGCAGCGTGGTAACGCGTACCAAGCACTGGTCCCGTCGCCATCGTAGCCGTTTTCAGCTCATTACGCGGTCGGCACTCCGCAAAAGGCCTGAGAAACTTTTCAGCAATAGCGATGGCGGTTCATAAACATCCACCGCCATCTACTTGCCTGCAAGGTCTTTGATGGATATATGTATAGATGTGTCTGTGTTTGTATGTGTGTGTACATTGAGTGCCAAGGGGGAAAAAATGAAAAGTTTTCCTAACAAATTTTTATTTTCTTATTTTTTTCAAAATTGTTCGCTTGCCACTTATCGGAAATTGGCATAAAGTAGAAAATTCGTTTCTGTATGCCAGACAAGCCATGTAGACATTTTGCAATATTTGGTAGTTGTTGTTGTAATTGTCTTTATTGCTACTGAATGCGTAAATTCGCGTACAAAGTTGAAAATGACGACCCAAGCATTGAGACATTTGATTGACGGCAATTGTGGAGGCAAGCAGGTTGCTGTATTGGCCTCTAAAATAAATTACGCCGTACTTAAAAATAATGAAGAATTTAATGATAAATAATAATATGATTTTTTCAATGAAACAATAATCGGGT